>QXEO01000383.1:4821630-5215788 GCA_007115705.1 Dactylis glomerata
AGTATTAAGTTGCGAACAACAGATAATTGCATTAAGCAAAGTGTGTAATGTAAACAAAGCATATGCCCTCGAGCATATGAATGTTGTTTTCCCCCTAGTAGCAACAGCACATCTACAACCTTAGAGGTTTCTGTCACTCCCCCAGATTAAATAGAGGCATGAACCCACTATCGAGCATAAATACCCCCTCTTGGAGTCACTAGCAACTACTCGGCCAAGATAGCTACTAACAACGGAGAGCATGCAAGATCATAAACAACATAGAGATAACAACAGATAAATTTCAGTACTTCAACTCAAGCATAACACCAATATTCATCGGATCCCAACAAACCAAACAAGTAGAATTACATAACGGTGATCTCAATCATGTAGGGCAGCTCATGAGATCTAAACATGAAGCACATGGTGGAGAAGACAACCATCTAGCTACTACTATGGACACATAGTCCAAGGTAGACTACTCACTCATTTCGGAGGCAAGCATGGCGATGAAGAAGACCTCCGGTGGCGATTCTCGTCTCCGGCAGGGTGCCTGATACGTCTCCAACGTATCTATAATTTTTGATGCTCCATGCTTGTTTTTACACCATTAGCCTAATGTTTCGTTACACTTAGTGGCACTTTTATGCATTTTCTGGAACTAACCTATTAACAAGTCGCCACAGTGCCAGTTCCCTGTTTTCTGCTATTTTTGTGTTTCAGAAGTGATACACAGGAAATATTCTCGGAATTGGACGAAACAAGTTCCTGAAGTCTTATTTTACCCGGAAGCTTCCAGAAATCCGAAGAGGAGTAGGAGGGGGTCCACAGGGGCCCCACACACCAGGCTGGCGTGGCCAGGGCCTGGGCCACGCCACCCTGGCGTGAGGCCGCCTGGCTCCACCTCTGACATCGCCCCTTCGCCTATAAAGACCCCCCGACGGGAAAAACCTAAACACCCAGTCAATTTTCCAGAACACATCGCGATCCGCCGCCGCCGTCGACCCAAAGATCGGGAGGGTCAGAAGCTCTTCCTGGCACCCTGCCAGAGAGGGGAATCGCCACCGGAGGTCTTCTTCATCGCATGCTTGCCTCCGGAGCGATGAGTGAGTAGTCTACCTTGGACCATGGGTCCGTAGCAGTAGCTAGATGGTTGTCTTCTCCACCATGTGCTTCATGTTTAGATCTCATGAGCTGCGCTACATGATTGAGATCACCGTTATGTAATTCTACATGTTTGGTTTGTTGGGATCCGATGAATATTGGTGTTATGATTGAGTTGTTGTGCTGAATATTATCTTTTGTTATCTCTATGTTGTTTATGATCTTGCATGCTCTCCGTTGTTAGTCGCTATCTTGGCCGAGTAGTTGCTAGTGACTCCAAGAGGGGGTATTTATGCTCGATAGTGGGTTCATGCCTCTATTTAACCTGGGGGGTGACAGAAACCTCTAAGGTTGTAGATGTGCTGTTGCTACTAGGGAGAAAACAACATTCATATGCTCAAGGGCATATGCTTTGTTTACATTACACACTTTGCTTAATGCAATTATCTGTTGTTCGCAACTTAATACTTGTGGAGTTCTCGGATTGATTCGCCACAAGTGGATTATTAGTCATAGATGCAGTTGGATGGCGGTCTATGTATTTTGTTGTAATGCCCAGAGTAAATCTCATAGTGATCTTCTTGACATATCACGTTTATCTTTATTCTATCAATTGCCCAACTGTAATTTGTTTACCCAGCATGTGTTATTTATCTTATGGAGAGACACCACTAGTGAACTGTGGACCCCGGTCCTATTTGCATCATATTGCTATCACCTGTTTACTTTACTCGCACTGTTTACTTTACTCGCATACTATATTGTTTTCCACTTGATACACTCATAACCTTTGTTTCAAGCAAACCGGTGAGATTGACAACCTCATCGCAAGTTGGGAACAAAGTACTTGGTTGTGTTGTGTGCAGGTTCCGCGTTGCTACTGGCCGAAGATGAGTCAACAAGTGCGCCCTTGTTGGAGTGCTATTAAGCCAGTCAGCATCACCTTCAGTTGTTTGTCTCTCCTCTCCAAGATCGACATACCTTGGTTTCTTAACTGAGGGAAAACCAGCTGCTATACTCATCACACCTTCCTCTTGGGGTTCCCAACGGGCTGGTCATTCACCACGCACAAGGACCGACCGCCAACTAGGCAATCAGCTATTTTTCTGGCGCCGTTGCCGGGGATTGAAGAAGAAGAAGCTCCCACATCAACTACACTTTTCCACGTCAACTTGGCACCATCAAACAACATCAGCTGTTTTTCTGGCGCCGTTACCGGGGAGGAAGTAGAAGACTTCTGCGAGGGGAGTTTTTGCACGCACATCCTTTACTTTGTTATTGTTTTGCTTTACTTTATTTATTTTACCTGCATCGTTTTATATCAAAAACCCAAAAAATTTAGACTCCTTGGTAGTTGTTTTTACTTGTTTACTTTTGTTTTGCTGAAATGGCCAATCCTGAAAACATCAAGTTGTGTGACTTTACTAGCACGAACAATAGTGATTTTATCTGCACTCCTATTGCACCACCTGCTCCTGCTGCAAACTTTTATGAGATTAAGCCTGCTTTGTTGAACCTTGTTATGAAAGAGCAATTCTCTGGTGCTAGTACTGAAGATGCTGCAGCTCATCTCAACAATTTTGTTGAGCTATGTGAGATGCAGAAATATAAGGATGTTGATAGTGATATTATTAAGCTCAAGTTGTTTCCTTTTTCTTTGAGAGGAAAAGCTAAAGATTGGTTGCTGTCTTTGACTAAGAATAGTATTGATTCATGGGCTAAGTGCAAGGACACTTTTATTGGTAGATACTATCCTCCTGCTAAGATTATATCTCTGCGTAGCAATATTATGAAATTTACTCAGTTTGATAATGGACATGGTGCTCAAGCTTGGGAAAGAATGAAATCTATGATAAAGAATTGCCCCACTCATGGACTGACTACTTGGATGATTGTCCAAACTTTTTATGCAGGACTGAATTTTTCTTCGAGAAACCTACTTGATTCAACTGCTGGAGGCACTTTTATGTCCCTTACCTTGGGGGCCGCAACAAAGCTACTCGACAACATGATGGTAAATTATTCCGAATGGCACACCGAGAGAGCTCCACAAGGTAAGAAGGTAAATTCTGTTGAGGAAACCTCTTCCTTGAATGATAAGATTGATACCATTATAGCTATGCTTGCTAATGATAGGACTCATGTTGATCCTAATAATGTTCCTTTAGCCTCTCTGGTTGCTCAAGAAGAGCATGTTGATGTGAATTTCATTAGAAATAATAATTTTAACAACAATGCTTATAGGAACAATTTTGCTAGTAACAATTATAGGCCGTTTCCTTCTAATGGTGATAATAGCTATCTTGGTAGACCTAAAATGCCTAGTGAAGAAAGAATTTTTGAACTTGAAAAGGCTACTAAGAATTTTATGTAGGCGCAATATGAGCAGGACAGGGCTTTCACCAAGACTATGGAGGAGCAATCAGCTCTGTTGAGGACTATTAGTCATCAACTTGAAAATTTAAACACGGCTATTCCTGATTGCAAGCTAAGGCTTCTAAAGCTGAAACCGATATTTCATCTTTGTCTAATGTGCAATCTTCTTTGGTTAACAGAATGTCCGCTAAGCCTGATCCTTTTGCTACTGCTAACGCTATTCAAGTTGGAATTGATGAAAATATTAGATTGTTAGCGGAATTGCATGCCAGGTGGGAAAGAGAAGATGAGATGGCTAGAGAGATAAAGGTATGTACTATTACTACCTCTAATGATGTTGCTCCTAATTCTAGCAATCCTCTTACTTTGATTGGGGTAGAGAAAACTCCCACTCCTTATGTTAAAAAGCCTAAAACTGCCAAAACTTTTTCTCAAAAGAGTGCTGAATTTTTTTGGAGTGTGGGAGATGATAGCTCTATTTCTTTTAATGATTTTGATGTTGATGGCTGCAATATATCTGAAGTTATTTTGTTCTTGCAAAAGCTTGCTTTGACTCCCAAGGCTAGTTCTTTAAATGTTGCTTTTACTAAGCATATTACCAATGCTCTCATAAAAATTAGGGATGAAAAGTTGAAGCAAAAAGCCTCTGTTCCCAAGAAGTTAGAAGATGGTTGGGAACCCATCATTGATATGCATGTTAATGGTTTTGATTGCCATGCTTTATGTGATCTAGGTGCCAGTATTTCTATCATGCCTAGAAAGATTTATGACATGCTTGATTTACCACCGCTTGAAAAAAGTTATTATGATGTTCCTATGTCACGACCCAGATTTTTCAAGATTTAAAATCTCATCATGCATTCATAGCATATTGCATTCCAGAATCTTTTCCCAAATTTTAGATACAAAAAGGTTTTCAGAAAGAAAGTATTTCAAAAAAATGAACTCCATTGTTGTGGAGCTATTCTATATTTTTCCCTTTAGTTAATTTCTTTTGAGAACCAAATAGTGGAAAGATAATAATCTTAACTTCCTATTTAATTGGACTCTATATCCAATTTCCTCATAAATTATTTCTTCCTCCATCTTATTGCAAACCTCTGGTTTAGTTTCTAAACACACTTTTAAAAGGACCAGAAGTGGTCAGCTTCGTTTTTGCTTAAATCTGAATGAAAGAACTTTTCAAAACTCAAATCAGAAATCCAGAAAAAGAAAAGGAGAAAGAAGAAATAAAAATCAAATTGGACCTCGGGGAACTGATTCGGCCCAGAGAAGAAACCAGCCCACGGCCCACTTTCCCTCAAACCCGAATCGGTACAGCCCCCCCTCTCTCCTCCTCGCTGACAGGTGGGACCCACCTGTCATCACCGTCATCACTCCCCCTCTCTCTCCCCCTCCCAGTAACGTTCGCCGGCGTTACTTCCCCGGCATTACTGGCGCCATAATTGGCCACCAAGCCTGCCCCTATAAAGCCCCCGCACCCCTCCTCTCGCCCCTCCCTTTCCCCTCTGAAACGACGCCGCAGGGCTGCCCAAATCGCTCGCCGGAGCTCCGCGGACCTGCAGCTATACGCCGTCGATTACTGCCAACCGGTGAGTCCCCGAGCCCTCTCACCCTATCCTATCTTCTTAACATGCTCGTGCGCACCCCATCATGCCTTTCTTCGCCCAAAACTCGCAGCAAATCGCCACCACCATCCTCGGCCGAAGGTCACCGTCGCCTGGAGCTCCTCCAGCCGCTCCTCGTCGCAGTTACAGGAAGGAATCGAAGTCGTCGATCAAGCACTCGAGCTCTTCGTCCTCTTCTACATCCCGTCAGCCACTTCCTCGCCGTCGCCGTTCAACGGAAGCTCGCCGTCGACCTCTCCCTGGCCGTATCTCGCCGGAAACCTAGCCACCCCGGTTAGCTTCTCCCATCCTTTCACCCCGTCCGTCAGATCGAGATCCAGTGGATCTGATAGAATCACTTACCGAACCGGTACTGGTTGATCTCGTGCGTCCACATCCACTTAGATCCAACGCACCACAGAGCTGATCCGCACGAACCGGTACCGACAAACCACAGATCGCCACGTGGCCAGCCTCAGTTCAAAACAGATTTCGTTTAGGTTTTCAAATCAGATTTGATCCAAATCTTTGAAAATCATAACTTTTGATCCGTAACTCGAAAAATAGCAAATAATATACCGTTGGAATCCTTGGGATGTGTAGAATCCAATGATTCAATAAAACCTATTATTTTATGGGTTTATTTTGAATCCATTGGCAGATCTGAATCAAGCCCTAGGATTCGTATTAAATTCGTACCTTTTGTTCTGTAAGTCCAAATGCTACAAATTTGTAGTCTATGGAATCCTTGGAACATTTAGAACACTCCAGAAGCAAAAGTTTTCAAAATTAAAACGTGCACAAACTTGCTATGGTTAAATTTGCTCAAATCACCTTTTTCTTCACCAATTGTTTTCAAAAAACTATTTTTGAGTAAAACCACTTGCAGTAGCTTCATGTTACTGTCACCCAACCAGTGGTAGCTCCAACTTATTTTTGCAGGACAGTACCAACCAGAACTAAATTTTCTAAAGTACTATCCTGATGCAGCAAATGCACTTTTGTAAGTCCCTTGTTATTTAATTAATAAAAACCTTTCCAACACCACACTTGTTTTCAAAAGCCACTTGATCCACCCAATCAACCTCTTCACACACTCACATAGTGTGTGAAATTAAAATGTCATCTGCATACATGCACACATGCATACATGTCTATGGTTGTCATTAGAAATAGAATATTGATTGTTGATTGTTGGATTGAATAGATTGTGAAGAGGAGCAAGGCTACTATTGTAACTGTTGTGAGTGTGCAAGCTGCTACCAAGGCAAGTGACACACATATCCCTCACCCATTTTACTTATGCATTAGTATACTCACCTCTTGTAGTATGCATGATAGGTGTTTTACTCAACTGTTTTATCAAATGCTTAGATCCTAGTAGTGTGTAGCTATACCTCAAACCCCACCTGATAGGATGCTAAATACTTTGCTAATATTGATGCCATGCTAAGATCACTTGAAAAGTGTTTTGTGAAAAGTTAAGAACTTCAACTAAAATGAAACACCTGGGTGGATTGGTTTGATAATGGAGGTGATGTTGAGTGGCGACCTGGGGCTACACTTTGTGTAGTTGCTGCCTGGGCGTACACTTGTGGATGGCCACCCAGGAACAAAGAGATGGCTATGTCTTCCATGCTTAGATGTACTTCCAGTGCAGCCTTATGACATTATGGGCTCTGTCTTGACTGATTAGAATGTGGGAGTGCAACTTGTCGGCAAGAAGTGGTGGTAGTCAAATTATAGGTTGGGAGCGGTGCTTGCCAAGTTAGTTGTCCTCTCCTTCTAAAAGGTCTCGTTTCATTTTATGTATGGGCATAAAATGAATCGTAAGGTGAAAGTGCACAACCCTTGCAAGGTGTTCTAAATCTAATCGATTAGCCGAGTCCTCGGTTATGGACAAATGAGTCTCTAGACGTGGAATGTACGGAATAATCTCATCACCGATTCTGAATTATTAAAATCTTGTCTAGAAACCCCTAGGTAGGAACTAAGGACCATTCACTCCAAAGGGGTGATGGTGCCTGAGGTTCCAACTTTGTTGGATTGCGCCCAGTGCTACATAACTTGCAACTATGTAGTGATTGGGGGTTATTTCGACCCTTCAAAATAAAATCTTTCAATTAAAATCTTGACTTAAAATAGGACAAAATTGGCTTTGTGCAAATCTAGCCCAGAGATCCACCAGCCAAATAGCATGTAGCTAGATCTTTCCCAACTGCCACCAAATAAGTGTCATTTGCCAGTACATCATTGTACTGACCCCCATACTTGGGGCTGCATAATCAAATGTGCAGGTTCTTCCGATGAGGAGTGAAGTGTTAGGATCTCGAGTCTACATACCAACATGACTGCCTGTGGCGCATGCTGAAGATGGAGGCTCGCTATTATTATATTTCCGTTGTGCTTAAGTTGAACTCTGTTTACTCTTGTCGGTCTATGTGACCAAGGAACTTGTATTAATCGTGAGACTTATGTATCTGGATCTGCGTGTAATCTCGACACTATGTGATGAATACTATATTTTGTTCTGTGGTGCTATCATTGATCCAGGGAATAGCACATAACACAGGTGTTCCGCCTTAAGCCAAAGGTGGGGCGTCACAAAATGGTATCAGAGCTTAGTGTTGCCTGTAGGATCGAGACCCCATGATTGGAAAACCTTAGGACCCAAGTTTTATTTCAAATTGCTAAACAAATAATACTGATCTTATTGTCTTAACCATTTCATTCTTACTTGTATTTCTCTTCTTGTTCTGATCGTTCCCTCTTCGTTTCAAAATGTTGTAGATGGACACCTACGATGAGAGAGTGGTAGCTGGTGAAGGGGATTACCTTTTCTCTGAGGTGCTACTAGACCTCGCCACCCAGCTACAGATACCACCACCGGTTTTCTGTGGGAAGATGCAGTACAAGGAGTATGGTCTGGAGAAGTGGTTAATCCAAACTACTATCCAAGGAAGACTTGATGAAGAAGGAGAGTCCACGATGGAGTACACCGAAGCATATGTGGACTGGAGGTATTCGGTGGAGATTGCCATGCAGGGCGCCATCGCCCGCATCCGCCACAAGTACAGAGCTCACATCCCACGTCCCTCAGCTTATGGGATGATTGGAGAGCGATCTGTTGGAGGGCACGTAGTGGATCGTCGAGGCCAGGAGTTCCACTCCCTTCTGAGAGGCTACCTCACTGAGAGGGAGCGCTGCACAGTTAATCTAGAAGACATGCTGAAGAAGCAGATTATCAACCAGGACCAGTTTAGAGATCTCATGGATCTCACCACCAAGAAGATCATGGAGACTGAATCAGCTCTCATAATGTTGGATGATAAGAAGACTCAACTGGAGAACAAGCTCAAGATTGTGGAAGGACCCTTGCAGTTAGGCGGAAAAATTCTCCAAGATGACATCTGGTCCCATCTTCTGGAGAAGACAGTACTGCTGCAGTATGACAACATACAGAAATTGGGAGATGAGAAGAAGCAGATTGAGGAAGCTAACAATGAGCTGAAGTCAGAAAATGAGAAGCTAAAGATGAAGCTTGCAGGATTAGAAGCAAGTGAGAAGGAAGAGGAATCCGAGGAAGAAGAGGATCCCGAGGAAAGAATCGTGTATTCCTCTAGTGATGGTCTATCCTATGAGGAATGGGAAGCCAAGGCGCTGAGAGACCTCAAGAAGACAGAACGTCGAGACCCTCAACCCCTCTCATGCCTCAAGAGGGTTAAGAGAGACTAGTTGACCACCATCATCTTTTGTATCGTTTGCGATAGCACGTTTGTATTGTCTTACCGTGTTGGTATGACAGTACCATCGATCGTTTACCTTGTCGAACTCTTAGTACTTACTTCTAAACTTGTCAAATCGTACGCTTCAAAGTTTAAAGCTTTTAAAAATCAATGTTGTATGCCTGTTTATTGTTTGTGGTTGGCTTGTTGTATTGTGCATGGGTAGGATTTTTACTTCTCTAGCTTTATCTGTCTAATACTTATCTATGCTATACCTTACCTCAGATGCCTCCACGACGTGCACCGAACAGCAATGACAATGACGGAAACAACAGCAATGACACCAATACGGCAATTCAGCAACTTGTGGCAGCTCAGGCCCAGCTGATGCAAATGATGACCCAGTTCTTCCAGACAAATGCAAACAACAATAACAACAATAATAACCCTCCGCCACCACCACCGCCACCCCCACCCCAGGTGGATAGATTGGCAAGGTTTCTGAGGCTGAGACCCAATAAGTTCTCATCTGCTACGGAGCCAATAGTAGCTGATGACTGGCTACGTTCGGTCAACAAGGATCTGACCACCTGCGAGTGCACTGATGTTGAAAAGGTGCGCTTCACAGCTCACTTACTAGAAGGACCCGCAGCAATGTGGTGGGAGACATACCAGATTACCCATCCCATAGATGATCTGGACTGGAACACATTCAGAGAAGGTTTTCACACTGCTCACATATCCTCGGGCACTATGAGTGTGAAGAAGGAAGAATTCCGTGGTCTGCGTCAGGGGGGAAGAACTCTGAAAGAATACATGGATGACTTCTGTGCTCTATCCAGGTATGCACCTGAAGATATAGATACTGATGCAAAGAGGAAGGAAAAATTCCTCAGTGGGCTTAAGGGAGAACTCAAAATACCCCTGTCTGTGGCCTATGCTCCAAACTATCAATCTCTACTTGATCAGGCCATCACTCTGGACAACAACATCAAGAAAGAGGAGAACCGTAAAAGGAAGTTCAGTAGCAATAAGAACCATGTGGAACCATTCCACAAGAAGCACCACTCATCTGAGAGCAGTGGTCATAGCAACTTCTACAAGCATTTTTGCCTCTGAACTTTATTGGTTTTCATCAAAAGAGGTGTCTTTAAAAATTTCAAATGGTGTTGGAAAAGAGAAAAAGCTTTGTGCAAAATAGTGGTACAAGAAGGAGCTTGTGTAGACTGCGGCTTAGGCTTTTTCATGTCATGCTTGATGTCTTTTTGATAGTATGCTTAGTGGTTTGCTGTAGCATGACTTGTCTCAAATATCTGAGATTGCTTAATGAGCCTTTGAAAAAATCATGCGTTGTTTTTGTTGTATGGAAGCATTATTTTGGTTTTCTCCTTGATGCTTTATTTGGGTTGACTTGGCGCATGCTCACACATGTTAGACTCTTCCAAAGTCGCCATTAGCCTTCATGATCATTTAGTTTTTGACTTTTGATGCCATCATATGCTTCTTTTAATGTCGCTTTGTCGCTTTGCATGATTATGGCCATTATTGCTCTCTTAGTTGGTCGCTCCCAGTCTTTTGCTAGCCCTCACCTTGTACTGAGTATGAGCTCTACTCGTGCATCCAACTCCTAAAAGTCAAAGTTTTCCATTGTGTCCACTATAAATTCCTATGCATGGTATTTGTAAGCCATTCCAAAGTAAAATTTTCGTGTGCTACCTTTCAAAAACCTTCAAAATACTTCTCGTTTTGTGACACTGTTTTCAGCTCATGGGGACGTAGTGGTCGGATTTGCTATCTTCCATATTGCTTATTCCAAAAAGAAAAAAAGGGAAAAAAGAAAGAAAAAAGGCACTCCTCCAATGAATGTGAATGTTGGTGGGCACCCGATGGAATCGGTTAGCCATGGTATGTGAAAGGAAAAGGTGGGGAGGAGTGCCAAGTTTTATAAAAAGAGCACGAAGTGCCAATCTCTCTCTCAAAAACTTGCTTTATTTTTGTATGGAAGATAGTAAGAACCCCATTGCCAGTCGTTGACAAAGACAACCACCTCTCAAAATCAAGTTTTATCTCTATTTTACAAATGAAAAGCTCTAGCACATGTTTAAATCACTGCTTCCCTCTGCGAAGGGCCTTTCTTTTACTTTTATGTTGAGTCACCACCTTCTTTCTTTATGCACCATTAAGAGAGCATAGTTGTCATTCTTAGTGTGATATGCATTGTCCCAAGGTTCATTGATTGACTCATATTGTTGGTTTCACTTGTTCTTAAATTATTTGTATCTAGTCGCCCTCTTAAACTTTGAGGTGTCCTATGCATTTATGTTTTGCTCTCTTTGAAGGACAAGCTGAAAACCATTTGTATGTTTTTCCTTATGATTAGAACACACGTTTGACTTTCATTGTTTCATTATCATGATCTTTTGTTTGTGTTCATTTGCATGTTTACAACATGGTTGCTAAGTTCTTATTGTCATGATTATATCTTTCATGCCCATGTTTTAAGTTCTATTGATCCCAGCTCATCAATGCTTACATATATGATCAAGATTGTGTAGGTGCATGTCACCTCAAAAATTATTCTTTTGTTATCACTTACCTACTCGAGGACGAGCAGGAGTTAAGCTTGGGGATGCTTGATACGTCTCAAACGTATCTATAATTTTTGATGCTCCATGCTTGTTTTTACACCATTTGCCTATTGTTTCATTACACTTAGTGGCACTTTTATACATTTTCCAGAACTAACCTATTAACGAAGTGCCAGAGTGCCAGTTTCCTGTTTTCTGCTATTTTTGTGTTTCAGAAGTGATACACAGGAAATATTCTCGGAATTGGATGAAACAAGTTCCTGAAGTCATATTTCACCGGGGAGCTCCCAAACATCCGAAGACCTGACAGAGGGGGGCCACGTGGCCCCCACACACAGGGGCGGCGCGGCCTGGCCCCTGGCCGCGCCACCCCCTTGTGAGGCCGCGTGGCTCCACCTCTGACAGCCCCCTTTCGCCTACATATACCCCCTGACGAGAAAAACCTAAGCCCGATTAGTTTTCCAGAATACATCGCGATCCGCCGCCGCCGTCGACCCGAAGATCGGGAGGGTCCAGAAGCTCTTCCCGGCACCCTGCCGGAGAGGGGAATCGCCACCGGAGGTCTTCTTCATCGCCATGCTTGCCTCCGGAGCGATGAGTGAGTAGTCTACCTTGGACTATGGGTCCATAGCAGTAGCTAGATGGTTGTCTTCTCCACCATGTGCTTCATGTTTAGATCTCATGAGCTGCCCTACATGATTGAGATCACCGTTATGTAATACTATGATGTTGGTTTGTTGGGATCCGATGAATATTGGTGTTTATGATTAAGTTGCTGTACTGAATTATATCTTTTGTTATCTCTATGTTGTTTATGATCTTGCATGCTCTCCATTGTTAGTAGCTATCTTGGCCGAGTAGTTGCTAGTGACTCCAAGAGGGGGTATTTATGCTCGATAGTGGGTTCATGTCTCTATTTCACCTGGGGGAGTGACAGAAACCTCTAAGGTGGTAGATGTGCTGTTGCTACTAGGGAGAAAACAACATTCATATGCTCAAGGGCATATGCTTTGTTTACATTACACACTTTGCTTAATGCAATTATCTGTTGTTCGCAACTTAATACTTCTAGGGTGTTCGGATGATATCCCCGGGGGTGGATTATTAGTCATAGATGCAGTTGGATGGCGGTCTATGTATTTTGTTGTAATGCCCAGAGTGAATCTCATAGTGATCTTCTTGACATATCACGTTATCTTTATTCTATCAATTGCCCAACTGTAATTTGTTTACCCAGCATGTTATTTATCTATGGAGAGACACCACTAGTGAACTGTGGACCCCGGTCCTATTTTAATCATATTGCAATCACCTGTTTACTTTTCCCGCATTGTTTACTTTACTCGCATATACTCTACTATTTTCCACTCGATACACTCATAACCTTTGTTTCAAGCAAACCGGTGAGATTGACAACCTCATCGCAAGTTGGGAACAAAGTATTTGTCTGTGTGTGTGCAGGTTCCACAAACACCTTCAGTCGTCATCGTCTCCCTTCTCCTGTTCGATAAACCTTGGTTTCTTAACTGAGGGAAAACTTGCTGCTGCACTCATCATACCTTCCTCTTGGGGTTCCCAACGGGCTGGTCATTCACCACGCACAAGGATTGTCTGTCGCCACGTTCACCAGGGGCATCAGCCTCTCAACTTGGCACCATCAGTTGTTGGGCACCTCAGCTGACCGCCCTTTCTCCCTCAATCTAGACTTCCTGGGGATCCCCTCCTTCAACCTACGGCAGATTGATGGGGAGTTCTCTGAGGAGGAGGTGTGGAACGCCATTAGGGGCATGCCTCTAGACAAGTGTCCAGGGCCTGATGGTTTCTCCGCCCGTTTCTTTGTGGTCTGCTGGAATATCATCAAAGGGGACGTCATGGCAGCGTTCAATTCGCTGTCGCGCCTTGATGCGCGTGGATTTGGAGCGGTTAACAGTGCGCTCATCACCCTACTCCCGAAAAAGCCCGGTGCAGAAGAGGTGCGAGATTTTTGGCCGATCAGTTTGATCCACGGCGTGGCCAAATGGGTAGCTAAGGTGATCTCCAACCGGCTATCGCCCCTCCTCCCAGAGATGGTCGGGGCCCACCAGAGTGCCTTCGTGCGTGGGCGTTGTATCCACGACAACTTCATGATGGTCCAAGGCACTGCGCATAAGCTCCATCGCCTGAAGCAGCCGACGATACTGCTAAAGCTTGACATTACTAAGGCTTTCGACACGGTGGATTGGTCCTTCCTTCTTGAAGTCCTCAGGAAGATGGGTTTTGGCGCGCGGCTTCTAGCATGCATATGCGCGTTACTCTCGACCGCCTCTACTCGGGTGCTCCTTAACGGATCGCCAGGAGCTCGGTTGGCCTATAGGCGTGGACTTCGGCAGGGGGATCCTCTCTCCCCCAGCTTTTCATCTTGGTTATGGAGGTTCTCCACTTTGCTCTCGAGAAGGCGACCCAGACGGGACATCTAGCCCCCCTAGCTGACACGGGCCTTCGACAGCGCACTTCCATCTATGCAGATGATGTGGTCACCTTTCTCCGGCCGCGAGTGGAAGACCTTAGAGCTTTCGCTGCGATCGTGGACGACTTTGGGATTGCCTCTGGTCTGCGCACCAACCTCAGCAAGTGCTCGGCGCACCTAATCAGATGCGCAGAGGATGTCCCAACTCTGGTGGATCGTGAGCTCGGATGCCCTGTTTTACCTTTTCCGCTTCGATACCTTGGTCTCCCGTTGGGCCTTCGGAGACCCACGGCGGTGCAGCTGCAATACCTGGTGGACGCCGTAGCTAACCGGCTGCCTAGCTGGCGAGCTTCCTTGCTTAACCGGGCAGGGCACCTGGAGTTGGTTAGGTCGACGCTTGCGGCGATTCCCATTTTTGCTATGATGTCCCTGGATATACAGATTGAGACATTGTTGGCGATCGAGAAGATCCTGCGGGGTTTTCTCTGGAAAGGTCGGAAGGATGCGCATGGCGGCCATTGCCTTGTGGCGTGGGACCGAGTATGTATGCCAAAAGAGCTTGGTGGGCTGGGTATTTTAAACATTCGGAGAATGAACCTTGCTCTGAGGGTTCGTTGGCTTTGGTTGAGCCGAATGGAGGCGGCAAGGCCGTGGAAGGAGTTTGACATCCAAGTTCCTGCCATGGTGACGAAGATCTTCGAAGCTGCCACCTCCTCGGTGGTGGGCGATGGCGCCACCACTTTCTTCTGGCTGGATCGGTGGCTCCCGGATGGACGCCTCAAAGACCTTGCGCCACGTCTATTCTCTTTGATCCCGCAAAGGCTGTCGGGGTCTCGGTTGGTGAAAGATTGTCTTGGTGGTGCGTGGATGGATGATATCCCCGCTGACCTCGATGCCCCCGCTATTGAGGAGCTGCTAGCGGTTGCCGACCGCGTGGAAGGTCTCTCCGTGACTGCTGGAGTTGCTGATATCTTCAAGTGGAATTGGGGGGCCAGCGACTCTTACTCCGCGAGCTCCTGCTACCTTGGCATGTTTCATGGGAACATCACCATGGCTGGTGCGCTGCAAGTCTGGAAATCCAGAGCCCCGGCCAAATGTCGCTTCTTCATGTGGCTTGCGCTGCGTAACAGATGTTGGACGGCGGACAGGCTTGAAAAGCGAGGTCTTCCGCGACCTCAGGCATGCCCCTTCGGTGACCAAGTTCAGGAGTCCATTTCCCACCTCCTGTTTGGTTGCGTGTTGGCAAGGGCAGTGTGGGCTGCTTGTCTTCGATGGTGGGATAGGGAAGCTCAGATGCCGACGCATGAGACCCTGATTGCCGACTGGTTGCAGTCTTGGCGTGGTAGATCTGGGGATCTACGTGATTACTGGACGGCTATAGCTCTTGTCTGCTGGTGCCTGTGGAGGCATCGGAATGACATCGTGTTTGAAGGTGCCGCCCCTCGCCGGTTGCAGTGGTGCGCTTGATCCGCGGGGAGGCTCAGCTGTGGAAGATCGCCGGTCTCTTCAGAGCCGAGCTTGCTCAGGTAGATAGGTGGAGGTTAGGCGAGTAGTCAGCGTGTGTGTTTGCTGCCTCGATGGCGTGGATTTCGTAGCTCGACGTCTGTGTCGACTGCGCTGTAATTTGGCCGCTTGGCCCTTCTTCTATGAAACTGATACGTCTTTCCATGACGTATCCTTGATTTCGCTGCTTCTTGTTTCTGCGTTGTTTACTTTTACATCTTCTTCGTTCTCCATGGATTGACGACAGAAGGTCGTCATACACATCATTTGCCCTACATGATCTTGACCGGTGATGTACAATCATAGCTGCCATTTGCTCTTATCAAAATCAAAGCCAGCAATGTCAACCATATCCAACAACCATCCGCGCAGGAACTGGTCGGCAGCACACAGATTCTCAAAAATTGATTGCAGACGTGGAGAGCAAGACCGCCCGCCGGGTTGTGTTAGGCAATCCTTTTCTGTTCCAAAACAACCCAAACAGGCCCACGTTGGCAAATCTGGGTGCCCCTTTCTTTTTTTATTAGCGAGGAAAACACAGTTACCGAAGCCAGACTTCTTACAGAAAAGCCTAGGAAACAAAGAAAATTACAAAGAAGCCCTCCTGAACTCTGGCACCGTCGTCTTCACGGAGGACGCTGCGCCGGCGAAGCCCGCCGCACAACCTCCAAAACCTTGGACTGGGAGGCTCCCCTTCGCGACAAGGGAGTCGACGCCCCTCGGTGCCTGAGCACCTCCGCCCGCCGCGACGAACGGCGACACCAACCTGGCCACCTGCAACCGCGTCTTCAAGAACAACAACCACCGGAACCGCCACCTCTCGGCCTCCGGCGAAGGGGAAACCCTCTCGACGACTCCTAGGGGCCGCGAAGAGGACCTGGACAGCGGATCCGCGGCGGAGCTCCACCGGAGCCGAGCCAACGGAGAAGAAGGCCGCCGTCACCAAAAGCTGCTCCAACGCCGCCGCTTCCTCCTCAGCAACACCGGCCAGCACACACCCACGCACACCTAATCTACAGAAACGTCGGGATCCATGGATTCCCCGTCCTCCCGCCGCCAAAGCTGCCGCCGGAGGGCGAGGAATCCGACGAATCGCCGGCGACGAGCCGGAGCGCACGGGTTCGCTCAAAAATCGCCCTCTCTCTACTGTAGATGGGGAAAGGGGAGTCGGTCCAACACGACTCTTTTGCATATCTGGGTGCCCCTTTCTGATTAATGTTTTTCATAATGACGAGAATTTTTACACTGACTGAGAGAATGAATCTAAAGATGGATAAAACCCAACGTTAACCAATTTTACAGTGTATTTCCTCCAGATTTCGTCCGCTCCAAAATCAGCCAAAAAATAACAGTCCAACATTTCTCATTCAAAAAGGTTAAATTTTAAACATTATATTTTAAATACAGAATATGTCGTTGCAGCCGACACATTCAATTATGTTCCAACTTATCACATGTGGTTAAGGGTTTTCGCTGTCTGCCTAGCTTGCATAGTTGGTTCTAATTAAACAAACCTTATTTATAAATTTCGCATCCGGTTTGTAAAGAGCACAGCCTCTAATAATCCATAAAAAGCTTGTGGTTCTTTTCTAGAGCCGTATGCCTTGTTTGGTCCAGCCTACATCACGACATAATCAGTCATTAACCCTAGCCACACTAACACTTCACACTAAATATGCATAAACTTCAATAAATTTTTGTCATCTTCACTACTAGTCTAGAGCTAAGGTTTCTGACCACCACATTGCGTCGTCCCCTCCCTCCCCGCTCCCCCCTCCCCCCTCAAGAAGGAGATTTCTGAACAACTTGCACCCAAGACGATGAAGACATATCCACCCTCGGTCAAACTAGGTACATTAGAGTATGAGACCTATACCTCACAAGGAGAGTCTTGCTCCACCAACGCACCAAGGACCTCGTCGCTGCAGTAGTTGAGCGTCATCACGAGATCTAACCACCAACCATTATGGTTTCCCTAGCCATCACCTCCTCTAGATCCAGAATTCTATGGTACCTTCACTGATAGAACTATATGCACTTGTTGGCCGCATCATCTCATGTCCATCATCCATGTAGTGTGCATTAGAGAGTGTTATCAAAATAGAGATCAAAATGAGAAACGAGACACACAGATTTTTACGTGGAAACCCTTACGGGAAAAAACCACGGACGCACGAAGGCATATTCTCACTATGATGGAGGAGTATTACAAGCACGAGACGACATACCGTCTTTGGTGCGACTACTCAGGTATATATATGAGGGCAATATACAGGAGTCCTTGGAGGACAAGAAATAAGATATACTCCTATGCGATGGCCAGCGTACGTAAAGCCTATTAGTAGAATTTGGATCACGCTTCAACAATATCCACCTTGAGCCAAATTCCCTCTAGTAGTCGAATAAAGTAATAACTTATCCATGTGAAATTAGCATAAACACCTTGTGTATCAAAGTCCCATAGGACAAGCGAGAGATGCCAATTAAGTACAAGCAAAGCTCACACTTAGCTACAAGTACTGGCTTTGTTATCATATCAGCTGCATTATCATGTGTGCTTATCTTGCATACCTTCACATCACCTTTAGCAATAACTTCACGAACATAGTGAGATCTCACATCAATGTCCTTTGTTCTCTCATGGAACATTGAATCCTTTGTCAGGCATATATCACTTTGACTATCACAGAATATGGTTATGCAAGATATATCTCCACCAAGTTCATTGTACAAACCTCTCAACCATGTAGCTTCTCTACATGCTTCAGCAATTTCCATATACACAGCCTCAATAGTAGGCCAAGCAACAGTAGACTGTAAAATTGCTTTCCAACTCACAGCACAACCACCAATGGTGAAAGCATAACCTGTGAGTTATCTTCTTTTGTCCAAATCACCAGCACAATCAGAATCAACAAAACCAACAATGCCATCTCCACATTTCCCAAACTGTAAACGAACAGTAGAAGTACCTCGCAGGTACCTATAAATCCAGTGAACTACTTTCCAATGCTCTTTTCCAGGATTAGCCATGTATCTACTAACAACGCTCAATATATTAGATAAATCAGGACATGAACAAACCATGGCATACATAAGTGAACCAACTGCACTTGAATAGGGAACTCCAGGCATGTACTCAACATCATCATCCGATTTAGGACATAAAGCTGATGATAATTTAAAATGTGCAGCTAACGGAGTACTTACTTTCTTGGCATCATGCATATTAAAGCGGCGACACACTTTATCAATATAACCTTTCTGACTTAGATATAATTTTTCAGATGATTTATCTCTGGAAATTTCCATGCCAAGTATCTTCTTCGCTGCACCCAAATCCTTCATCTCAAATTCTTTACTCAATTGCTTCTTTAGTTTTTTGAATTTCTGTCATACTCTTTGCAGCAATTAACATATCATCAACATAAAGGAGCAAATAAGTAGCTGAATCATTAGCAAGTTTCAAATAAACATAGCTATCATAATCAGACCTTTTAAAACCTTGAGAGAGCATAAAGGTGTCAAATCTGTTGTATCACTGTCTAGGGGATTGCTTCAATCCATAAAGAGATTTTTATAACTTACATATGAGGTCTTCTTTTCCAGGAATTATAAAACCTTTAGGTTGTGATGGCGCGGTGATGGTGTGTGAAATTAATGAAGTAAATGATCGGCCAGTTGGAAAACCCCAAGAGCAAGGTGTGATGATTATAGCAGCAAGTTTTTCCCTCAGTAAGAAACCAAGGTTATCAATCCAGTAGGAGGCAGACAAACGACTGAAGGTGATGCCCACTAGCTGCGTAATGCTCTAACAAGGGTGTCGTTAACGATTTCTTGTTAGCGCATCTTCAACCAGTAGCAACGTGGAATCTGCACACAACACAACCAAATACTTTGCTCCCAACTTACGATGAGGTTGTCAATCTCACCGGTTTGCTTGAAACAAAGGGTATGAGCGTATCGAGTGGAAAGTGATAATAGTAATATGCGAGTAAAGTAAACAGTACGAGTAAAGTAAACAAGTGATAGCAATATAAAAGGAATAGGACCGGGGTCCATAGTTCACTAGCGGTGTCTCTCCAAAAGATAAAATAATACAAGCTGGGTAAATAAATTACAGTTGGGCAATTGATAGAATAAAGACAACGTGCATATGATGAGAGGATCACTATCAGATTTACTCTGGGCATTACAACAAAATACATAGACCGCCATCCAATTGCATCTATGACTAATAATCCACTGCTACTCCAAGTTGATGTGGGAGCAAACTGTCCTTGTGCGTGGTGAATGACCAGCCCGTTGGGAACCCCAAGAGGAAGGTATGATGAGTGTAGCAGCAAGTTTTCCCTCAATTAAGAAACCAAGGTTTATCGAACAGGAGAAGGGAGACAATGACGACTGAAGGTGTTGTGGAACCTGCACACACACAAACAAGTACTTTGTTCCCAACTTGCGATGAGGTTGTCAATCTCACCGGTTTGCTTGAAACAAAGGTTATGAGTGTATCGAGTGGAAAACAGTAGTAATGTGCGAGTAAAGTAAACAGTGCGGGAAAAGTAAACAGGTGATTGCAATATGATTAAAATAGGACCGGGGTCCACAGTTCACTAGTGGTGTCTCTCCATAGATAAAATAACATGCTGGGTAAACAAATTACAGTTGGGCAATTGATAGAATAAAGATAACGTGATATGTCAAGAAGATCACTATGAGATTTACTCTGGGCATTACAACAAAATACATAGACCGCCATCCAACTGCATCTATGACTAATAATCCACCCCCGGGGATATCATCCGAACACCCTAGAAGTATTAAGTTGCGAACAACAGATAATTGCATTAAGCAAAGTGTGTAATGTAAACAAAGCATATGCCCTTGAGCATATGAATGTTGTTTTCTCCCTAGTAGCAACATCACATCTACCACCTTAGAGGTTTCTGTCACTCCCCCAGGTGAAATAGAGACATGAACCCACTATCGAGCATAAATACCCCCTCTTGGAGTCACTAGCAACTACTCGGCCAAGATAGCTACTAACAACGGAGAGCATGCAAGATCATAAACAACATAGAGATAACAAAAGATATAATTCAGTACAGCAACTTAATCATAAACACCAATATTCATCGGATCCCAACAAACCAACATCATAGTATTACATAACGGTGATCTCAATCATGTAGGGCAGCTCATGAGATCTAAACATGAAGCACATGGTGGAGAAGACAACCATCTAGCTACTGCTATGGACCCATAGTCCAAGGTAGACTACTCACTCATCGCTCCGGAGGCAAGCATGGCGATGAAGAAGACCTCCGGTGGCGATTCCCCTCTCCGGCAGGGTGCCGGGAAGAGCTTCTGGACCCTCCCGATCTTCGGGTCGACGACAGCGGCGGATCGCGATGTGTTCTGGAAAACTGATCGGGTCCTTAGGTTTTTCTCGTCGGGGGGTACTTATAGGCGAAGGGGCGATGTCAGAGGTGGAGCCAGGGGCTCTCACACAGGGGTGGCGTGGCCAGGGGCCAGGCCGCGCCGCCCCCTTGTGTGGGGCCCTGGTGGCCCCCCTCCGACACTTCTTCGGATGTCTGGAAGCTTCCGGGTAAAATATGACTTCAGGAACTTGTTTCGTCCAATTCCGAGAATATTTCCTGTGTATCACTTCTGAAACACAAAAATAGCAGAAAACAGGAAACTGGCACTGTGGCACTTCGTTAATAGGTTAGTTCCGGAAAATGCATAAAAATGCCACTAAGTGTAACGAAACAATAGGCAAATGGTGTAAAACAAGCATGGAGCATCAAAAATTATAGATACGTTTGAGACGTATCAAGCATCCCCAAGCTTAACTCCTGCTCGTCCTCGAGTAGGTAAGTGATAACAAAGAATAATTTTTGAGGTGACATGCACCTACACAATCTTGATCATAAATGCAAGCATTGGTGAGCTGGGATCAATAGAACTTAAAACATGGGCATGAAAGATATAATCATGACAATAAGAAACTTAGCAACCATGTTGTAAACATGCAAATGAACACAAACAAAAGATCATGATAATGAAACAATGAAAGTCAAACGTGTGTTCAAATCATAAGGAAAAACATACAAAAGGTTTTCAGCTTGTCCTTCAAAGAGAGCAAAACATAAATGCATAGGACACCTCAAAGTTTAAGAGGGTGACTAGATACAAATAATTTAAGAACAAGTGAAACCAACAATATGAATCAATCAATGAACTTTGGGACAATGCATATCACACTAAGAATGACAACTATGCTCTCTTAATGGTGCATAAAGAAAGAAGGTGGTGACTCAACATAAAAGTAAAAGAAAGGCCCTTCGCAGAGGGAAGCAGTGATTTAAACATGTGCTAGAGCTTTTCATTTGTCAAACAGAGAGATAAAACTTGATTTTGAGAGGTGGTTGTCTTTATCAACGACTGGCAATGGGGTTCTTACTATCTTCCATACAAAAATAAAGCAAGTTTTTGAGAGAGAGATTGGCACTCTTGTGCTCTTTTTATAAAACTTGGCACTCCTCCCCACCTTTTCCTTTCACATACCATGGCTAACCGATTCCATCGGGTGCCCACCAACATTCACATTCTTTGGAGGAGTGCCTTTTTTCTTTCTTTTTTCCTTTTTTTTCTTTTTGGAATAAGCAATATGGAAGATAGCAAATCCGACCACTACGTCCCCATGAGCTGAAAACAGTGTCACAAAATGAGAAGTATTTTGAAGGTTTTTGAAAGGTAGCACACGAAAATTTTACTTTGGAATGGCTTACAAATACCATGCATAGGAATTTATAGTGGACACAATGGCAAACTTGGCTTTTAGGAGTTGGATGCACGAGTAGAGCTCATACTCAGTACAAGGCGAGGGCTAGCAAAAGACTAGGAGCGACCAACTAAGAGAGCAATAATGGCCATAATCATGCAAAGCGACAAAGCGACATTAAAAGAAGCATAAGATGGCATCAAAAGTCAAAAACTAAATGATCATGAAGGCTAATGGCGACTTTGTAAGAGTCTAACATGTGTGAGCATGCGCCAAGTCAACCCAAATAAAGCATCAAGGAGAAAACCAAAATAATGCTTCCATACAATAAAAACAACGCATGATTTTTTCAAAGGCTCATTAAGCAATCTCAGTTATTTGAGACAAGTCATGCTACAGCAAAACTACTAAGCATACTATCAAAAAGACATCAAGCATGACATGAAAAAGCCTAAGCCGCAGTCTACACAAGCTCCTTCTTGTACCACTATTTTGCACAAAGCTTTTTCTCTTTTCCAACACCATTTGAAATTTTTATAAACACCTCTTTTGATGAAAACCAATAAAGATCAGAGGCAAAAATACACCTTGATGAAAAGATATGACAAGATCTGAAATCATATCAAGGCGAAAACGAAAACCAAAAGCAGTAGCAGAAAAAGTAGAACGCTCAATGAACGATAAGAGTGAAAACTAGAGCGTTCATTGCAAATGAAAACAAGCAACTTCTCCAAAGGAAAATTTGTTGGGGTCCAACCATTTATTGCAGCAAACAAACAAACTAAACCAACTAAGAAAACTAAAACAACTGACGCTCCAAGAAAAACACATAGTGCATGAAGCAATAAAAATATAGTGTTTTGAAAGGTGACCTGATTTTTGTCGATGAAGAAAGGGTGCCTCGAGGGCATCCCCAAGCTTTGACGCTTGTACTTCTTGGATATTTCTTGGGGTGATGCATGGGCATCCCCAAGCTTGAGCTTTTGTCCATTCTTCAACTCATCTCATCATTCTCCAATCCCTACACTTGAAAACTTCCTTCATACAAAACTAAACACAATTCTATTAGCAACATTAGTGTAAGCATAAAATATATTCCACCTCTTTTAGCTTCAGGTTTCAACCCAAAACCACCACATATAAAGTATATACTACTGTAGCAACTTCCACAAGAGTTCCATGATCAAAAAGAACTCAAAAGAAAGCGATAAAGTGGCAAAAACAAATATTGGCAGAAATCTGTCAAAACTGGACAGCTGACAAAGGACGAATTTTTGAGGGATTTTCTGTTGCTCAAATCAAAAAGTGTTCAACTAAGAAAAGTTTGGATATAACCTGGGGCATATGCACAAGAAATCGCAGGTCCAAAAGATAAACAGAGAATTTTCACGAATTTTTACGGTGTAATACCGAAAACAGTTTCAGGACAGCAACATCCCCAAATCTTTACCTCACTCAAATTAGAGGCTTCTCTTGGCACAAAAACGAAATAAACAAGATAAGGAGCGGTCATTACAGTAGTAATGACTTCCAAGACTCAAATAAAAGAAAAAGTACTGAAAAGTAAACAATGGGTTATCTCCCAAGAGTGCTTTTCTTTAACGCCTTTGAGCTAGGCGCAGAAAATTGCGAATCAAGTACCTTCAGAAGAAGCATTAAGATCAACAGAAGAGGTCTTGTCAATAAGGCATTGTATTTCATCCACATAAGTTTTTGAAGACCCTTGGTGATCATGCTTTGGTACACTATTCTCATCAAAAAGATTTTCAGGACAAATCCAGGTAAAATTGTTTTCGAAAGCATCATTCAATCCCAAAAGCTTGCAAGGTATAGGTATCTCGGTCCCCTCATCATTAGTATCAATAACCTTTATAGGTGAACTGAGTTTATTAAAACGTTTAAGAACTTTCCTAGCTTCAACAACGACATCCTTAAATTCCAGGCGCAAAGTTTCCAAGATAAAAGCCTTCTTTTCGGGATCCTTAATTTCATGAAGCTTAAGGAACATATATTGCATAAAAGGATTAAGACTAGCAAACCTAGTTTCCAACATGTCAATTAAATAAATAGAAGCAACTTCAATACTAGGAGCAAGCTCAACCCAAGACTTTTCCTCATCTTCATCGTGCATACTAATGTGATTAAATAACTCCTCAATGTTACTTTTACCAATAATCGAACCACTACCTACTGAGAGGTCCTCCAGAACGAACTTAGGGAACAGCATGATAAACTAAAGTAAAGAAATAACAACTACCAAGGATTCTAATTTTTTTGGGTTTTTGATATAAAAAGCAATGCAAGTAAAATAAAATAAAGTAAAGCAAAACAATTAACAAAGTAAAGAATGTGTGTGCGAAGAACTCCCCTCGCAGAAGTCTTCTCTCTTCCCCGGCAACGGCGCCAGAAAAGTCTTTGATGGCGAGTTATCGAGGGAGATTATTCTTCTTCGTTCCCCGGCAACGGCGCCAGAAAAGTAGCTGCTACTCCAAGTTGATGTGGGAGCAAACTGTCCTTGTGCGTGGTGAATGACCAGCCCGTTGGGAACCCCAAGAGGAAGGTATGATGAGTGTAGCAGCAAGTTTTCCCTCAATTAAGAAACCAAGGTTTATCGAACAGGAGAAGGGAGACGATGACGACTGAGGGTGTTGTGGAACCTGCACACACACAAACAAGTACTTTGTTCCCAACTTGCGATGAGGTTGTCAATCTCACCGGTTTGTTTGAAACAAAGGTTATGAGTGTATCGAGTGGAAAACAGTAGTAATGTGCGAGTAAAGTAAACAGTGCGGGAAAAGTAAACAGGTGATTGCAATATGATTAAAATAGGACCGGGGTCCACAGTTCACTAGTGGTGTCTCTCCATAGATAAAATAACATGCTTGGTAAACAAATTACAGTTGGGCAATTGATAGAATAAAGATAACGTGATATGTCAAGAAGATCACTATGAGATTTACTCTAGGCATTACAACAAAATACATAGACCGCCATCCAACTGCATCTATGACTAATAATCCACCCCCGGGGATATCATCCAAACACCCTAGAAGTATTAAGTTGCGAACAACAGATAATTGCATTAAGCAAAGTGTGTAATGTAAACAAAGCATATGCCCTTGAGCATATGAATGTTGTTTTCTCCCTAGTAGCAACAGCACATCTACCACCTTAGAGGTTTCTGTCACTCCCCCAGGTGAAATAGAGACATGAACCCACTATCGAGCATAAATACCCCCTCTTGGAGTCACTAGCAACTACTCGGCCAAGATAGCTACTAACAACGGAGAGCATGCAAGATCATAAACAACATAGAGATAACAAAAGATATAATTCAGTACAGCAACTTAATCATAAACACCAATATTCATCGGATCCCAACAAACCAACATCATAGTATTACATAACGGTGATCTCAATCATGTAGGGCAGCTCATGAGATCTAAACATGAAGCACATGGTGGAGAAGACAACCATCTAGCTACTGCTATGGACCCATGGTCCAAGGTAGACTACTCACTCATCGCTACGGAGGCAAGCATGGCGATGAAGAAGACCTCCGGTGGCGATTCCCCTCTCTGGCAGGGTGCCGGGAAGAGCTTCTGGACCCTCCCGATCTTCGGGTCGACGGCGGCAGCGGATCGCGATGTGTTCTGGAAAACTGATCGGGTCCTTAGGTTTTTCTCGTCGGGGGGTACTTATAGGCGAAGGGGCGATGTCAGAGGTGGAGCCAGGGGCTCTCACACAGGGGTGGCGCGGCCAGTGGCCAGGCCGCGCCGCCCCCTTGTGTGGGGCCCTGGTGGCCCCCCTCCGACACTTCTTCGGATGTCTGGAAGCTTCCGGGTAAAATATGACTTCAGGAACTTGTTTCGTCCAATTCCGAGAATATTTCCTGTGTATCACTTCTGAAACACAAAAATAGCAGAAAACAGGAAACTGGCACTGTGGCACTTCGTTAATAGGTTAGTTCCGGAAAATGCATAAAAATGCCACTAAGTGTAACGAAACAATAGGCAAATGGTGTAAAACAAGCATGGAGCATCAAAAATTATAGATACGTTTGAGACGTATCATCCACTCACGGGGATATCGTCCGAACACCCCATGAGTATTAAGTTGCGAACAACAGATAATGGCATTAAGCAAAGTGTGTAATGTAAACAAAGCATATGCCCTCGAGCATATGAATGTTGTTTTCCCCCTAGTAGCAACAGCACATCTACAACCTTAGAGGTTTCTGTCACTCCCCCAGATTAAATAGAGGCATGAACCCACTATCGAGCATAAATACCCCCTCTTGGAGTCACTAGCAACTACTCGGCCAAGATAGCTACTAACAACGGAGAGCATGCAAGATCATAAACAACATAGAGATAACAACAGATAAATTTCAGTACTTCAACTCAAGCATAACACCAATATTCATCGGATCCCAACAAACCAAACAAGTAGAATTACATAACGGTGATCTCAATCATGTAGGGCAGCTCATGAGATCTAAACATGAAGCACATGGTGGAGAAGACAACCATCTAGCTACTACTATGGACACATAGTCCAAGGTAGACTACTCACTCATCGTTCCGGAGGCAAGCATGGCGATGAAGAAGACCTCCGGTGGCGATTCTCGTCTCCGGCAGGGTGCCTGATACGTCTCCAACGTATCTATAATTTTTGATGCTCCATGCTTGTTTTTACACCATTAGCCTAATGTTTCGTTACACTTAGTGGCACTTTTATGCATTTTCTGGAACTAACCTATTAACAAGTCGCCACAGTGCCAGTTCCCTGTTTTCTGCTATTTTTGTGTTTCAGAAGTGATACACAGGAAATATTCTCGGAATTGGACGAAACAAGTTCCTGAAGTCTTATTTTACCCGGAAGCTTCCAGAAATCCGAAGAGGAGTAGGAGGGGGTCCACAGGGGCCCCACACACCAGGCTGGCGTGGCCAGGGCCTGGGCCACGCCACCCTGGCGTGAGGCCGCCTGGCTCCACCTCTGACATCGCCCCTTCGCCTATAAAGACCCCCCGACGGGAAAAACCTAAACACCCAGTCAATTTTCCAGAACACATCGCGATCCGCCGCCGCCGTCGACCCAAAGATCGGGAGGGTCCAGAAGCTCTTCCTGGCACCCTGCCAGAGAGGGGAATCGCCACCGGAGGTCTTCTTCATCGCCATGCTTGCCTCCGGAGCGATGAGTGAGTAGTCTACCTTGGACCATGGGTCCGTAGCAGTAGCTAGATGGTTGTCTTCTCCACCATGTGCTTCATGTTTAGATCTCATGAGCTGCGCTACATGATTGAGATCACCGTTATGTAATTCTACATGTTTGGTTTGTTGGGATCCGATGAATATTGGTGTTATGATTGAGTTGTTGTGCTGAATATTATCTTTTGTTATCTCTATGTTGTTTATGATCTTGCATGCTCTCCGTTGTTAGTCGCTATCTTGGCCGAGTAGTTGCTAGTGACTCCAAGAGGGGGTATTTATGCTCGATAGTGGGTTCATGCCTCTATTTAACCTGGGGGGGGTGACAGAAACCTCTAAGGTTGTAGATGTGCTGTTGCTACTAGGGAGAAAACAACATTCATATGCTCAAGGGCATATGCTTTGTTTACATTACACACTTTGCTTAATGCAATTATCTGTTGTTCGCAACTTAATACTTGTGGAGTTCTCGGATTGATTCGCCACAAGTGGATTATTAGTCATAGATGCAGTTGGATGGCGGTCTATGTATTTTGTTGTAATGCCCAGAGTAAATCTCATAGTGATCTTCTTGACATATCACGTTTATCTTTATTCTATCAATTGCCCAACTGTAATTTGTTTACCCAGCATGTGTTATTTATCTTATGGAGAGACACCACTAGTGAACTGTGGACCCCGGTCCTATTTGCATCATATTGCTATCACATGTTTACTTTACTCGCACTGTTTACTTTACTCGCATACTATATTGTTTTCCACTTGATACACTCATAACCTTTGTTTCAAGCAAACCGGTGAGATTGACAACCTCATCGCAAGTTGGGAACAAAGTACTTGGTTGTGTTGTGTGCAGGTTCCGCGTTGCTACTGGCCGAAGATGAGTCAACAAGTGCGCCCTTGTTGGAGTGCTATTAAGCCAGTCAGCATCACCTTCAGTTGTTTGTCTCTCCTCTCCAAGATCGACATACCTTGGTTTCTTAACTGAGGGAAAACCAGCTGCTATACTCATCACACCTTCCTCTTGGGGTTCCCAACGGGCTGGTCATTCACCACGCACAAGGACCGACCGCCAACTAGGCAATCAGCTATTTTTCTGGCGCCGTTGCCGGGGATTGAAGAAGAAGAAGCTCCCACATCAACTACACTTTTCCACGTCAACTTGGCACCATCAAACAGCATCAGCTGTTTTTCTGGCGCCGTTACCGGGGAGGAAGTAGAAGACTTCTGCGAGGGGAGTTTTTGCACGCACATCCTTTACTTTGTTATTGTTTTGCTTTACTTTATTTATTTTACCTGCATCGTTTTATATCAAAAACCCAAAAAATTTAGACTCCTTGGTAGTTGTTTTTACTTGTTTACTTTTGTTTTGCTGAAATGGCCAATCCTGAAAACATCAAGTTGTGTGACTTTACTAGCACGAACAATAGTGATTTTATCTGCACTCCTATTGCACCACCTGCTCCTGCTGCAAACTTTTATGAGATTAAGCCTGCTTTGTTGAACCTTGTTATGAAAGAGCAATTCTCTGGTGCTAGTACTGAAGATGCTGCAGCTCATCTCAACAATTTTGTTGAGCTATGTGAGATGCAGAAATATAAGGATGTTGATAGTGATATTATTAAGCTCAAGTTGTTTCTTTTTTCTTTGAGAGGAAAAGCTAAAGATTGGTTGCTGTCTTTGACTAAGAATAGTATTGATTCATGGGCTAAGTACAAGGACACTTTTATTGGTAGATACTATCCTCCTGCTAAGATTATATCTCTGCGTAGCAATATTATGAAATTTACTCAGTTTGATAATGGACATGGTGCTCAAGCTTGGGAAAGAATGAAATCTATGATAAAGAATTGCCCCACTCATGGACTGACTACTTGGATGATTGTCCAAACTTTTTATGCAGGACTGAATTTTTCTTCGAGAAACCTACTTGATTCAACTGCTGGAGGCACTTTTATGTCCCTTACCTTGGGGGCCGCAACAAAGCTACTCGACAACATGATGGTAAATTATTCCGAATGGCACACCGAGAGAGCTCCACAAGGTAAGAAGGTAAATTCTGTTGAGGAAACCTCTTCCTTGAATGATAAGATTGATACCATTATAGCTATGCTTGCTAATGATAGGACTCATGTTGATCCTAATAATGTTCCTTTAGCCTCTCTGGTTGCTCAAGAAGAGCATGTTGATGTGAATTTCATTAGAAATAATAATTTTAACAACAATGCTTATAGGAACAATTTTGCTAGTAACAATTATAGGCCGTTTCCTTCTAATGGTGATAATAGCTATCTTGGTAGACCTAAAATGCCTAGTGAAGAAAGAATTTTTGAACTTGAAAAGGCTACTAAGAATTTTATGTAGGCGCAATATGAGCAGGACAGGGCTTTCACCAAGACTATGGAGGAGCAATCAGCTCTGTTGAGGACTATTAGTCATCAACTTGAAAATTTAAACACGGCTATTCCTGATTGCAAGCTAAGGCTTCTAAAGCTGAAACCGATATTTCATCTTTGTCTAATGTGCAATCTTCTTTGGTTAACAGAATGTCCGCTAAGCCTGATCCTTTTGCTACTGCTAACGCTATTCAAGTTGGAATTGATGAAAATATTAGATTGTTAGCGGAATTGCATGCCAGGTGGGAAAGAGAAGATGAGATGGCTAGAGAGATAAAGGTATGTACTATTACTACCTCTAATGATGTTGCTCCTAATTCTAGCAATCCTCTTACTTTGATTGGGGTAGAGAAAACTCCCACTCCTTGTGTTAAAAAGCCTAAAACTGCCAAAACTTTTTCTCAAAAGAGTGCTGAATTTTTTTAGAGTGTGGGAGATGATAGCTCTATTTCTTTTAATGATTTTGATGTTGATGGCTGCAATATATCTGAAGTTATTTTGTTCTTGCAAAAGCTTGCTTTGACTCCCAAGGCTAGTTCTTTAAATGTTGCTTTTACTAAGCATATTACCAATGCTCTCATAAAAATTAGGGATGAAAAGTTGAAGCAAAAATCCTCTGTTCCCAAGAAGTTAGAAGATGGTTGGGAACCCATCATTGATATGCAAGTTAATGGTTTTGATTGCCATGCTTTATGTGATCTAGGTGCTAGTATTTCTATCATGCCTAGAAAGATTTATGACATGCTTGATTTACCACCGCTTGAAAAAAGTTATTATGATGTTCCTATGTCACGACCCAGATTTTTCAAGATTTAAAATCTCATCATGCATTCATAGCATATTGCATTCCAGAATCTTTTCCCAAATTTTAGATACAAAAAGGTTTTCAGAAAGAAAGTATTTCAAAAAAATGAACTCCATTGTTGTGGAGCTATTCTATATTTTTCCCTTTAGTTAATTTCTTTTGAGAACCAAATAGTGGAAAGATAATAATCTTAACTTCCTATTTAATTGGACTCTATATCCAATTTCCTCATAAATTATTTCTTCCTCCATCTTATTGCAAACCTCTGGTTTAGTTTCTAAACACACTTTTAAAAGGACCAGAAGTGGTCAGCTTCGTTTTTGCTTAAATCTGAATGAAAGAACTTTTCAAAACTCAAATCAGAAATCCAGAAAAAGAAAAGGAGAAAGAAGAAATAAAAATCAAATTGGACCTCGGGGAACTGATTCGGCCCAGAGAAGAAACCAGCCCACGGCCCACTTTCCCTCAAACCCGAATCGGTACAGCCCCCCCTCTCTCCTCCTCGCTGACAGGTGGGACCCACCTGTCATCACCGTCATCACTCCCCCTCTCTCTCCCCCTCCCAGTAACGTTCGCCGGCGTTACTTCTCCGGCATTACTGGCGCCATAATTGGCCACCAAGCCTGCCCCTATAAAGCCCCCGCACCCCTCCTCTCGCCCCTCCCTTTCCCCTCTGAAACGACGCCGCAGGGCTGCCCAAATCGCTCGCCGGAGCTCCGCGGACCTGCAGCTATACGCCGTCGATTACTGCCAACCGGTGAGTCCCCGAGCCCTCTCACCCTATCCTATCTTCTTAACATGCTCGTGCGCACCCCATCATGCCTTTCTTCACCCAAAACTCGCAGCAAATCGCCACCACCATCCTCGGCCGAAGGTCACCGTCGCCTGGAGCTCCTCCAGCCGCTCCTCGTCGCAGTTACAGGAAGGAATCGAAGTCGTCGATCAAGCACTCGAGCTCTTCGTCCTCTTCTACATCTCGTCAGCCACTTCCTCGCCGTCGCCGTTCAACGGAAGCTCGCCGTCGACCTCTTCCTGGCCGTATCTCGCCGGAAACCTAGCCACCCCGGTGAGCTTCTCCCCTCCTTTCACCCCGTCCGTCAGATCGAGATCCAGTGGATCTGATAGAATCACTTACCGAACCGGTACTGGTTGATCTCGTGCGTCCACATCCACTTAGATCCAACGCACCACAGAGCTGATCCGCACGAACCGGTACCGACAAACCACAGATCGCCACGTGGCCAGCCTCAGTTCAAAACAGATTTCGTTTAGGTTTTCAAATCAGATTTGATCCAAATCTTTGAAAATCATAACTTTTGATCCGTAACTCGAAAAATAGCAAATAATATACCGTTGGAATCCTTGGGATGTGTAGAATCCAATGATTCAATAAAACCTATTATTTTATGGGTTTATTTTGAATCCATTGGCAGATCTGAATCAAGCCCTAGGATTCGTATTAAATTCGTACCTTTTGTTCTGTAAGTCCAAATGCTACAAATTTGTAGTCTATGGAATCCTTGGAACATTTAGAACACTCCAGAAGCAAAAGTTTTCAAAATTAAAACGTGCACAAACTTGCTATGGTTAAATTTTCTCAAATCACCTTTTTCTTCACCAATTGTTTTCAAAAAAACTATTTTTGAGTAAAACCACTTGCAGTAGCTTCATGTTACTGTCACCCAACCAGTGGTAGCTCCAACTTATTTTTGCAGGACAGTACCAACCAGAACTAAATTTTCTAAAGTACTATCCTGATGCAGCAAATGCACTTTTGTAAGTCCCTTGTTATTTAATTAATAAAAACCTTTCCAACACCACACTTGTTTTCAAAAGCCACTTGATCCACCCAATCAACCTCTTCACACACTCACATAGTGTGTGAAATTAAAATGTCATCTGCATACATGCACACATGCATACATGTCTATGGTTGTCATTAGAAATAGAATATTGATTGTTGATTGTTGGATTGAATAGATTGTGAAGAGGAGCAAGGCTACTATTGTAACTGTTGTGAGTGTGCAAGCTGCTACCAAGGCAAGTGACACACATATCCCTCACCCATTTTACTTATGCATTAGTATACTCACCTCTTGTAGTATGCATGATAGGTGTTTTACTCAACTGTTTTATCAAATGCTTAGATCCTAGTAGTGTGTAGCTATACCTCAAACCCCACCTGATAGGATGCTAAATACTTTGCTAATATTGATGCCATGCTAAGATCACTTGAAAAGTGTTTTGTGAAAAGTTAAGAACTTCAACTAAAATGAAACACCTGGGTGGATTGGTTTGATAATGGAGGTGATGTTGAGTGGCGACCTGGGGCTACACTTTGTGTAGTTGCTGCCTGGGCGTACACTTGTGGATGGCCACCCAGGAACAAAGAGATGGCTATGTCTTCCATGCTTAGATGTACTTCCAGTGCAGCCTTATGACATTATGGGCTCTGTCTTGACTGATTAGAATGTGGGAGTGCAACTTGTCGGCAAGAAGTGGTGGTAGTCAAATTATAGGTTGGGAGCGGTGCTTGCCAAGTTAGTTGTCCTCTCCTTCTAAAAGGTCTCGTTTCATTTTATGTATGGGCATAAAATGAATCGTAAGGTGAAAGTGCACAACCCTTGCAAGGTGTTCTAAATCTAATCGATTAGCCGAGTCCTCGGTTATGGACAAATGAGTCTCTAGACGTGGAATGTACGGAATAATCTCATCACCGATTCTGAATTATTAAAATCTTGTCTAGAAACCCCTAGGTAGGAACTAAGGACCATTCACTCCAAAGGGGTGATGGTGCCTGAGGTTCCAACTTTGTTGGATTGCGCCCAGTGCTACATAACTTGCAACTATGTAGTGATTGGGGGTTATTTCGACCCTTCAAAATAAAATCTTTGAATTAAAATCTTGACTTAAAATAGGACAAAATTGGCTTTGTGCAAATCTAGCCCAGAGATCCACCAGCCAAATAGCATGTAGCTAGATCTTTCCCAACTGCCACCAAATAAGTGTCATTTGCCAGTACATCATTGTACTGACCCCCATACTTGGGGCTGCATAATCAAATGTGCAAGTTCTTCCGATGAGGAGTGAAGTGTTAGGATCTCGAGTCTACATACCAACATGACTGCCTGTGGCGCATGCTGGAGATGGAGGCTCGCTATTATTATATTTCCGTTGTGCTTAAGTTGAACTCTGTTTACTCTTGTCGGTCTATGTGACCAAGGAACTTGTATTAATCGTGAGACTTATGTATCTGGATCTGCGTGTAATCTCAACACTATGTGATGAATACTATATTTTGTTCTGTGGTGCTATCATTGATCCAGGGAATAGCACATAACACAGGTGTTCCGCCTTAAGCCAAAGGTGGGGCGTCACATCCTATTGCTGATGTTGCTAAGAAGAAACCTTTGGGAAGGATTAATGATGTTTTTATTGTGGTTAACAATAACCTTGTTCCCATTGATTTTTCTTGTTATGGACATTGAATGCCATGCTCCATGTCCTATTATTTTGGGAAGACCCTTTCTTCGAACTGTAGGTGCCATCATTGATATGAGGGAAGGCACCATCAAATATCAATTCCCACTAAAGAAAGGAATGGAACACTTCCCTAGGAAAAGAAATAAATTGCTTTTTGACTCTATTCTTAGAGCAAATTATGAGCTTGATGCTTCATCACTTGATGTTACTTGATTCGCAATTTTCTGCGCCTAGGTCAAAGGCGTTAAAGAAAAGCACTCTTGGGAGATAACCCAATGTTTCTTTTCAGTACTTTTTCTTTTATTTGAGTCTGGGAAGTCATTACTACTGTAATGACCGCTCCTTATCTTATTTATTTTGTTTTTGTGCCAAGAGAAGCCTCTAATTTGAGTGAGGTAAAGATTTGGGGATGTTGCTGTCCTGAAATTGTTTTCGGTGCTGCACCGTAAAAATTCGTATAAATTCTCTATATATCTTTTGGACCTGCGATTTCTTTTGCATATGCCCCAGGTTATATCCAAACTTTCGTTAGTTGAACACTTTTTGATTTGAGCAACAGAAAACCCCTAAAAAATTCAGCCTTTGTCAGCTGTTCTGTTTTGACAGATTTCTGCCAATATTTGTGTTTGCCGCTTTATCGCTTTCTTTTGAGTTCTTTTGATCATAGAACTTTTGGGGAAGTTGCTACAGTAGTATTTGCTATATATGTGGTGGTTTTGAGTTGAAACCTGAAGCAAAAAGAGGTTGATTATATGTTATGCTACACTAATGTTGCTATTAGATTTGTGTTTAGTTTTGTATGAAGGAAGTTTTCAAGTGTAGGGATTGGAGAATGATGAGATGAGTTGAAGAATGGACAAAAGCTCAAGCTTGGGGATGCCCATGCATCACCCCAAGAAATATCCAAGAAGTACAAGTGTCAAAGCTTGGGGATGCCCCCGAGGCACCCCTTCTTCATCGGCAAAAATCAGGTCACCTTTCAAAACACTATATTTTTATTGCTTCATGCACTATGTGTTTTTCTTGGAGCGTCAGTTGTTTTAGTTTTCTTAGTTAGTTTAGTTTTGTTTGCTGCAATAAATGGTTGGACCCCAACAAATTTCCTTTGGAGGAGATGTACTCGTTTTCATTTGCCAAGAACACTCCGTTTTTCATTCTTACAATTTCACCAAGTGTTCTTCTTTTTCCGCTACTGTTTTTGGTTTTCGTTTTTGCCTTGATTTGCGTTCAGACCTTGTCATATCTTTTCATCAAGGTGTATTTTTGCCTCTGATCTTTATTGGTTTTCATCAAAAGAGGTGTTTATAAAAATTTCAAATGGTGTTGAAAAAGAGAAAAAGCTTTATGCAAAATAGTGGTACAAGAAGAAGCTTGTGTAGACTGTGGCTTATGCTTTTTCATGTCATGCTTGATGTATTTTTGATAGTATGCTTAGTGGTTTTGTTGTAGCATGACTTGTCTCAAATAACTGAGATTGCTTAATGAGCCTTTGAAAAAATCATGCGTTGTTTTTATTGTATGGAAGCATTATTTTAGTTTTCTCCTTGATGCTTTATTTGGGTTGACTTGGCGCATGCTCACACATGTTAGACTCTTACAAAGTCGCCAATAGCCTTGATGATCATTTAGGTTTTGACTTTTGATGCTATCTTATGCTTCTTTTAATGTCGCTTTGTTGCTTTGCATGATTATGGCCATTACTGCTCTCTTAGTTGGTCGCTCCCAGTCTTTAGCTAGCCTTCGCCTTGTAATGAGTATGAGTTCTACTCGTGCATCCAACTCCTAAAAGCCAAAGTTTTCCAAAGTGTCCACCATACATACCTACTAGCAATTTGCTATTCCAAGTAAATTTGACTTGCTTTTATTTTCTCTTCAAATTAAACTCTTACCAGTGTTATGCGAAATTCGGTCAGTAAAGCTCTCACGAACCGGAAGGCACACTTTACTTTTTCCTGTTCTTAAAAATTTGACATTGTGGTCTCTTATGTTGAGTTGTTATGCTTGCAAGTTGTAAGTTGGAGACTAGCCTAGCCATGCAGTCATGGGCAAGCTTTCAACATTGCACTTCTTATTTGAGTTGATATCGTGATTTCTTGTTTATGGATGCCCGCGGTGTGAAATGAATTGGGAATCTTGTGGGGATCATGGAGTTTGTATATGTGTTAGGGAAACGCCGGGCCGCTAATCTAAGCCATGCATAATTCATGGTGGAAATTTGCAGCATACCCATGGTGAACATTCGACGACGCATCCCACAATAAAAAGCTAAACAAATGGAAAATAAAAGAGATGTCGAGGTGTTCATTGTCTGCTTGTCCTGTCATTTTGGTGTGGGCTTGTTCCATGTCATCGGGCACGGAGGTACCCCATTGGCGGTTCTCAATGATATGCTTATATTTACAATGACAAGAGCCTTGCTTGGGACTCTAAGTAAAGTAGCATGAGGTTTGGGTACTCGTATTCACGGGACATGAGGTTTTCAACTTATGATTTGTCAAGAATATGCATCATAATTGTTCTCGCATTAACTTTAACCATTCAAGATGCTTATGATGGGGGCAATGAGAGCTCAAAGCCGGTAAGTACCATAATTTTTGAAGGTTATAAAAATTGCAATCACTGCTGCCCTCTGCGAAGGGCCTTTCTTTTACTTTTATGTTGAGTCACCACCTTCTATCTTTATGCACCATTAAGAGAGCATAGTTGTCATTCTTAGTATAATATGCATTGTCCCAAAGTTCATTGATTGATTCATATTGTTGGTTTCACTTGTTCTCAAATTATTTGTATCTAGTCGCCCTCTTAAACTTGAAGGTGTCCTATGCATTTATGTTTTGCTCTCTTTGAAGGACAAGCTGAAAACCATTTGTATGTTTTTCCTTATGATTTGAACACACATTTGACTTTCATTGTTTCATTTTCATGATCTTTAGTTTGTGTTCATTTGCATGTTTACAACATGGTTGCTAAGTTCTATTGTCAAGATTATATCTGTCATGCCCATGTTTTAAGTTCTTATGATCCCAGCTCACAAATGCTTACATACATGATCAAGATTGTGTAGGTGCATGTCACCTCAAAAATTATTCTTTTGTTATCACTTACCTACTCGAGGACGAGTAGGAGTTAAGCTTGGGGATGCTTGATACGTCTCCAATGTATCTATAATTTTTGATGCTCCATGCTTGTTTTTACACCATTTGCCTAATGTTTCGTTACACTTAGTGGCACTTTTATGCATTTTCCGGAACTAACCTATTAACAAGTCGCCACAGTGCCAGTTCCCTATTTTCTGCAGTTTTTGTGTTTCAGAAGTGATACACAGGAAATATTCTCGGAATTGGACGAAACAAGTTCCTGAAGTCTTATTTTACCCGGAAGCTTCTAGAAATCCGAAGAGGAGTAGGAGGGGGCCACAGGGGCCCCACACACCAGGCTGGCGCGGCCGGGGCCTGGGCCGCGCCACCCTGGCATGAGGCCGTCTGGCTTCACCTCTGACATTGCCCCTTCGCCTATAAAGACCCCCCGACGGGAAAAACCTGAACACCCGATCAATTTTCCAGAACACATCGCGATCCGCCGCCGCCGTTGACTCGAAGATTGGGAGGGTCCAAAAGCTCTTCCCGGCACCCTGCCGGAGAGGGGAATCGCCACCGGAGGTCTTCTTCATCGCCATGCTTGCCTCCGTAGCGATGAGTGAGTAGTCTACCTTGGACCATGGGTCCATAGCAGTAGCTAGATGGTTGTCTTCTCCACCATGTGCTTCATGTTTAGATCTCATGAGCTGCCCTACATGATTGAGATCACCGTTATGTAATTCTACATGTTTGGTTTGTTGGGATCCGATAAATATTGGTGTTATGATTGAGTTGTTGTGCTGAATATTATCTTTTGTTATCTCTATGTTCTTTATGATCTTGCATGCTCTCCGTTGTTAGTAGCTATCTTGGCCGAGTAGTTGCTAGTGACTCCAAGAGGGGGTATTTATGCTCGATAGTGGGTTCATGCCTCTATTTAACCTGGGGGAGTGATAGAAACCTCTAAGGTTGTAGATGTGCTATTGCTACTAGGGAGAAAACAACATTCATATGCTCAATGGCATATGCTTTGTTTACATTACACACTTTGCTTAATGCAATTATCTGTTGTTCGCAACTTAATACTTGTGGAGTTCTCGGATTGATTCGCCACAAGTGGATTATTAGTCATAGATGCAGTTGGATGGCGGTCTATGTATTTTGTTGTAATGCCCAGAGTAAATCTCATAGTGATCTTCTTGACATATCATGTTTATTTTTATTCTATGAATTGCCCAACTGTAATTTGTTTACCCAGCATGTGTTATTTATCTTATGGAGAGACACCACTAGTGAACTATGGACCCCGGTCCTATTTCCATCATATTGCTATCACCTATTTACTTTACTCGCACTGTTTACTTTACTTGCATACTATATTGTTTTCCACTCGATACACTCATAACCTTTGTTTCAAGCAAACCGGTGAGATTGACAACCTCATCGCAAGTTGGGAACAAAGTACTTGGTTATGTTGTGTGCAGGTTCCGCGTTGCTACTGGCCGAAGACGAGTCAACAAGTGCGCCTTTGTTGGAGTGCTGTTAAGCCAGTCAGCATCACCTTCAGTCGTTTGTCTCTCCTCTCCAAGATCGACATACCTTGGTTTCTTAACTGAGGGAAAACCAGCTGCTGTACTCATCACACCTTCCTCTTGGGGTTCCCAACGGGCTGGTCATTCACCACGCACAAGGACCGACTGCCAACTAGGCAATCAGCTATTTTTCTGGCGCCGTTGCCGGGGATTGAAGAAGAAGCTCCCACATCAACTACACTTTCCCATGTCAACTTGGCACCATCAAACAGCATCAGTGCCGGAAGAGCTTCTGGACCCTCCCGATCTTCGGGTCGATGGCGGTGGCGGATCGCGATGTGTTCTGGAAAACTGATCGGGTACTTAGGTTTTTCTCATCGGGGGGTCTTTATAGGCGAAGGGGCATCGTCAGAAGTGGACCGAGGTGGTCTCACACATAGGGGGCGCGGCCCAGCCCTTGGCCGTGCCGCCCTGGTGTGAGGCCACCTCGTGGCCCCACTCCGTCTCCTCTTCGGTTCTCTGGAAGCTTCGGTAAAATTCTGGGCGACTGGCATTGATTTCGTCCAATTCCGAGAATATTTCTTGTGTAACTTTTCTGAAACACAAAAATAGCAGAAAATAGGGAACTGGCACTGTGACGACTTGTTAGTAGGTTAGTTCTGGAAAATTCATAAAAGTGCCACAAAGTGTAACGAAACACTAAGCAAATTGCGTAAAAACAAGCATGGAGCATCAAAAATTATGGATACGTTGGAGATGTATCAGCATCCCCAAGCTTAACTCCTGCTCGTCCTCGAGTAGGTAAGTGATAACAAAAGAAATAATTTTTGAGGTGACATGCACCTACACAATCTTGATCATCTATGTAAGCGTTGTGCGCTGGGATCAAAAGAACTTAAAACATGGGCATGAAAGACATAATATTGATAGAAGAAACTTAGCAACCATGTTATAACATGAAAATGAACACAAACAAAAGATCATGAAAATGAAACAATGAAAGTCAAACGTGTGTTCAAATCATAAGGAAAAACATACAAATGGTTTTCAGCTTGTCCTTCATGGAGAGCAAAACATAAATGCATAGGACACCTTCAAGTTTAAGAGGGCGACTAGATACAAATAATTTGAGAACAAGTGAAACCAACAATATGAATCAATCAATGAAAACTTTGGGACAATGCACATTATACTAAGAATGACAACTATGCTCTCTTAATGGTGCATAAAGGTAGAAGGTGGTGACTCAACATAAAAGTAAAAGAAAGGCCCTTTGCGGAGGGAAGCAGCGATTGCAAGTTTTATAGACCTTAAAAAATTATGGTACTTACCGGCTTTGAGATCTCATTGCCCCCATCATAAGCATCTTGAATGGTTAAAGTTAATGCGAGAACAATTATGATGCATATGCTTGACAAATCATAAGTTGAAAACCTCGTGTCCCATGAATACGAGTACCCACACCTCATGCGACTTTACTTAGAGTCCCAAGCAAGGCTCTTGTCATTGTAAGTATATACGTATCATCGAGAACCGCCAACGGGGTACCTCCGTGCCCAATGACATGGAACAAGCCCATATCAAAATGACAGGACAAGCAGATAATGAACACCTCGACATCTCTTTTATTTACCATTTGTTTAGCTTTTTATTTTGAGATACGTCATCGAATGTCCACTATGGGTATGCTGCAAATTTCCACCATGAATTATGCATGGCTTAGATTGGCGGCCCAGACGTTTCCCTAATACATATACAAACTCCATGATCCCGCAAGATTACCAATTCATTTCACACCGCGAGTATTCATAAATAAAAGATCACGATATCAACTCAAATAAGAAGTGCAAGGTTGAAAGCTTGCCCCATGACAGCATGTTTGGGCTAGTCTCCAACTTACAACTTGCAAGCATAACAAGTCAACATAAGAGACCACAATGTCAAATTTTTAAGAACGAGAAAAAGTAAAGTGTGCCTTCCGGTTCGTGAGAGCTTTACTGACCAATTTTCGCATAACACTGGTAAGCGTTTAATTTGAAGAGTAGATAAAAGCAAGTCAAATGTACTTAGGAATAGCAAATTGCTAATAGGTATGTATGGTGGATACTTTGGCAAACTTGGTTTTTAGGAGTTGGATGCATGAGTAGAGCTCATACTCAGTACAAGGCGAGGGCTAGCAAAAGACTGGGAGCGACCAACTAAGAGAGCAATAACGGCCATATTCATGAAAGCAACAAAGCGACATTAAAAGAAGCATAAGATGGCATCAAAAGTCAAAAACTAAATGATCATAGAGGCTATTGGCGACTTTGTAAGAGTCTAACATGTGTGAGCATGCGCCAAGTCAACCCAAAAAGAGCATCAAGGAGAAAACCAAAATAATGCTTCCAAACGATAAAAACAACGCATGATTGTTTCAAAGGCTCATTAAGCAATCTCAGTTATTTGATACAAGTCATGCTACAGCAAAACCACTAAGCATACTATCAAAAAGACAACAAGCACGACATGCAAAATCCTAAGCCGCAGTCTACACAAGCTCCTTCTTGTACCACTTTTTTGCATAAAACTTTTTCTCTTTTCCAACACCATTCAAAATTTTCATAAACACCTCTTTTGATGAAAACCAATAAAGATCAGAGGCAAAAATACACCTTGATGAAAATATATAACAAGATCTGAACACATATCAAGGCGAAAATCAAAAACTAAATGCAGTTCTAGAAAAAGAGAACACTCGTTGAAATTGTAAGAATGAAAAATGGAGTGTTCTTGGCAAACGAAAAGCAAGGCAACTTCTCCAAAGGAAATTTGTTGGGGTCCAACCATTTATTGCAGTAAACAAAACTAAACTAAACTGAAAACTAAAAACAACTGATGCTCCAAGAAAAACGCATAATGCATAAAGCAATAAAAATATAGTGTCTTGAAAGGTGACCTGATTTTTGCCGATGAAGAAGGGGTGCCTCGGGGGGCATCCCCAAGCTTTGACGCTTGTACTTCTTGGATATTTCTTGGGGTGATGCATGGGCATCCCCAAGCTTGAGCTTTTGTCCGTTCTTCAACTCATCTCATCACTCTCCGATCCCTACACTTGAAAACTTCCTTCATACAAAACTAAACACAAATCTATTAGCAACATTAGTGTAAGCATAACATAGAATCAACCCTTTTTTGCTTCAGGTTTCAACCTAAAACCACCACCTATTAAGCATATACTACTGTAGCAACTTCCCCAAAAGTTCCGTGATCAAAAGAACTCAAAAAGAAAGCGGCAAACACAAATATTGGCAGAAATCTGTCAAAACAGAACAGCTGACAAAGGTCGAATTTTTGAGGGGTTTTCTGTTGCTCAAATCAAAAAGTGTTCAACTAACGAAAGTTTGGATATGACCTGGGGCATACGCACAAGAAATTTCAGGTCCAAAAGATATACAGAGAATTTTTAAGAATTTTTACGGTGCAACACCGAAAACTGTTTCAGGACAGCAACTTCCCCAAATCTTACCTCACACAAATTAGAGGCTTCTCTTGGCACAAAAATGAAATAAAAAGGATAAGGAGAGGTCATTACACTAGTAATAACTTCCAAGACTCAAATAAAAGAAAAAGAACTGAATGTAAAAACATTGGGTTATCTCCCAAGAGTGCTTTTCTTTAACGCCTTTGAGCTAGGCGCAGAAAATTGTGAATCAAGTAACATCAAGTGATGAAGCATTAATATCAACTATTTCCTCTAGATCACCACTTAACACACTAGGCACCTTAGAGGTTCCCGAAGTTGATTCAACCTGCAAGTCACTCTTAGTTGAACTAAAAGTCTTACCAATCTTAAAAACATGCTGCGGTTTAGGCACATACATCTTGAGAACATATATAAATTTTTGCTCTTTTCCGCCTAAAGCTTTCTCTTTCTTAAACTTAAGAGAAGAGAAAATTGAACTTAAAGTTTCCATGGATTCCTCTAGTTTCCCAATCCTAAGGTTTTGACTATCAAGAGTAGTGCTAGCTTCTAAAACAGTGATTCTCTTACCGATACTTTCTATTGCTTCATTAACTCGGCTAGCATTATCAAGGATATTTGGCAAAAAAAATTCTAAAGAGCTAAGCTTTTCCGAAACTTCTTCCAAAGTGACCTCAGTTTTAACAACATGAATAGGTGGTACTCCCACTAAACTTTCAATTAAAGTGCATGCTTCAAGAGCGGGAGTACCCAGAAAATTACCTCCTGCAAGAGTATCAAGAACGTACCTATACCAACTAGTTATACCAACATAAAAATTTCTAAGGAGGATCATGGTAGAATGCTTCTTTGTACACCTATGATGAGAATTGCTAATACGGTACCAAGCATCTTTCAAGCTCTCTCCCCCTTGTTTCTTAAAAGTACGAACTTCAACTTCAGGATTACTCATTCTAACAAGACTAAAAAGCAGACAAGTAAAAACAACTATCAAGGATTCTAATTTTTTGGGTTTTTGATAAAACGATGCAAGTAAAATAAAGTAAAGCAAAATAATAACAAAGTAAAGGATGTGCATGCGAAAACTCTCCTCGCAGAAGTCTTCTTCCTCCCCGTCAATGGCGCCAGAAAAACTTGTTGATGGCGCGGTGATGGTGTGTGAAATTAATGAAGTAAATAACCGGCCAGTTGGAAAACCCCAAGAGCAAGGTGTGATGAATATAGCAGCAAGTTTTTCCCTCAGTAAGAAACCAAGGTTATCAATCCAGTAGGAGGCAGACAAACGACTGAAGGTGATGCCCACTAGCTGCGTGATGCTCTAATAAGGGCACCGTTAATGATTTCTTGTTAGCGCGTCTTCAACCAGTAGCAACGTGGAACCTACACACAACACAACCAAATACTTTGCTCCCAACTTACGATGAGGTTGTCAATCTCACCGGTTTGCTTGAAACAAAGGGTATGAGCGTATCGAGTGGAAAGTGATAATAGTAATATGCGAGTAAAGTAAATAGTATGAGTAAAGTAAACAGGTGATAGCAATATAAAAGGAATAGGACCGGGGTCCACAGTTCACTAGCGGTGTCTCTCCAAAAGATAAAATAATACAAGCTGGGTAAACAAATTACAGTTGGGCAATTGATAGAATAAAGACAACGTGCATATGATGAGAGGATCACTATGACATTTACTCTGGGCATTACAACAAAATACATAGACCGCCATCCAACTGCATCTATGACTAATAATCCACTCACGGGGATATTGTCCAAACACCCCATGAGTATTAAGTTACGAATAATAGATAATTGCATTAAGCAAAGTGTGTAATGTAAACAAAGCATATGCCCTCGAGCATATGAATATTGTTTTCCCCTAGTAGCAACAGCACATCTACAACCTTAGAGGTTTCTGTCACTCCCCCAGATTAAATAGAGGCATGAACCCACTATCGAGCATAAATACCCCCTCTTGGAGTCACTAGCAACTACTCGGCCAAGATAGCTACTAACAACGGAGAGCATGCAAGATCATAAACAACATAGAGATAACAAAAGATAAATTTCAGTACTTCAACTCAAGCATAACACCAATATTCATCGGATCCCAATAAACCAAACATGTAGAATTACATAACGGTGATCTCAATCATGTAGGGCAGCTCATGAGATCTAAACATGAAGCACATGGTGGAGAAGACAACCATCTAGCTACTGCTATGGACCCATATTCCAAGGTAGACTACTCACTCATCGCTCTGGAGGCAAGCATGGCGATGAAGAAGACCTCCGGTGGCGATTCCCCTCTCCGGCAGGGTGCCGGGAAGAGCTTCTAGACCCTCTCGATCTTTGGGTCGATGGCGGCGGCGGATCGCGATGTGTTCTGGAAAACTGATCGGGTACTTAGGTTTTTCTCATCGGGGGGTCTTTATAGGCGAAGGGGCATCGTCAGAAGTGGACCGAGGCGGTCTCACACATAGGGGGCGCAGCCCAGCCCCTGGCCGCACCGCCCTAGTGTGAGGGCACCTCGTGGCCCCACTCCGTCTCCTCTTCAGTTCTCTGGAAGCTTCGGTAAAATTCTGGACGACTGGCTTTGGTTTCGTCCAATTCCGAGAATATTTCCTGTGTAACTTTTCTGAAACACAAAAACAGCAGAAAACAGGGAACTGGCACTGTGACGACTTGTTAGTAGGTTAGTTCCGGAAAATGCATAAAAGTGCCACGAAGTGTAACGAAACACTAAGCAAATGGTGTAAAAACAAGCATAGAGCATCAAAAATTATGGATACGTTGGAGACGTATCAGGTTGTTCCATATAAAATCCTCTTCTAACTCCCCATGTAAGAGTGCAGTTTTAACATCCAATTGTTTAAGCTCATAATCATGCATGGCAACAATACTAAGTAATGTGTGAGTAATGTACGAATAGAGCTATGTTTCACAACAGGGGAAAAGACTTCATTAAATTCAATATCTAGAATTTGGCTGTAACCTTTAGCAACTAATCTAGTTTTATACCTTTTCTCATTATTAGGAGAAACACCTTCTTTTCTTTTGAAACCCGACTTGCAACGAATAGATTTCTTCTCTCCTAGTAATTTAATAAATTCCAAGTGCCATTATTTTCAAGTGATTCCATCTCATCATGCATAGTGGTCATCCATTTATTTTTATCACTAGAAACAATAGCCTCAGAATACGAAGAGGGTTCAGCATTACCTTCAATTTCTTTTGCCACATTCAAACAATAAGCAGCCATATTAACTTCTTGAATCATCCTCTTGGTAGGTCTACGATCCCTCTTAGGTCTATCAACTGCAATAGAAGGATGTGGTGGCTCCACATCATTATGAATTCCTAAAACATTCTCCTACTCATTTTATGGTGTAGATCCCAAGTCAACAACATGCTCCACCTGCACGCTTTGTTTCAGTTTGCTTCTCAACAAGAACATTAGTAGATAGCTTATCATGAAGCATAGAAGTTTCATAAAAAGTAACACTTCTGTAATTAGAAACTTTCTATTTTTAGGATTCCATAATCTATAACCTTTCACACCAGGCTTTTAACCAAGGTAAATGCATTTAACAACTCTGGACTCCAATTTACCATTATTAACATGAGCAGAAGAAGGACACCCAAATATTTTCAAATAAATATAATCAGGAGGAGAACCATACCATACCTCCTTAGGTGTCTTCTTTTGAATGGCTAAATTAGGTGACCGATTAATTAAGTGACAAGCAGTGGAAGAGGCTTCAGTCACGACACCATTTTGTTGAGGGGTGCCTGGGACAGTATAGTGTCTTGCAATTCCCTCTGACTTGCATAAAGAATCAAATTATCTAGAACAGAACTCCAAACCATCATCAGTACGCAGCTTCTTAATACGCTTGCCATATTGGTTCTCAATCATAATCTTCCACTCTTTGAATGTATTGAACACATCCGACTTGTTCTTAATAAAAATGAACAAACTCTCCTCGAGTAATCATCAATAATGGTCAACATGTAGCGAGCACCTTCAAGTGAAGGAACACGGGACTCTCCCCAAAATCTGAGTGAATGCACTCTAATATATCTTTTGTATTGTCAGTAGTAGTGCCAAACCTCACTCTCCTTTGCTTTCCATAAATGCAATGCTCATATAACTCCAACTTATCAGTGCACTTACCATGAAGAAGCACTCTTTTAAAGAGCTCCAACATTCCAGTTTCGCTCATGTGCCCCAAACGTAAATGCCAAAGGTTAGTAGCATCAGAATCAGATACTTTACTTGAAGCAACATTAGCATTACCTGAAAGTGTAGTACCTCACCTTTCATCACAGTAAGAGAGCCTCTGGAGACTTTAATGAGTGTATGTCCACCTTGATACTCGAAACCTTTAACATCAAGAGTACTCAACAAGATAAGATTTCTCTTCATATCAGGAATATAACAAACATCTGACAATGTTCTAACAATGCCACCAAACATCTTGATCCGCATAGAGCAATGCATTCAATTCTACACGAAGAATCATTACCCATCTTCAAAGAACCTTTGTGTTGTTCAACAAGTGTAGAAAACCATTCTCTGCATTGGCTCATGTGAGAACTGCATGCAGAATCAAGAATCCAATCATCACCTCTGTCAGCATCATAGGTAAAGGCAACTAAAACATTCCCATTATAATGTTGATGCTTGGTAACAACGGCGGCTTGGCCGTCGCTCTCCTTTTCATTCTCGGTATTATTTTTCCGCTTTTCCTTGTTTTGCAACCTGTAACATTCAGAGATGTCATGCCTATCTTTCTTGCAATATTTGTAGGACTTATACCTGCCCCTGGATTATCACCGACCTATTTTCCATTGTTTGGGTTCTTGTCCTTTGTCCTATCACGAACAGATAACCCCTCGGCTTGAGAGGAACTGGAACCATCTTGAGACACCATTTGCTTCAACTTCTCCTTAGAGTGCAAAGCTTCGTAAACCTCATTAACAATGAGAGTATCACGAATGTATAAAATAGTATCTCTAATATTGGTATAAGAACTTTGCAGTGAACATAATAACATTAAACCCAAATCGCCTTCTTCATACTCAACTTCCATCGCTGCTAGGTTAGTAATAATCTCCTTAAACTGTGGGATGTGGTTTAAAACATTACTTCCTCTTGCAGCATGTGCATAAATAATTTTTGCTTAAGATGCATCTTGCTGGTAAGATCTTTTGTCATGCAAATACCTTCTAGTTTCGACCATAGTCCAGCAGCTGTTTTCTCGGTCAAAACTTCTTGCAATATATTATTGTTTGGGACATAGCCTTACGATCTTTTATCTTCTCCTCATTAGTCCACTCAGCAAAACGCTTGTTTCCGAAACTATCTAGAGCATCCTCATAATCGGCTTGCGCCAACAATGCCCACATCTTGACTTGCCATAGGGAAAACCTTGTGTCATGATCCAGCAGTGGATGAGCAGATTAATCTGTGAACACGAAGTAGTACAAGCCGCAGACAAATTATTCGTAGAGTTAAATTGCAGAGCAAGGAAATAAGAGTAGATACACATGGTAGTTGGTTGTTGTGTGGACGTTGCAATTGGGGAGAAATAAAATAATATGAACCAACAAGCGCATAACTTCACTTGAAGTAACAGACTCCACGCGAAGAGTTTAGGAGATCACAATGTTGTTGTCTGGGAACTTGATCTGCTTTGAGCTAACCGATCTGATTGATGTAGTGCTTCGATTTAGAGCTTCGTGTGAGAATAACCATGGCTTGGTCCAATCGCCTCACTCGGAGTTAATACCAAGGTGGAGTCAATCTTAGAGGCGTGCGGATATGAAGGAATGGTAGCAGTTGATTCAACTTGCAGTCGGTCTCGGTGACTTGGATGAATGCGACGAATCTACCAGAAACAAACCGATCGCCACAGGCAGAGGATGGGACGCTGACGCTTTGTGAATCTCGTAGATCTGATCTCACAAAACTACAGCCGTAGATTTGATACCACTTGTTATCAAAATAGATATCAAAACGAGAAACGAGAGACATAGATTTTTACATGAAAACCCTTATGGGAAAAAACAACGGACGCACGTAGGCGTAATCTCACTATGATGGAGGAGTATTACAAGCATGAGACGACAGCCCGTCTTTGATACGACTACTGGGTATATATATGAGGGCAATATAAAAGAGTCCTTGGAAGAAAAGAAACAAGATATACTCGTATGCGCTGGCCAGCGTACGTAAAGCCCATTAGTAGAATTTGGATCAAGCTTCAACAGAGAGCATAAGTCATACACTTCTCCCATGAGGATAGGCTCACCGTCAACGGGGGCATGACAGCCGAGGCGAGCAAATGAGCCCGACAATCTATGATCATGGCACAGCTTGGGGAGGAAAACCCCGACCCAGAGCCCTGACAACACACCATAGTCATGTCATGTTTTGAAATATGTTTAGTATATAGTCTTCTACAACAATTTTAAGATGCATTCTTAATATCTTATGAGTGTTATCTCAATCATATGAATGTTAGTATGGTTGAATTATAAAAGATAGTATTATTATATTGTACATATAATTGTGGCGCATGTTGAGGCTTAAATTGATATCGAATTATGTTTCTCATCTTTTTATTACATATGTTGTACATATAATTGTGGCCACTGTTGATTGTTAAATTGATATCATAATATGTGTCTTGTCTTTTTTGTAAAATATGATGAATTTTGGAAATGTGTAATTTATGAGGCAAGGCTGGCATGCTTTTTATGCATACAAAGCTTGAATCTAAAGTTTATCCATGTGATGTGTGACATATATTTTGTGCATGATATCATCTGATTAGTTTCAAATTAAGTATGATATGTTGTTTAATTTAATTCTCTGTCTTTGTCACCAACTAAGAGAAACTATAGTTGATGATGAAACTAATGAGTGTAAAAACTAGTGAGCGTGACAACACACATATAGTGCTCCATGGTCTATGTACCTATTTTGTATGAAGCATGTCTTTACTATTCTGTTATTGAAGGATGTAATTCATGATTCGATGGAGTTATAAATATAGCAATTCTCATCCTACTTTAGATTTTTTATATCATTTAACATGATATGCCAATGTAAAAATGGGATAAATAGACACTGGAAGACGTGATCTATGATGCATATTGTGTGGATGATAATTATTTTTGTATTCACTATTTCATGTAATATTCTCTATCTTTGTTCCTCAATGCTCAAAAATAACATAGTGGAGTATACATACAATCTATTAAAAAACATACATATCGGGTTTACCTTAGGAATAATATGCAACAATGCTCTATGAAAACAACGAGACGCCAATTTCTAGTTATTTTTAAAGGTCATGATCATGTAATATGTCATATGTTATTATTTCATTGATGGTTGAATGTAAACCGAATACTTAATTTGTGTGATGATTGACTGAGAACAAAAATATGATCATTATGTTTCCCAAGCTTTGCAAAATATAGTATCAAAGTTAGTTTTGGATTCTCTTAAATTTATGTGAGTCCTACAACCTGATCCATGATAATGTGTTTGTTTGAGAGAAAATCAACAAATAAAGTTTTTAAAATTAGATGGGTCGAATTAAAAATTAATTTTAAAATGGCATATGACAAGGTCAAATGGTTTTTGTAGAACAAACTGTAAGAATGAAAGGATTCTTTGATGAGCGGCATGCTTGATCCAAAAAAAATTCAGTGGAGGTAATGTGGAAATTAATGTCAATGATGATGCCGATCATTACTTTCAAACAAAGAACTTGACAAGGTGATCCATTATATCCTAGACTATTTAGATTTGTCGTAGATATGTTAGTTATCATTGTGGGGTGTGCAAAATTCGATGGACAAATTGATAGGGCTGTTCCACATCATGTGGATGAGGGACAATCCATCCTTCCTTCAGTATGCGGATGATACGATTCTCTTTGTGGAACATGATCTTGAAAAAGTTAAAAAATCTGAAATTAATTTTGTCGTCATTTGAGCTACTTTTGGATCTCCAATAAATTTTCATAAGAGTGTTTCAGGGAGGCCCAAGACGAAGATGCTTAGTACACAATTTTTTTTGGTAGTGAGCAAGGCTAATTTCCTACTAGGTATTGGGTATTCTCATTTATTATCGGAGCCTAACAAACGTCGAATGAATGCCGAGAATCACATGCTAAAAAATGAGGAACAGTTGAAAAAGGGAACATGATATATCTTTGTGGAGGATTAGGTCTCACTCGCTCATAAGTAACATGGTATTGTATTTGATATCTTTCTTCTAGTTACCCAAAGCAGTCTTGCAATTACTTTCGGTCAAGATTCTTCTGGCATGAGTAAAAAGAAGAAATACCTATGGGCTATATGGGATGGGGGCCGGCCTAGAGATCAAGAAAGGGCTTGGTATCCATGATCTTCAAGATAAAACAAAGAACTTATTGAAAAATGGATTTTCAAGCTTCTCACCGAAGATGGAGTTTGGTAAATGTTCCTAGAAATAAAATACATATAATCAAAAGCATTGTCATACATTTATTGGAAACTAGGCGACAAATAATTTTGGGCTGGTCTAATAGCAACGAATAAAAGCTTCCTCTCCTTCGTATCATTTAATATTAAGGAATGCTCATAAATTACTTTCTAGTAGGATAATTGATTAGTGAATACCATACTCTGATAATAATATTCAGCTCTATATAAAATTGTTTGACACAATTGCTACGACTTTGGAGTCATCTTCACCAAATATGATGTTTGGAGAATATTTAATTGGTCATAGAATTTCGACATGGAAATGCACTGCAAAGGTGTAATTTCTAACCAATGACAACCTTGTAACATGCAACCAGCATGAGAGTTATAAATAGTCAACATGAAGATAATTAATAACTTATTCTTCCATTGTAAGTTTGCTCGGTCTATATTGTCTAAATGGTTGGTGGGCACAATGACCGATATTTTTATCCCACACGGATAGCAGCGTGCTCTACGGCTGTTCCCCCTAAGCTTAATACAACGACGCACAGGGTTCGCAAAAAAACTCTCTAGCACAACAGGTGGTCTGCAAGCTTAATATAATAATTGTTGTATTCCACATGAAAACGTAATTTCCTCTATACAATCCGGATGATGAATAGCAGAACAGTCGTAACCGAGTCGACCTCTGAAGAAGAAGGGGGACAAGAAGCTAGTTTGGTACTTACGTATAGGAACACCATCCATGCATGATTGAGCAGCGTACCATCGTCCACAGCGCCCATCACCCTCCTCATTCCCCGACCCCACACCACCGGCGGATCAAATCGGAACACGTCGCCCCTCCCCGTGCTGGAATTCAGTTCGCGGCAACGCCCGGGCTCACTCAATACGAAAAGGGGCGGCGAGACAGGTCAGTCGACCCATGCGTGCACCAACACGATGCGGCATGAACAGCTCCTACCAACGTTGTCCATTCCCTCCCATTCATTTCTCGCGCGCCTAGGCCCCGCGCGTCCTCCATCTCCATGGGTGTCTCTCCCCCCTATATATAAGCGCCATGAACTCTCACTCCCACTCGTGCACCACCACAGCTCGAGCTCTCATCACCAGTGTGCTTACTGTGGCGCTAGATAGTTCAGTGATCGATCGCTTGCTCTGCTTTGTTGTGCTCTAATCTCTAGTTTCTTGGCCATGGTGGTGCTCGCGAAGCCGGCGGCGCTCGAGCAGATCTCGCTGCTGAGAACCCCGGAGCCGTGGGAGACCTTCTCGGGCGTCCCGGCCGTGGACTTGTCCGGGCCCGACGCGGCGCGGGACGTGGTGCGCGCGTGCGAGCGGTTCGGGTTCTTCAGCGTCGTGAACCACGGCGTGCCGGATGGCGTGGTGGACCGGCTGGAGGCGGAGGCCGTCCGGTTCTTCGCGTCGTCGCAGGTGGTCAAGGACGCGTCGGCCCCCGCCGGCGCCGACCCGTTCGGGTACGGGAGCAAGCGCATCGGCCGCAATGGCGACATGGGGTGGGTCGAGTACCTCCTCCTCGCCATCGACCGCGACGCGCTCTCCACCAAGGCCTCCTCCGCCGCGCTGAGAGACGCCATCAACGAGTACGTGGTCGCGATGCGCGCGCTGGCGAGGTCGGTGCTGGAGATGGTGGAGGAGGGGCTGGGCGTGTCGCCGCGGGGCGCGCTCGCGGACATGGTGACGGGGGACGCCAGCGACCAGGTGTTCCGGCTAAACCACTACCCGCCGTGCCCGCTGCTGCCGCCCAGTTGCAGCGTGACGGGGTTCGGCGAGCACACCGACCCGCAGCTCGTCTCCATCCTGCACTCCAACGCCACCGCCGGGCTCCAGGTCGCGCTCCACGACGGGCGGTGGGTGTCCGTCCCGCCCAACCGCGACGCCTTCTTCGTCAACGTCGGCGACTCCCTCCAGGTACGTACGCCCACATTTAAGCACGCCGCACCGACGGGATCGATCAGCAGGGTCCACGACGACGTACGGCGGCAGCTAATTAATCAGGTCCATGTTGTACGCAGGTGCTGACGAATGGGAGGCTGAAGAGTGTCCGGCACCGGGTGGTGGCCGGCAGCGGGCTCAAGTCGCGCGTGTCGATGATCTACTTCGGCGGGCCACCGCTGGCGCAGAGGATTGCACCGCTGCCGCAGCTGCTGGCGGGGGTGCCACTCTACAGGGAATTCACGTGGGGAGAGTACAAGAAGGCAGCCTACCGCTCCCGCCTCGGCGATAACCGGCTGGCCCCCTTCGAGGAGCCACCTGTCGCCGCCGGCCACCACCACCGGTCCTGAATCCTGATCGATCGGCGGTCTCAACAAGATAGGCGAGACCACACACCAGCTCGACCGAGGTAGCTTTGCCTAGCTTTTTTCGTGTGACGTGTCGACGTACTACACAAGGCTACTACTGATTGCTCCATCGGCCATGAGTGACCTGGCCGGCTCGCTAGGGTCGAGCTCAATGGGCCTGCATGTCTGTCTTTCTGTCGCTGTGGGCACGGCTCGGAGACGAAGCTGGTTCCTCGATCTTGCCGATCAGTTTGGTCAAATGTACAGTAGTAGCACTAGCACTAGAGATCGATCGAGCTTGTATTGACTAGTCTCCAATGGCCGTTAGCTCTGTTGACATGCGGTGAAAGTTGATGTGTGTCGGAATCTTTCCAACAGGTGTGGTTACTACTCGAGTGTGCTACTCTATTTATGGGAGTGTTGTGCTCTGCTTCATGTCTACCTTTGCTTTTGTTGCTTCCACTTATAGGCATGTCTGTGAGCATCTGATTGGGCGTACGCATGTGGGCCTTTCCATGGCTGTTCGTCTTTAACTCCATGGGGAGAGTACATCGTTTTCACAGCGTAGAGTTCCACAAGGACCATGACTATCTTTTTTTTTCTTTTTTTTTCTAATCTTGTCGATCTGGTTGTTCTCTGTTATGCTCTAAGCAAAGTTGTACCACCACGTCTTTGACCTAGCCGCCGCTTCTTCTCCTCCTTCTCCATAGCTTGGTTCCCCCTCCTCCGGCCGGCCTTGCCGGCGTCAGGAGGGGTGGGGAACCCGATCTATGGGTGGAGTTTTCAATAAATATAGTATTTTTACAAGATTAGATTAGGGTTTGATAGCCATCTTCTCCTGGCTTCTACGCCAATGAAGATGTCATCGTCTACAATAAGTGATCTTCAGGCCTTCCTTCAACGACGAGATCTTCTTCTCGACGTCAATGGTGGTGTTGTTAGATTACAGTTCTATAGGTATGGTCTTTCAGATCTTACTTCTCCAAGTCGATTTTGGAGTTTTCTCATGGTTGCCGCGAGGAGGATTATCCTCGCAATAATTATCCCGACTGCTACGTCCTCGACAATGGTGATTCGTACACTCGACTCTCCAGCGGCGTCGACCAGGTTGTTCGGTCTCTTTTCCCTGGAATACTGGTGTTGGTACTCTTGCCGATGTTGGTTGATTGTTTTAATGGTTGCGTGCGTGCAAGTAGTCTTGGCATTGCGGCTCAAATATAAAAATATGGGAGCACCTTTATTGGTATTTGCAGGTATATGGTATGATATCTATGCCATTATTTTCTGGCTGCCTTCAGAAAAATACGAGATTGTGTCATGGAAGAAGAAGAGTTTGAAGATCTCGAAGATTAGCTCGTTTTCTTTTAGACTTTATTTTGTAATAGTTGAAGTCAGCTCTACCATGTACTACTTATTATTATAAATATATATGGTATTATTTCAAAAAAAAAAGGACCATGACTATCTAATTTAGACAGTGTTTAACTGCTACTGATTGCAATACCTTTCTCGACGAATCTCAATAGAGATTACAAGTTCGGAAATGCAATTTGGCTTCAAAGAGCATATGCTCCTGCTGCATGCCGAAGAACAAAAATTTTAATTATCAAAACTTGTGACAGTTTTTGTTTGCATGTACATCTCCATGATCTATGTGCATTCGTTAAGTTTCGCGAAGAACCGATATTTTTTGTGGTCCAAGTGAAAAAGATAAAAAATGCTTCGGAAAAAGCCTTATTTAGCACCGAACTTTGTCTTTTTAGGATGCACGACTTGTCGATTTTTCGTGAAATGACTTTGTGATGTACGCGCTAATTTTTCATTTTGATATTTTTGACATTTCAAAATGTGTCTATGACACATTTCAAATAAATGGAGCATGCTTATGGAATATCCTAAACGCTAACATTGTAATCACAAAAGTGGTCCCCTTTGTCGTCCTTCTTGACCCGCCGGTTGAAATATTCTATCTACCGCACTTTACCTAGATAGGTGAACTAAATGCCATGTCTTATATAATATACAACTTTACAAGATTAATGGATTTCAATTATGAAGGTATAATTTTTTTTAATTGACTAGATTTGTATTCAACTTTTTTCTTTTATATTCAACATTTTGTAGCATGTCTGTTGTTTCCTTTTTGTGAATGTGAACCTGTCATTTACTTTTATCCAGAGATCCAACTGCATATATACATGGGAAGCTAAATATGTTGCGCATGATGTGCTAAGAATTTTGAGATATCTATAGTAGGCATCATCTCTTGGTTCGAAGCTTGTGAAATTGGAGTCTACTCTTGCTAGTGCATTCCCTTATGTAGATTGGGCTAGATGTCTAGATGATATAAGATCAATAGGAAGATTAGTTGTGCTGTTTCGGTGCAATATATTTCATGGAGTGCACGAAAGCAGGTTACAATATCTAGATCCAGTACTGAAGCTATGTATAAATCATTGGCATAGTAATCTTAGTGCAAACATTATTGAGAGAACTTGGTGGTGTTAATCATCCAAGGCTGCATAGTTATGGTTCGATAATCTTGGTTATACATACATGCGAGCAAATACAATGTTCATGCCATGACTAAACATATACAAGTGGGGTATCACATCATTTGGGAGAGAGTTGTTGCCGAATATCAAATTTATACCTACCGGTGATCAAGTTTCAGATGGTTTATTAAACCACTTTTAGTCAAACAACATGAAATATTTAGGAACGATCTCAACTTAGATAAGCTGTGATTGAAAGGAGATTATGAAATATCATGAATGTGTAACATGTTTGTGATGCTAGCGTGATGAGTTTATAAGCCTTCAGGTTGCTAGTTAGTTTGTAGCATCAGTGTGATATAAAACAATTGTAGCTTTCTTGTATACCAAGTCTAGGTAGTTGTACAATCATGATGTAAATCTTAAGCCGGTGAGCTCCTAGATAAACACGCATGGCCCAACATAAAAGGGTGTGCTTCTATAGTTGATACTGCCCCTGCACATTCCCATTGGTGACTTCCTCGCCGGTGGTCCTGGGACATTGCCCTATGTCCCTGTCCTAATACATTGGCCTGCCGGTACCCACCTGATGACACTAAGCAAGTGTGCCAATTCGTTGGGACTCCAAGTGCAGAGTGATGTAGCAAGAGAATCTTTCCCACAAGGGTGACTCGGGGTTTAATATCGAACTCTCAGGGGACAGTCGAAACAGCTTCTTCAGTCCTTGTCAAGCAACCTACACAAAAAATCTTTGTTTTGTGCCCCAACTCCATCGTGTGGTTGTCAAGCTCAAGGCTTCAGTATTGGAATAGCAAAATAAAATAAATAACAAGAAAGTAAACTAAAGCTACAAAGTAAACTAATGATATAAAGTAAACTAATGAAGTAATGATATAAAGTAAAGTTGTTTTTGGGTTTAGTTTATGGTTGCAGAAGGTAAAAGTATTTTTTTAATTTTCGGATTTAATTGTAGCTAAAATTGTAAAGACAGGTAAAAGCAAGTAAATGGTGATTCTTATGGTTTAAAATGGACCGGGGTCATGGGTTCACAAGTCTACTCTCTCATAAAGTTGTGGTGACATTAAGCACAAGATAGATGACTAAAATATTGATGAGATTTTATTATGTTTCTTGATGTGCATTCATATATGCATCATGTCCCAACGTAAAGATGATGCTTCACATCTTACTTATACTCCACTAGAAAGGGATCAACTCCATGCAATCTAGTATTAAGAATTAATAGAGTATAGCCTTAGGTACTTTGACATAATTTAGAATATCAAATGTGCTACCGTGCATGAACATATTACAATGGATCAATGTCGATGAATGTAAGCAATGATTCTTAGCTGTCAATAAGAATTATAGCACATGCATTCTATTTCTCCCTAGTGAGGTAACAAAGGAATTGGTAAAAACCATAGTAGCTATGAAGTTGCTGTCACAATCCTATACTACTACCATGTTACTCCATCTAACACACACCATTCCCCTCACATGCTCCCGCATACATGCTTGATCATAGCAAGTACTAAAGAACGGGTAACAATATGCATCTACCCATACATCAAGCACATGAAAAATGATTCACATATCATAAATCATCCAATAAAATAAGGATCCTCCACATAGGAATTACATAACATGGCTAATAATCATGTTAGGCAGCTCACATGGCATCTAATCAGCATAGCACAAGAGAGAGATGGATCAAGCTACTACCACAAACCCATAGCCCAGCGGTGGACTACTCCCTCTTCATCATGGTGGAGGTGTTGGTGATGTTGGAGAGTTTGGAGAAGCGACCGGGGACCACTCCGGCAGCGTTTCCCCCTCCAATCTTTGTAGGTTCAGCCTCTATTTCGTGGTTTCGTGTTTCTCCGCTGCCTCCTCGCAAGAACACCTTAGGCAGTCTTTATATAGGGATTTTTAGGTCAACCCCGTAAATCTGAGATCAAGACGGATGGCATCGGAGCTTTGAGGGCAAAACGAGCGGGGTGGCGCGGCCTAGCTCCTAGCCTGCACCACTTGTGCTCGTTTGGTCCCCAATGGCCCACCCATGTACTTCTTATTCTCATATTAGTTCCCAGGGAAAAATAGTTACACCAAAAAAATTCTAGCTTTGTTTGAGTTCTGGAAGGTCCCTGAAACTTAAAAATACACAAAACAAGTGTTTCCTGTTCTGCAGAGTTATAAACCAAATAAAGGGGATCGATGGAAATTCCCAAAAACCAATGCAAAACATGAATATAACATCTAATAACATGCACATATGTTGGAATATGTGGCGATAAACTACAGAGTTTTATGTATGCATTTTACATGCATCAACACCCCACTTCACTCTAATCCTATGAAGGATAAAGACATCTTGGTCACCGACGAACCCTGCCCATTTACCATGTTGAATATTCTAACATTAGTGCATAGGTATTTTGTCATTGATCTGTTATCGAATACTTCTCCATCTCATGCTCCTAACCACTCACAATGGCATCAGTTCTTTATGCTTTGTATATGTCTCCATTCCGTGTCAGTTCCATCTTTGCCTTACGACTTTGGTGAAGCTACAACATGGTCAACCCTTCCATACATGATGAAGCAAATGTTCAAGAATAGGAACCTAGGGCACTTTTTCTATTACTTACAAAATTCTTAGGAATTGCTGTTGGTGCATAGTACCGATAGATTCCACACGGGGTGGCTTATCAGAGGTGAAAGGCGAGGGAGACATCGGCATCCCTGGATTGAGATTAGGCACACAAAGTTTATCCAGGTTAGGCCCCTCTTGGTAGAGGTAAATACCTATTCCTACTAGATTGATTGCCTCGAATCAGTTACCAAATCGCCTAGCGGGCAGGATGGGCTGGTACTTGCACTCCGAGTCTCCTCGCCATACCTTCCGCTGGGGCCTTCCACGTAGCATGTCGAGTTGCCTTGGTGAGTACGCCAAACCCCATCTGGATGGCCCTCTTACCCGGTTGGGTCTTCCCACATCAATTGTGATGTGGCAATGCATGTAGAAATAGGTTTAGACATTTACCATTGTACTACCTAGTCAAATATTTGTCTAAGAGTGCAAAATGCTGAAAATAAACTAATCTTGAAAAGTCCACACAAAATAACTTGATTCTAAAATCAATTCACAAACTAACCAATTTACATGACGCGCTGGTAACACCAAGCTACGTGGACACCAATTCGTTGGGAATCCAAGCGCAGAGTGATGTAGCAAGGGTGGTTCTCTCCACAAGGGTGACTATAGGGTTTATATCGAACTCCCGGGCAATCTATAGAATTCACTTCTCCTTCCTCTTCTAGCAACCAATAGAACAAGAAATGTTGCCTTGTGTCCCCAGCTCCACCAAGTGGTTTTCAAGCACAAGCTTTCAGATTAGAACTGAAAACATATAGCTAAATATGATAACAAAAGTAAATAAATAATTATTCTGCTAGTAAAGTAAACTATTTTTTGATAAAGGGCTTTTATTACTTAAAGAGTTTTAAGCAATATTACTTCCGATCTCTGCATAATAAAGATGCACACAGCCGCCATCACACCAGAATCCGAAAGTACTAAAAAGTAAAAATGGTAATTTACATATCATGATGAGGAAATATAAAAATGCCTAAGGTGGTGGAGGGCCTATTCATCGATTATTCTGCCATCCATGATGGGAAAACACATCTCTCGATGTATCCTCAAGTCACTCGCACACCTCCGCAAAGAGGTTGTGTACCTCCTCTGGGTATAAGACCGACCATAGCCGGAGTGTGCCTGTGCATATGTAGATTACCTGCAAGAGGGGAGAATTTTTGTCATTAAACACTTTATCATTTCTACATAGCCAAAGCGACCATATTAATGCAATCACTCGCACCCTAAGAAGAATTTTGTACTTGTAATCTATACCAAGCTTGAGGTTGCTTGGTTTATTGACCATATAGATCGTGTGAAGTTACACTCAAAGAATAAGTGTTTAATTTTCTCATCATTAGAGCAAAAAATACAAACTTTACTCCCTTGCCAACTTTGCCTAATAATATTATCCTTTGTCAGAATAACTCCCCGACGTAGGTACCACACAAAAATCTTGTTTTTAAGTGGTATCTTCATCTTCCAGATTTTCTTATTGTTGACTAATGGTAAGTCTAATTGGATCAATGCATTGTACATAGAATTGAGAATTTCCCACTCTCATGTAGGTTCCATTGAAATTCGTCTTTCCCGGGTGTTAATTGGATATTTGCCAAATGTTGTAACAAGGAATTCCAAGAAACGAGTCTAGGACCTAACAAATCCCGTATGAACGTCACGTTAGGAGGGAATGACTCCATAACTTTGGTGATTATATCACCTTATGATGAACAATGTCATACAAAGCCGGACATTGCTCTTGGAATTAATGTGGTATTTCCTAACCATTTATCCTCCCAAAAGCGAATCTCAGATCCGTCCTTAATCGAAAAAGTTCCAAGGAGAAAGAAATGCTTCTTTGTTGCCATGAGACCAGACCAGAAGTGTGAATCACCAGGTTTCCATGTAACCCGTGATAACGCTTCGAGGCAATGTATTTTTAATTAAGGATGTTCTGCCAAATCCCATCTTTAGTAAGAAACTTGAAGAGCCATTTACCTAGGAGGGCCATATTTTTTATCTCAAGATGAATAACAAAACCTCCTTAGTCATTTGGGCGGCATACAACACTCCACTTAACCAGTCTATATTTCTTTTCTCTTACTGTCACCCTGCCAAAAGAATCTTGATTGGAAATAGTCCAATCTTTTTAAGACCCCTTTTGGTAGAAGTAAAAAATTTAGAGTGTAAAGAACCATGTTACTCAAAGCTGAATTGATGAGTACTAGTCTTCATCCTATGGACAACAGCTTGCCTTTCCAACTACTTAACCGTAATTGTAGTCTCTCCTCCACAATTTTCTATTCAGCATTAGTAAGTCTCCGATAGTGGATTGGAATACCCAAATACCTAATAGGAAATTGACCCTGGCTGCAGCAAAAAATCTTGGCATATGCTTGGGTTTCATCGTGGGCCTCGCCAAAACAGAACTCTTATGGAAATTAATTTTCAGTCCCAAAAGTTGCTCAAACATCGAAAGGATTAGTTTCAGGTTCCTTGTTTTTTTGAGATCATGTTCCATAAACAGGATTATATCGTTGGCATATTAAAGGATAGATAGACCACCATCTACTAGATGGGGAACCACTCCTTCAATTTGTCCCTCGGACTTTGCACGCTCAATCATGATAGCTAACATATTGGCCACTATAGTAAATAGTACTGGCCATAAAGGATCAACTTGCCGTAGTCATTTTTTAATTGGAAGTACTTTCCAATGCTATCATTGACTTTAATGGCTACACTACCTCCATGAATAAAGCTATTGATGAGAGCACGCCACTCTTTAGAAAAAACTTTTATTTTGAGTGTTTGCTGGAGGAAAGACCACTTGACTTTGTCATAGGCTTTTTCAAAATCAATTTTAAAAATAATTACATTCAACTTTTTCCTATGCAACTCATGGACTGTCTCATGCAGTATAACCACACCATTAAGTATGTTACGTCCTTGCATGAACGCAATCTGAGATGGGTGAACAACATGATCAGCCACAACATTTAGCCTTAGAGTTGCAACTTTGGTGAATATTTTAAAACTAACATTGAGAAGACATATAGGTCTATATTGTTGGATCCTTTTTGCTTCAGCCATCTTAGGTAATAGAATAATCTTACCAAAATTTAGGCGAAAGAGCTCCAGTTGCCCTAAGTGCAACGCACTAAATAAGGAAAGAAGGTCTAATTTCATAATTTCCCAGAAGGGCTGACAGCTCAGCTGGAAAACCGTCTAGATGAGGAGCCTTATTGTGCTCCATTTGGAAAACCGCCTTTTTCACCTCCTCCTCTGGATAAGGAGAGGTGAGTAGGTTATTTTCCTCATCGGAAACCTGGGGTATGTCATATGTTCGGCTTTCATCTATTGAAAAGTTACCTTCCTCTGGTTTGCTGAACAGACCTTTATAATAAATTTTAATATATGACTTTAACAGTTCATGACCCTCGATTGTCCCTTCATCTTGTATTAAAGAGTGGATGAGTTTTTCCCCGTGTCTTCCAATTGCGACACTATGGAAATACCTCGTATTTGCATCACCTTCCAAAATGAATTGACTCTTCGAGCGTTGGTATCATTTGATCTCCTCTTCGCGCAATGGGCGTGATATCTGTGCATTATATTGGCTTTTAAGCTCAATTTCATGCGGCAATAGAGGGCAAACTTCTGCTATAGCCTCAAGGCTATTAATAATGGCCTAATGTCGTATTTTTTTCTTTTTTAAGAATACCTGACATATGACATGGCCAACCACCTCAGGTGTTTGCGCATCGCACACATTTTATTATTCCACCTTTCGATTGGAGTTTGTCCAAGAACAAGTCTATGCCACACATGCTTGACCATATCAGAAAATCTATCTCGTTGTAAAGTAAACTAACGCAATACAAAAGAAAAACTAAAGTATATGTAAGAGTGGCGTTGTAGTGTTGCTAGTAATGCACGCTATATGAAATAACTGCGACATATGTTTTTGTATTTTCGGAATTAATTAATTCTGAAAATAAAAGTTCATGTATGTGCAAGTAAAATGTGTTTCTTATAATGAAAAAGTCAAGTTTATAGTTTCACTTATCTATTATCAAACAAGTGCGGTGGACTCAAAAACAGCTCCTTGTAAAGCCTAATATTGATGCAAGTTCATGACGTGTTTGATAAGCAGTTATATGGGCATCACGTCCTATTAAAGAGATGATACAACACAACACCACATTAATACTCCACTAATAAGGAAAAACTCCTCAAACTAGTACTAAGATAAACAGAGTATTGCCTTAATTTGTTTCTATGACATGAAATTGAATATCAAATATACTACCTCAGTATATATGAGAACCACCTAACAATTCAGTAGGCGGATGTACTGCGTGTATTCTTTTAATCCCTAGTTAGGTAACAACAGAAATATTAAAACCATAGTTGTGACGCCCCACCTTTGGATTAAGGTGGAACACCTGTGTTATGTGCTATTCCCTGGATCAATGATAGCACCACCGAACAAAATATAGTAATCATTGCATAGTATCAAGATTACACGCAGATCCAGATACGTAAGTCTCACAAATTATTACAAAGTCTTCATGTCTCACAGACTGGCAAGGAAACAGAGTTCAACTTAAGCACAACGGAACTAGAATAGTAGCGAGCCTCCATCTTCAGTATGCGCCACAGGCAGTCATGTTGGTATGTAGACTCGAGAACCTAACACTTCACTCCTCATCAAAAGAACCTGCACATTTGATTATGCAGCCCCATGAATGGGGGTCAGTACAATGATGTACTGGCAAATGACACATATCTGGTGGCAGTTGTGAAAGAACTAGCTACATGCTATTTGGCTGGTGGATCTCTGGGCTAGATTTGCATAAAGCCAATTTTGTCCTAATTTGAGTTAAGATTTTATTTCGAAGATTTTATTTTCAAAGGGTCGAAATAACCCCCAAATACTACATAGTTGCAAGTTATGTAGCACTGGGCGCAATTCAACAAAGTTGGAACCTCAGGCACCACCACCCCTCGGAGTGTATGGTCCTTAGTTCCTACCTAGGGGTTTCTAGATAAATTTTTAATAATTCGGAATCGGTGATGAGATTCTTCCGTGCATTCCAAGTCTAGAGACTCAATTGTCCATAACCGGGGACACGGCTAATCGATTAGTTTGAACACCTTGCAAGGGTTGTGCACTTTCACCTTACGATTCATTTTATGCCCATACATAAAATGAAACGAGACCTTTTAGAAGGAGAGGACAACTAACTTGGCAAGCTCCGTTCCCAACCTACAATTCAACTACCACCACTTCTTGCTGACAAGTTGCACTCCCACATCTAATCAGTCAAGACAGAGCCCATAATGTCATAAGGCTGCACTGGAAGCACTCTAAGCATGGAAGACATAGTAACCCCTTTGTTCCTGGGTGGCCATCCCGAGCGGCATTCTGAACCCACATCCTCTTGACGAGGTATGCGTCCCAGAACCCACCTACTTCGCCGCCTCTTATCAAACCAATCCACCCAGGTGTTTCATTTTAGTTGAAGTTCTTAATTTGTTCACAAAACACTTTTTGCAAGTGATCAAGCATGGCATCAATATTTTTCAAAGTATTTAGCATCCTAATAGGAGGGGTTTGAAGATAACTACTCACTACTAGGATCTAAGCATTTGATAAAATAGTTGATCAATTCACCTATCATGCATACTACAAGAGGTGAATTCACTAATGCATAAATAAAATGGGTAAAAGGGAAACATGTGTGTCACTTGCCTTGCTAACAGCTTGCACACTCACAACAGTTACAGTAGTTGTCTTGCTCATCTTCACAAACTATTCAAACCAAACATTTAAACAATCAATAATCTATTTCTAAAGACAAACATAGACATGTATGCATGTATGCATGTGTGCAAATAACATTTTAATTTCATACACTAAGTGAGTGTGTGAAAAAGTTGTATAAGATGGAACATGATGCTTTTGAAAACAAGTGTGGTGTTAGAAAGGATTTTATTTACTAAGTAACAAGGTATTGAACAAAATTGTTCATTGGATGCAATAGGATAACACTTTGGAAAAATATGTTCTGGTTGGTACTGTACTGCAAAAATAAGTTTGAGCTACCACTGGTTAGGTGACAGTAACTTGAAGCCACTGCAAGTGGTTTCACTCAAAAAAAGTTTTTAGAAATCAAAGGGTAATGAAAACAGTGATTTGAACATATTTATCAGTAGCAAGTTTGTGCACGTATTAACTTTGAATTTTTTTTCTTCTGGAGTGTTCTAATTGTTCCAAGGATTCCATAGACTACAAATTTGTAGCATTTGGACTCATAGAACAAAAGTTATGAATTTAATAAGCTAACCAAGGTTTGATTCAGATCTGACGATGGATTCAAAATGAACCCATAAAATAACAAATTTTATTGCATTATTGGATTCTACACATCCTAAGGATTCCAACGAGGTATTATTTGCAATTTTTTGGCCAAGTATTTTATTTTCTATCGATTTTACTAGATCTGTATCAAATCTGAGATTTAAATTCGAAATTGAAACGAGTTTTGACTGGTTTGACTGGGGTGCTGAGTGGGCAGGCGACGTGGTGCAGCCCTATTGGTCGATACCGATTCGGTGAGCATCTTCTATTATCGGCTGTGCGATGCAGATCCGAGGGCAGGGAAAAGGGCAAGAGGTGGAGGGCTCACCGGTGAAGTAGTCCGGCGAGGTCACGGTCCTGGTGGTCGACGGCGGCGCGATTCCGATGAAGAACGTCGGCGATGGAGTGGTGGACAGTGTTCAGCAGACGACGGTGACCTCGAATCTGTGGTCGTCGATGGCTGGCGCTTCCCTAGACGACGGCGATGTGCGGCTGGAGGCAACGATGGCTTCGGGTGGCGTCAACGGCGAGGTCCTGCGGAGGAAATTTGTCCGGCCGTCGGTTAGAAAGAGCGCACGAGGGAGAGAAAGTGTGAGAGACAAGAGAGGGAGTGCGGTTAGCTTCACCGCGAGGATACCGACGAAAATCGGCGGCGGTCTGCACGGTCTCCGGCGAGGAATTCCAGCAGCCTGGCGGCCCGTGTCGAGAAGAGGGAGGGAGGAGAAGGGAGAGGGGGTGCTGGGCTTTATAGGGACGGCCTTGATGGCCAGTTAAGACGCGAGTAACGCCGGGGGAGTAACGCCGGCGAGTGTTACTGGGAGTGAAGAAAGAGGGAGAGATTAACGGGGGGAGGGATGACATGTGGGGCCGAGTGGTCGGTGAGAGAGAGAGGGGAGGAAGGGGTTGGGCTGGTCCGGGGCGGTCTGGGCCGGCTGGTTTCACGGGTGCGGCCCAAGTGGGCTACTGGTTTCTTTCTTTTATTTTTTTCTTTCTGCTTTCCTTTTCTTTTATTTCTGATTTCTGTTTTGATAATTTGAAAAGGTTATTGTATTCAGATTTGAATAAAACCAAGTTGACCACTTTTGGTCTTTAAAAAGTGTGTTCAGAACCTATAAACCAGAGGTTTAGTGATAAGATGGAAAAGAAAATAATTTGTGTGGATTTTTAAATAAAGAGTCCAAATAACTAGGTAGTTAAATTTTTAATAAAAACTTCCCATTAGTTGGTTTTCAAAAAATTACTAAAGGAAAATAAAATAGCTCCATAACTAATGGAACTCATTTAAAATACTTTCTTTCTGAAACCTTTTTGTTTCTAAAATTTGGGGTAAAAAGGGCATTTGGAACAATATTCTTTGAAAGAATAATATTCAAAACTTTGGAAAGGACCTTGTTATGCAATATGCCATGAATGCATGATGAAATTTTATATTTGAAAAATTTGGGATGTTACAGACTAACCCCCTTAAGATGAAGCTCGCCCTCGAGCTTCGGAAAGGCTAGCAAATAGGTGTGGGTGATCTTCTCGAAGGGTATCTTCACGCTCCCAAGTGGCTTCCGCTTCAGTGTGGTGACTCCACTGTACTTTGCAGAACTTGATGGTTTTGGTGCGTGTAGTTCTTTCTGCTGTCTCGAGTATCTTTACGGGTTTCTCCTCATAAGTCAAGTCACTTTCTAGTTGAACTTCCTCGAGGGGTACCGTATCGTTTAGCGGTGTTTCTGACATCTCTGGATGGCATTTCTTTAGCTGGCTTACGTGGAACACGTTGTGTACGACTGAAAGAATTTCGGGCAGTTCCAATTCATAGGCTACTTCTCCTTTGCGGGATAAGACTTTGAATGGTCCTATAAATCGGGGTGCTAACTTACCCTTAATACCAAACCTCTTAACACCATGAAGGGGTGACACTCTAAGATAGGCTCTGTCTCCAACTTCATAGATGATCTCTCTACGCTTGCTATCCGCGTAGCTCTTCTGACGAGATTGAGCTATTTTCAACCTATCCTTGATCAATCTAACCCTTTCTTCAGCCTCTTGTATGATATCAGGTCCGAAGAAACTTCGTTCTCCTACACCACTCCATAGCAAAGGTGTAGTACATTTCTTGCCGTACAAGGCTTCAAATGGTGCCATCTCAATACTGGCTTGATAGCTGTTGTTGTAGGAAAATTCTGCGTAAGGCAAGTTATCATCCCAACTAGACCCATAGTCTAGAGCGCATGCTCTTAGCATATCTTCCAAAATCTGGTTTACTCTTTCTGTTTGTCCATCTGTCTGTGGGTGGAATGCTGTGCTGAATTCCAACCTAGTTCCTAGTGATTCATGAAGTTGCTTCCAGAAGTGAGAGGTAAATTGAGTTCCTCTATCTGACACAATACTCTTGGGAACACCATGAAGCGTTACAATCCTCTTCATGTAGATATCAGCTAACTTTGCACTAGTGTAGGTGGTCTTCACTGGTATGAAATGAGCTACCTTGGTCAAACGATCGACTATGACCCAGATTGAGTCATACCCTAATTTTGTGCGAGGTAGTCCAGTGATGAAGTCCATACCAATTTGATCCCATTTCCAATCTGGCACCTTCAGTGGTTGAAGTAGTCCAGCTGGCTTCTAATGTTCAGCTTTTACTCTACTGCACACATCACATTTAGCTATATATTCGGCAATGTCTCCTTTCATATTGCTCCACCAAAATCTTTCTTTTAAGTCTATGTACATCTTGGTATTACCAGGATGAATTGAGTATGGGGTTTCATGGGCTTCTTGGAATATAAATTTCCTAATATCGGGGTCATCAGGTACACAAATACGTTTCTCAAACCAGATAGTTCCTTGTTCATCTTCGCTAAAGCCTTTAGCTTTGTCCTTTCTCATATTTTCTTTGATTTTCTCTATCTCTTTATCTCCTTTCTGAGCTTGGCGTATTTTGTCCATCAGGGTCGGTTGCATTACTAGCGATGCTACGTAACCTTTTGGTACTACCTCCAGGCTGAGGTCTCGCAGATCCCTACACAGATCTTCTGGCAACACTTCTGTTGATAGACAGTTCACATAGGCCTTACGGCTCAAGGAACAGCTACCACATTTGCTTTACCTAGATGGTATTGTAAACTCAAATCGTAATCTTTGATGAGTTCTAACCATCTCCTTTGTCTCATGTTGAGGTCTTTCTGAGTAAAGATGTACTTCAAACTTTTGTGATCAGTAAATACTTCACATCTCTTTCCCATCAAATAGTGTCTCCAAGTCTTCAAGGCGTGAACTACCGAGGCTAACTCAAGGTCATGAGTTGGATAGTTGAGTTCATGTTTCTTGAGTTGTCTAGAAGCATAGGCTGCTACTTTGCCATCTTGCATCAACACACTTCCTAGACCTTGACGAGAAGCGTCGCAATACACCTGAAATTCTTTTTCTATATCCGGTAAGCACAGAACGGGTGCAGACACCAATCTCCTTTTCAACTCTTGAAAACTATTTTCACAAGCTTCAGTCCATTCAAATTTCTTTTCTTTCTTCAATAACTCAGTCATTGGTTTAGCTATCTTTGAAAAGTTCTCAATGAATCTCCGGTAGTATCCGGCCAATCCCAAGAAACTACAAATTTCCCCGACATTCTTGGGTGGTTCCCATTCCGTTACTGTGGTCACTTTGGTTGGGTCGACTGCAATTCCCTCCTTGGATATAACGTGTCCAAGGAATCCTACTTCATTGAGCCAGAACTCACATTTGTTGAATTTAGCATATAATTTGTGCTCTCGGAGTTTCTCCAATATTGCACGTAGATGCTTTTCATGTTCTTCCTTGCTTTTTGAGTAGACCAGTATGTCTTCAATGAAGACAACGACAAACTTATCCAGAAATTCCATGAACACTTTGTTCATCATGCTCATGAAGTATGACGGTGCACTGGTTAGACCAAAAGGCATCACCGTATATTCATATGAGCCATATCTAGTGACGAAGGCTGTCTTGGGAATGTCATGTTCTCTAATCTTGAGTTGAAAGTATCCAGATCTAAGATCTATCTTGGAAAACACGCTAGCTCCTTCCAACTGATCAAACAAGTCATTGATCCTTGGTAGTGGATATTTGTTTTTGATGGTTACTTCATTTAACGAACGATAGTCCATCACTAAACGCTGACTCTTATCTTTCTTCTCAACAAACAGAACTGGCGCTCCCCATGATGATGAACTTTCTCTAATGAATCCCTTTCCTAACTGTTCTGCTAGTTGTTTCTTGAGTTCTTTCAACTCATCGGTGGACATAGGGTAGGGTCTCTTTGCTATTGGCCCTGTGCCCGGTAGCAGATCAATGAGAAACTCTACATCTCTGTCAGGTGGCATTCCTGGTAGCTCATCCGGGAACACATCGGGGTACTCATTCACTATATGCACTTCATCTAGGCTAACCCCCTTAAGATGGTTTAGCCTAATATCATTAAAATCCAGTTGGGATTTGTATCTAATTCTTCTCCCTTCTGGGGTGGTGAGTGTAATAGCTCTATTCACATAGTCAATGACTCCTTCATAGGTAGTCATCCAGTCCATGCCCAAGATTACATCCAAACCCTGCGAGTCTAGAATTACTAAGTTGGTTGGAAACTCATATTTACCAATTTCTAGAATCAGATTCCTGCAACCAGTATTGACTAACAATTCTCCTCCAGGGGAACTTACTTTAATGGTTTTTCCTATGGTTTCAGTAGGGAACCCATTTTTGTTTGCAAAAGTTCTTGATATGAATGAATGAGATGCTCCAGTATCAAACAAAACTAATGTTGTAAATGAGTTGAGAGGGAACATACCCATCACTGCATCAGGTTCATTCATCACCTCCTCCACATTGAGGTGGTTCACTTGGCCCTTCTGGAAAGGGTTGGGCTTAGCAAGCTCAACGGTCTTGTTTTCTGGGCAGCTGGAGGAATAATGACCAGTCTTCTTGCATTTGAAGCAAGTGATGCCAGAGAGGTCCTTCTTGGGTTCAGTGTTGTGGCGATGCTGTCCATTGTGTCCACTGTGATGTCCGCTAGGGCTGTTCCCTTTGAATCCTCCATTGTGCTTATGGCTGTTGAAGTGGCTACGATTTCCTTTGTTGAAATGATTCCCATGCTTGTGAGAGCTGCCATGTCCACTGCTCTTAGATGAGTGGTGCTTCTTGTGGAATGGTTCTACATGGTTCTTGCTGTTACTGAACTTCCTTTTACGGTTCTCTTCTTTCTTGATGTTGTTGTCCAGAGTGATGGCTTGATCAAGTAGAGACTGATAATTTGGAGCATAGGCCACTGACAGGGTATTTTGAGTTCTCCCTTGAGCCCACTGAGGAACTTTTCCTTCCTCTTTGCATCAGTATCAACATCTTCAGGAGCATACCTGGACAGAGCACATAAGTCATCCATGTATTCTTTCAGAGTTCTCCCACCTTGTCGCAGACTGCGGAATTCTTCTTTCTTCACGTTTATAGTGCCCGAGGATATGTGGGCAGTACGAAAGCCTTCTCTGAAGGTGTTCTAGTCCAGATCATCTATTGGATGGGTAACCTGGTATGACTCCCACCACATAGCTGTCGGTCCTTCAAGCAAGTGAGCAGTGAAGCGCACCTTTTCAGCATCAGTGCACTCACATGTGGTCAGATCCTTGTTAACTGAACGCAGCCAGTCATCAGCTATTATTGGCTCCGTAGCAGATGAGAACTTGTTGGGTCTCAGTCTCAGAAACCTTGCCAATATATCCACCTGGGGTGGGGGTGGCGGCGGTGGTGGCGGAGGATTTTTATTGTTGTGGTTATTGTTGTTTGCATTTGTCTGGAAGAACTGGGTCATCATTTGCATCAGTTGGGCCTGAGCTGCCACTAGTTGCTGAATTGCCGCATTGGTGTCGTTGTTGTTGTTTCCATCGTTGTCATTGTTGTTTGGTGCACGTCGTGGCGGCATCTGAGGTAAGGTATAGCATAGATGAGTATTAGACAGATAAAGCTAAAGGAGTAAAAATCCTACCCATGCACAATACAACAAGCCAATCACAAACAATAAACAAGTATACGACCTTTGATTTAAAAGCTTTTAAACAGCGAAGCACACGACTTGACAAGTTTGGAAGTAAGTACTAAGAGTTCGAAAAAGCAAATGATCGATGATATGTCATACCAACATGGTAAGACAATACAAACGTGCTATCGCAAACGATACAAGACGATGATGGTGGTCAACTAGCCTCTTTTAACCCTCTTGAGGCATGAGAGGGGTAGAGGGTCTCGACGCTCTGCCTTCTTGAGGTCTCTCAGTGCCTTGGCTTCCCATTCCTCATAGGATAGACCATCACTAGAGGAATACACGAGTCTCTCCTCGGGATCCTCTTCTTCCTCGGACTCCTCCTCTTTCTTACTTGCTTCTAACTCAGCAAGCTTCATCTTTAGCTTCTCATTCTCAGACTTTAGCTCATCATTGACTTCCTCAATCTGCTTCTTCTCATCTCCCAACTTCTGCAGGTTGTCATACTGCAGCAATAAGGTCTTCTCCAGAAGATGAGACCAGATGTCATCTTGGAGAATCTTCCCGCCTAACTGCAAGGGTCCTTCAACAATCTTGAGCTTGTTCTCCAGTTGAGTCTTCTTTTCATCCATCATCACGAGAGCAGATTCAGTCTCCATGATCCTTTTGGTGGCAAGATCCATGAGATCTCTGAACTGGTCCTGGTTAATAATCTGCTTCTTCAGCATGTCTTCCAGATTTACTGAGCAGCACTCCCTCTCAGTGAGGTAGCCTCTCAGAAGGGAGTGGAACTCCTGGCCTCTGCGATCCACAACATGTCCTCCAACAGATCGCTCTCCAATCATCCCATATGCTGAGGGACGTGGAATGAGGGTCCTATACTTGTGGCGAATGCGGGCAATGGCGCCCTGCATGGCAATCTCCACGGAATACCTCCAGTCCACATATGCTTCGGTGTACTCCATTGTGGACTCTCCTTCTTCATCTAGTCTTCCTTGGATAGTGGTTTGGATCAACCACTTCTCCATACCATACTCCTTGTACTGCATCTTCCCACAGAAAACCGGAGGTGGTATCTGAAGCTGGGTGGCGAGGTCAAGTAGCACCTCCGAGAAAAGGTAGTCTCCCTCACCAGCCACAACTCTCTCGTCGTAGGTGTCCATCTACAACATTTTGAAAAGAAGAGGGAACGATCAGAACAAGAAGAGAAATACAAGTAAGAATGAAATGGTTAAGACAATAAGATCATGATCATTTTGTATAACATTTAAAAATAAAACTTGTGTCCTAAGGTTTTTTCCAATCCTAGGGTCTCGATCCTACAGGCAACACTAGGCTCTGATACCATTTTGTGACGCCCCACCTTTGGATTAAGGTGGAACACCTGTGTTATGTGCTATTCCCTGGATCAATGATAGCACCACAGAACAAAATATAGTAATCATTGCATAGTATCAAGATTACACGCAGATCTAGATACATAAGTCTCACAAATTATTACAAAGTCTTCATGTCTCACAGACTGGCAAGGAAACAGAGTTCAACTTAAGCACAACGGAACTAGAATAGTAGCGAGCCTCCATCTTCAGCATGCGCCACAGGCAGTCATGTTGGTATGTAGACTCGAGAACCTAACACTTCACTCCTCATCAGAAGAACCTGCACATTTGATTATGCAGCCCCATGAATGGGGGTCAGTACAATGATGTACTGGCAAATGACACATATTTGGTGGCAGTTGTGAAAGAACTAGCTACATGCTATTTGGCTGGTGGATCTCTGGGCTAGATTTGCATAAAGCCAATTTTGTCCTAATTTGAGTCAAGATTTTATTTCGAAGATTTTATTTTCAAAGGGTCGAAATAACCCCCAAATACTACATAGTTGCAAGTTATGTAGCACTGGGCGCAATTCAACAAAGTTGGAACCTCAGGCACCACCACCCCTCGGAGTGTATGGTCCTTAGTTTCTACCTAGGGGTTTCTAGACAAATTTTTAATAATTCAGAATCGGTGATGAGATTCTTCCGTACATTCCATGTCTAGAGACTCAATTGTCCATAACCGGGGACACGGCTAATCGATTAGTTTGAACACCTTGCAAGGGTTGTGCACTTTCACCTTACGATTCATTTTAAGCCCATACATAAAATGAAACGAGACCTTTTAGAAGGAGAGGACAACTAACTTGGCAAGCTCCGTTCCCAACCTACAATTCAACTACCACCACTTCTTGCCGACAAGTTGCACTCCGACATCTAATCAGTCAAGACAGAGCCCATAATGTCATAAGGCTGCACTGGAAGCACTCTAAGCATGGAAGACATAGTAACCCCTTTGTTCCTGGGTGGCCATCCCGAGCGGCATTCTAAACCCACATCCTCTTGACGAGGTATGCGTCCCAGAACCCACCTACTTTGCCACCTCTTATCAAACCAATCCACCCAGGTGTTTCATTTTAGTTGAAGTTCTTAATTTGTTCATAAAACACTTTTTGCAAGTGATCAAGCATGGCATCAATATTTTTCAAAGTATTTAGCATCCTGACAGGAGGGGTTTGAAGATAACTACTCACTACTAGGATCTAAGCATTTGATAAAACAGTTGATCAATTCACCTATCATGCATACTACAAGATGTGAATTCACTAATGCATAAATAAAATGGGTAAAAGGGAAACATGTGTGTTACTTGCCTTAGTAACAACTTGCACACTCACAACAGTTACAGTAGTTGTCTTGCTCCTCTTCACAAACTATTCAAACCAAACATTTAAACAATCAATAATCTATTTCTAAAGACAAACATAGACATGTATGCATGTATGCATGTGTGCAAATGACATTTTAATTTCATACACTAAGTGAGTGTGTGAAAAAGTTGTATAAGATGGAACATGATGCTTTTGAAAATAAGTGTGGTGTTAGAAAGGATTTTATTTACTAAGTAACAAGGTATTGAACAAAATTGTTCATTGGATGCAATAGGATAACACTTTGGAAAAATATGTTCTGGTTGGTACTGTACTGCAAAAATAAGTTTGAGCTACCACTGGTTAGGTGACAGTAACTTGAAGCCACTGCAAGTGGTTTCACTCAAAAAAAGTTTTTAGAAATCAAAGGGTAATGAAAACAGTGATTTGAACATATTTATCAGTAGCAAGTTTGTGCACGTATTAACTTTGAAAACTTTTGCTTCTGGAGTGTTCTAATTGTTCCAAGGATTCCATAGACTACAAATTTTTAGCATTTGGACTCATAGAACAAAAGTTATGAATTTAATAAGCTAACCAAGGTTTGATTCAGATCTGACGATGGATTCAAAATAAACCCATAAAATAACAAGTTTTATTGCATTATTGGATTCTACACATCCTAAGGATTCCAACGAGGTATTATTTGCAATATTTGGGCAAGTATTTTATTTTCTATCGATTTTACAAGATCTGTATCAAATCTGAGATTTAAATTCGAAATTGAAACGAGTTTTGACTGGTTTGACTGGGGGCTGACTGGGCAGGCGACGTGGCGCAGCCCTATTGGTCGATACCGATTCGGTGAGCATCTTCTATTATCGGCCGTGCGATGCAGATCTGAGGGCAGGGAAAAGGGCAAGAGGTGGAGGGCTCACCGGCGAAGTAGTCCGGCGAGGTCACGGTCCTGGTGGTCAACGGCGGCGCGATTCAGATGAAGAACGTCGGCGATGGAGTGGTGGACGGTGTTCAGCAGACGACGGTGACCTCGAATCTGTGGTCGTCGATGGCTGGCGCTTCCCTAGACGACGACGATGTGCGGCTAGAGGCGATGGCGGCTTCGGGTGGCGTCAACGGCGAGGTCCTGCGGAGGAAATTTGTCCGGCCGTCGGTTAGAAAGAGTGCACGAGGGAGAGAAAGTGTGAGAGACAAGAGAGGGAGTGCGGTTAGCTTCACCGCGAGGATACCGACGAAAATCGGCGGCGGTCTGCACGGTCTCCGGCGAGGAATTCCAGCAGCCTGGCGGCCCGTGTCGAGAAGAGGGAGGGAGGAGAAGGGAGAGGGGGTGCTGGGCTTTATAGGGACGGTCTTGATGGCCAGTTAAGACGCGAGTAACGCCGGGGGAGTAACGCCGGCGAGTGTTACTGGGAGTGAAGAGAGAGGGAGAGATTAACGGGGGAGGGATGACATGTGGGGTCGAGTGGTCGGTGAGAGAGAGAGGGGAGGAAGGGGTTGGGCTGGTCCGGGGTGGTCTGGGCCGGCTGGTTTCACGGGTGCGGCCCAAGTGGGCTACTGGTTTCTTTCTTTTATTTTTTTCTTTCTGCTTTCCTTTTCTTTTATTTCTGATTTCTGTTTTGATAATTTGAAAAGGTTATTGTATTCAGATTTGAATAAAACCAAGCTGACCACTTTTGGTCTTTAAAAAGTGTGTTCAGAACCTATAAACCAGAGGTTTAGTGATAAGATGGAAAAGAAAATAATTTGTGTGGATTTTTAAATAAAGAGTCCAAATAACTAGGTAGTTAAATTTTTAATAAAAACTTCCCATTAGTTGGTTTTCAAAAAATTACTAAAGGAAAATAAAATAGCTCCATAACTAATGGAACTCATTTAAAATACTTTCTTTCTGAAACCTTTTTGTTTCTAAAATTTGGGGTAAAAAGGGCATTTGGAACAATATTCTTTGAAAGAATAATATTCAAAACTTTGGAAAGGACCTTGTTATGCAATATGCCATGAATGCATGATGAAATTTTATATTTGAAAAATTTGGGATGTTACAATAGTAGGACCTAAACTTTCTATCACTGCCGAGTTCCATACTACCATGCATGTTACTCCAACTAATGCACACGTTCCCCCTCTCGTGCCTATGATACTAGTTTGATCAGAACATGTAATCAAGAACGGGATACATATGCATCTACTCATATATCAAATACAATCTGAAAATAGCAATCTCAAATACTTAATTAATCGCAAATATCCACCAAAGGTATTACATATATGATCACAATCATGTATACAACTCATGTGATTCTAATTATTAAAGAACATGGAGAGAAAGAGAGAGCAGGCTACTCCCATGAACATGTATCCCGGAGGTGGACTACTCCTATTTCAGCATGGTGTCAAAGGAGATGTCAATGGAGAGGTTTGAGATGCGTGCCTCTGGTGTTTTGGTGACATTTCCCCCTCCAATCTTCACAGGATCTCCTATGCTTTGTGTTTCTATCTTCGTGGTGTGTCGTACTCCATAATCGCGACCGGGACCCGTTTTGTAGACGGTTTTAGGTAAAAAGAGTCTGCGGTGATGAATATCGGCGACATCGGAGCCTCGAGGCCCATATGGGCTATGGTGGCGTGGCAGGGGATCAGGCCATGCCACCCTGGCACATTTAGCCCTCCTGGCATTCCAGGTGAGGTCCAAGTGCTCTAGGTCTTCTTTTTTGCTCCAGGTCTTCTATTTTGATAAAAACTTGCGTATAAAAAATCTTAGGTCCTTTTGACTTCACGAAGGTCCTTGAAAGTGAAAAATACAAAAAAAAATAGAATTCTCTTTCCTGTAGAGTTATAATCCAAATAAAAGGGATCTTATAGAAAAATCCCCCAAATCATTCTAAAACATGATTATAATAAGTAATATGATTTTTACATACAGACACTCTGCCCTATGGAGCCATGCATACTCTATAGCATGAAGTCATGGCCCATGGATCGTTGCTCTATAGCATGAAGCCGTGGCCCATGGCGCCATGATCATGACACCCTAAACCGTGGAGTCATGTTGCAGAATTAGTGGCGCCTTGGGTCATGGCTTCATGTTGTAGAGCATAACTTCTTGCCACAAGGTGAGTAGGTTCTTTTTTGAATTAAATTTTATATAAGTTTGTTTTGTATCAAACTTTTGAGAATAGGTTATTTTTTGTCAAAATGGTCTGTCCAAGACGATTAGTGGACAAAGCAGTGTAAGATCATCCCACACACTGCCTGTCCTATTTGGGAGCAGCATGTTTCTTTGCAGCCTTGGACTGGACTCGACTTAAGTGAAGCTACTTTCTACCTAAAGTAATAGTAGTACAATGCAAAGCAAGCTCCAAACATAGTGAGCACTGAAGACCAGGATTACAGGTTTTCCAATCGGCTATGGTAGAGCCGTGGTAGGGTACTCCAAAAGAGTCGTGTACAATACGTGTTGCCTCTTTTATTAAGAATTTGTTTTGAATTTTGAAATTTTGAAATTGCACAAAAAAATTGAATAATTTTTTTCACATTTTCTAAATCTAAACTATAAGATTGGAGTTGGTGATGGTGAAGCCACTTTTGCTAAATCATTTGATTTCCTATTTTACCCCTAACAAAAAAATTGAATACAAACAGCCTATAAGAAACCCTGCAATCAATCCATCCTATTTTAGCGTAAACCATCATTCGCGGTAATTAATCACCATATCAATCACAAAATGCCCGGTGGAGCAAGGTAAGGGGAAGAATCGGGCATCCTCCCCCTCCTAGACGATGTGACGTCCAGCTCCACGCCTCCGGTCGCCGTAGAGATCCCCAAATCCCTCCTCTTGCCGCGTAACCTCGACCTGGCCCTCGCACTTACCGCCGGCGCCGCCTCCCTGCCAAATTGACCGGTCGTCACCACGCACCTCCGCCCAGCCGCGCGTTAAGGGAGGTCGTCAGGCAGATCTCCGATACCTCGAGGCTGAAGCCGTTGGCACTGCCTCCTCCTCCGTCTGACCTTGGTCTGGTTTGCTTCTTCTCTTTTTGGCGTTCTGTATTCGATCAATTAAAGGTAAAAAAACATCTCCAGTCCAAAATGTGGTGGATCCAGAAATTAGTGCTACATTGATTCTGTGGGAAAGGCTTATGATTTCAGTTCTTATGTTCTCACAGATGCATATTTTCTTCCGTTAAATTAAGCATTATAGGGGATTTTGTTCTCTCACAGATGCATATTTGCAAGGAATCTATATGTATTCCTTTAGATTAAACAACAGATACCGTAATACTATTTTCAAGCATTTTTTTGGATAATATCCTTGGTATTATTCTTGGGCCACATCTGCCAGAACTTTCCTGCTGTTGCTCCTGTATTCTATGTATGTGTATTGGTTTACAAGATTATTAGTGTTTGTTGAACCAAGAGGTTCCCTGGTTAAAACACTGAATCTTTGATGAACTTTGTTATTCGTTCACGAATGTCAAATGGTCTCACAAATCAATTTGTTGCTAAATAATAAATTGTTGTTGTTGTCTTGCTGCTGCTTCTTTTCAGGGGAAATGTCTTGGTTGCCAGAACTTTGAAGTTCCATTAGGATCACAACAAATTCGGAATTCTTGGAATATAATTAACTTTCAGAGATTCGCTTGTATAAATTGGACAGTAACACTACTGTACTGTCATCATTGATGTCAGCCTAGGGAATTTTGTTCGGCACTTCAGCATGCAAGGTATAATGGTAATATAGATGCAGTGTCCTCGAGCAGACATTATTGTTCTGTTCCATTCCATGTTGCCTAGCTAGATCATACAAATCTCATAAGAAAAGACATTTCATTGCCCTAAAATTCCTGATGTGTTTCTTGGAAAAAAACCTAAAAAATGATAATTGTAAAATTGCATTTTCTGGCCCACTTTGATTCACTATTACAATCTCTCTGTTTTGTGTGCAGAAAGCGTAAAATGCTAAGATGCCAGATTTGTGCTTTCGAGTTTCATGGGACTTGCTATTTGTTCTTCTAGATCCAACTTTGCTCATTATATGCAAAAATAAATAAAATTGAAACACTTCCCTTAGCTTGGCTCCTATATTTTTATCAGAGGTGTTTAGTCTACAGTTGGCTGTACTTGCCCTCTTTTTTGTGTAAGGAGGTTATACTCATTCTAACTGGAATAATCTAGCAGTGATAGGGCTTAACCTCTGAAATCTAACATTTGCAGTTTTTCTTTGAAGATGGGGAAGGGAGAATAGTAATTGGTTGTTTAGACTTAAATCAGTGCCTCGGCTACCAAATGAACTGACCAGAAAGAGGCTAGGGGTTAAGGTTAACAATTCTGTTTTTTTACTATTGAAGAGTATATCATGGAATTCCTGATGGGTTTTTCTCAATGTATCGTAACTTAGATAAGTTAGTCGCTTTCACTCTGAAAGAAACTATTCTGTTTACATGTAGTAAATGAAAATCAGTTCCCAACAGAGTAAGGCTTCATTGGATTTAACTGAATTTCTGTAATATTTGGTTGATCCACGCGAGAACAAGGTAATGATTGATGCAGCTCTCTTGTATAGTTTTCTTATTCTTTCATTGAACTATTAATAAGTTTTTATCAAGTATAAACGATTCAGAAGTTACAAAAGGAGTTTTCGATTGGGTTTTGATCATAAAAGATGATTTTTTCTTGCAGCTAGAAGTAACGATGTGATTACTTCATTTCCAAAGGCATATACATCTCCCAACGAGGCGTCATCAACATCTAATTGGAGCGCATGAGGATCAGACTGCTGCCGCCGAAGTCTCGTCAAAAATATCAACGCGGATTTGCTACCACCGGTGGTAGCTATGCATGTATGCATAGTCCTTGAATTGTGGGATTATGCTATTCCTACCACATGCGATGTAGAGAGCAGGAGTATGTTGGTGATAATGGATAAAAAGCTTCCGTTTGTTGTATGCATATGGTGCTTCTGGAAGCCTACTTAGGTAGGCAATCGCAAATGGCTAGAGCCGGTGGTGATCCCGGACATGCTATGCGGTGTTGCCTTGTGCACCTGTCTAACCAAGTAACCTACTAGACATGCCATACGGTGTTGCCTTATACACATGTCTAACCAAGTAACCTACTAGACATGCCATGCGATGTTGCCATGGATGGTGTGGTTGGAGTGTGTATCAGGCTAGCTTGGATGGTGTGCTTATGTGGTTGGGTGGAGCAAGTGATGGAGAGAGGGAATGAGAAGCAAATGATGTTTGTTTTGTCAGTTAGATTTTGTGCTCCCGGTAGGAAATCTCATGTTCCCTATAGCAAATCTAATTGTGGATGGTGGGTGTATAGCTATCACCGGTGGTAGCTCACTATTTTGCGAAATATATGGTACACAAAAGGTTGTGTTGGTGGATGACACAAATAATGAATGATCTTTCTAATTGATGTAAAATTACGGACGAAAATGTATCCAGCGAAAATCTTCATGGTAGACGCACAACAAAACCATGTGTAAAAATTAACAATATACATTATAAAATAAAGAAAACACTCAAAGAGCAAAACATTAGCCCATTAACTATGTAGATGAATAAAATTATATTGATTACAACGGCTAAGATTTGAGATACAATTTTGACCATGTCATGTATGTCAATCACTGATTGTTTTCAGTATAATATCGTGTCTTTCTCTTATGTATCTGAGGAGGCAGAAATCCATGATATATGAATTTGTTTTTCCGTAGCAACGCATAGGCATTTAGCTAATACTAGTATTTGTAATGTTTCAGTGACTTGCAGAGTTTCAAATTTATATGTTACATTGTTCGGTAGGTATATAAAAGATAAACTAAAAAAAGTGTGGGGTGTAGGTGAATGGTGATCATCTAAAAAATTTCCTCGTTACAAACTCGATCGGAGTACAAACTTATCATAGTGAAACAGGTAATTAAGGAGGACAGTAGTACTGTAGTTGATTTAGCTGAGCGGTAACACGCGCAGGGCAGGTTATATAGATACAGGAGCGGGACCTGATTGATCGAGCAGATAAGCCAATTTTCATGAGCGCGCGCTGTGCACTACGATCGATCGAGTCCGGCAATTTCCGATCACCTTGGCGACTTCTTCTTCCACAAGTCGGCAAGCAGCCGTACCGCGCCTCCGGATTTCCGCTTCCCGCCGGAGCCTTCGCCATCCACGTTCTTCGTGTCAATCTTCCCGTCGTTGCTGCCGACCGAGCCGTGGCGCCGCATGTCCCCACGGCCCGGTGCGCGGCCGAGCACCGTGGCGGCCTCCTCAGCCGCCTTACGCCACTGCTCGTTCTGGACGCGCGAACGCCGCGCCTCGGCCTCCAGTGCCTCCCGCGCGCGCTCCGACGCCGCCAGCTGCTCGGCTAGCCGGGCCTCACGAGCCGCGCTCTCCCTCAGAGCGCGCTCGGCTTCTTTCTCCGTCATCGCCCTCGCGGCCTCGGAGGCGTCGGACGCAGTCTTTGCAAGGGCGGCGTTGTTTGCTGTGAGAGCAGCGAGCTCGGCGTCCTTTGCGACCAGCTGCGCCCTCAGCTCGTCGACGACGATATCCTTCGCCGCCAGCTCCACCCTCAGCTCGTCGACATCCATGTCCCTCACCATCAGCTTCGCCCTCACCTCGTATACCTCTCTGTCCTTCGCTGCCAGCTTGGTCCTCAGCCGGTCGGCCTCCGGGTCTCCCTTCTTGTTGCCGTCACCCTCTGCAACGACGGCAACATTGTTGTTCACCTCATCGCCATAATCACTCGTCTTCTTCACCCCTTCGTCAACCTTGTCCTGCTTCTTCCCGGACTCCGACAAGATCCGCTCAAGAACACCGGTGGCCGGCGAGCGCATGCTGCTTCTCTCGTCGTCGCCACCATACGTGACATTATCGTAAGCGGCAGCTTCTGGATGCTGCTTCCGTTCTGCCGGCACCTGATCGTCTTCGTTATCTTGGGCCGGCGCCGAAGTGGTGACGTCTCTCTTCTTGGTGGTGTACCGCTTCTTGGCCTCGATGAACGCACCGCGCGCCTCCTTCCTGGCCTTCTCGGCCGCCACGAGCTGCTCCTGCATCTCCGCAAGCTGGTCGTGCGCCTTGCCTAGCTTCGCCTCAAGCGCGGCCACCCGCGACTCTGCACCTGCCGGTTTCTTCTGCGACATGCGAAGTTGGAAGTTGCAACAAGCGTCATACTGTCATGTCTTAAATCGCAGTTGCACGCCGTATATGAACTGTTCATTTGAGAGCGTGCTTGCCTCGTGCAATGGGCTGCGCGGTGCCGTCCCTCGGCCGGCGCCGACAACGCGACGACGCACGCCGCTCGTCTCCGAGCCCATGGCCGCCGCCGCCGCCGTCCATGGGCGCGTTGACACGCGAGGAGCAGGCCGGTGCGGTAGCTCAGACATGGCCCTGAATTGCAGGCACAGATTAACCTGAAGAGAACATTGCTCCGCAAATAATCGAGTGCGATCTATCAATACCTTGGCCTTGGCATGTGGCTGCTGTCCGAATCTTCGAACTTGCTCGCCTTCTTGCCGTACGCGCGTGCGGTGCCCGAGCGTCCGAGCATGGTAAACCGAGCTTCGGTGGAACAGTGGAATCAGCAGAGTGATAGTTCCTGAAAGTTTCTGTTTCAGGCTCTGAAACAGAAATGTTACTCAAATCACGGAATTATATCGTTAAGCTATCGGGCATTGGAGGGGTACTTTTGGTTGGATTGCAAGTCTTCTTTTGGGCATTAATTTGGACTTGCCCCGGAATTTTCCCGTGATTGATGTTTTGGAACCGATTAATCTCGTTTCAGTTATGCTTTGTGAATAGTAGCACAGAGAGACAAACAAAGAGTGTATTTTCCTTTCTCATATAATCATTCCTTCACAATATCGTCATTCTACCACCCAGTTTCAGAAACATCTATCTCTCGCAGCTAAGCCATCACAATTCCAAAAACTTGTGTTGCTCCTTTTATTCGCAGAAAAAAAGGACTAGACGTGATGAATCAGGATCTCAGTTCTGTATCTCAAGTTCTCAACCAGGTGATGTGTGGTGTTACCCACATCGGCAAGTACAGAGGTGCACGGAGAGTAGCTTCTAAGTTTGCACCTCCACTTCACCAGGCGCGGTCCTATATGCTCCATCGTCCGACGCATAATTAATAAGCGTCGCTGAAACGAGTGAACAGACACACTAAATAGATATATGTGATTCAGGGACACATATTTAGGATGGAAGGAGTAGCATTTTTATTGCATTTTATTTTTATCACAAACTAGCATGGATGCCCTCACAAATACGAGGGCATCTTCTATAGGTTATTTCTTTAGTGTGTAAAATTCCATCTGAAATATTAATACAATCACAAATACTATAGAAAATAACAAATTATATAGCCACAATCCAATTATATCACAAGCGTAGAAGACATCTTTGATCGTCTTTAATTTATGGGTGAAAGATTATTATGGTATTACCAAAACACTACATAGATAAACATATGTGAAGTTTATGCATTAGCTTAAAACCGGTCTATAGAATTAAATTTTAGACCGTGAGCTAGCTAGATATTCTTATGTGAGGTTGAAAACGGACGTGAGCCTATCCTTCATATTGTTAAATAATTAAGGTTCTCCTTGAGTAATGAGCCTACGATGTTTAGTCCATTCTTGTGAACATAAAACTCATTGATATATAGGTCGACGAAAGAGTAAGAATTTTACCTCTAGTTTATATGATCTTTCTACCTCTTATTTCCTTAATTTGTTATAAAAATACATGGCACTGTCATGTTGTGATAGATAACATCTTAGACATGGAAAATCTACAATATACAACTTTGACCATTATTTATGTTACCAAATAAATCTGACTACCTTTTATCACAACTTTATCGATCTTACTTTCTATTGTTATATTTTAGTATATATTTTCTTTATCAATAAAAAGCATACCATTTATTTCTAGTGGATGCAATATTATGTTTAACTTTCTTTTAAACTCTGTTAATGTGAACCGTACTCTTCAATACAATCATTTTGCCCTCACTCACTTGTATTGCTCGTTCGATCTTACGACTTGGCATCTTAGTCGATCTCCAGTTTTTCTACAAGATCGTAAATTCCAACAATTTGTGGCTAGGACTATGTCTATGGCATCACTGTGGGTCCGACGACTTAGGTCTCTTATGTATTTTCAAAATATGTGAGGTTAATTTAACATTTATAGATTATTTTTTCAAGTTTTGCATTATTTGTGGTTTTAAAAAGTACTGAATGATATGATGATTTTGTTTTTGAGGGAATTTATTTAATAAATTTCTGCATATATGTCTATAAAAATCAGTCTAATTTTATAGCGCCTCATATTTTTCATGTCAGTCTGTCATACAAAATACTCCTATGTCAATACATGTATACGCACATAAGCTGAAAAAATTCATAGTTAGCAAATCTATACCTAGCACAAATGGCTAAAAAAAAGTCATCCGAAATCCCATAGATGTTTTATGTCTCTCTATGGCAATGCGTATGTTTTGGATATGAAGAAATCGGGCAGGTATATTAAAATAGTCTGGGAGAGATTGTACGTGGAAGATTGAATGTATCATTCGTTTGTGACCGGGTCCATATTTCCTTATTCAGGTGTTAACTGGTGGGGCCATGTGACGATTAGTTATTTTCATATATAAGAGGACGTGTTGAACATTTGTACATAGAGGATCGTGACATGTTGAAACTGTTTTGTAAACTGCTAATTAAATCATGGCCTTAAATTATAGATCTAATGGCTAATATAATTTAAATGATATGGATTAACCTGATGCCTTGAAAAACATCCTTATATTATTTTTAATATATAATAGGTAGATTTTAATTTTAATATCTTTGATGTCTAGACAGGTATTTAAAAAAAGTCAAATATAATTTGCCATCGGACAAACACATTTGTACGCCAAATATCTCTAAGGTCTGAAGCTTATCTATTTTTTTGGAGTCCTACAGCGATACATCTAGGTAGCTGTAAGGGTAAATTGCCCCTAAGTGTGTTTTTGTTAATTAATGACAATCCCTATGGACTAATGTTTTCATTGAGCTTTTTGTGAAGGAATTGTTCATAGGAATTACTTGAAGTCCATGTGTTGGATTCAAGGCTTGGATGCCATGAAGATAAAGATTTATCTTAAGTATTGGCATCAAGATCATTGAATAGAAGAGATGAATTCATTATGATCAAGAAGAAGAAATAAAGATGTAGTTCTTATGTAGAACTCATGCAATCCATGCTCTAGCTTATGTGTTAAGCCAAGGAGTCTCAAGATCTTGAGAGTTTGGTTACATGAGAAGAATTCAAGATATGGCTCTATGTTGAGGTCATGATGGTCTCATGAGTTGAGATATGATTGACTAATACCTAGAGCATGCAATCAAATGAAGAATTCTTTATGTGGCTCAAGATATTGTGATAGAGCATGAGAAGATTCAAGGTTGACCAAGGCAAAGATCAAAGATTGGATTCTAGTTTGGTCAACACATAAAGCATAAGGAATGTGTTACATGGGACCAATCGGTCTTGTGGTGTGGTATGGTTTGTCAATTATGCTTTGTGAACTAACCCATTACATATGTGTGTTTGTGTTGTCTATGTGGGTTAGGTACTGTGTCATGGATATGCATCACTAGTGAGATTTCATATAGACCATGAAAGGATGACATCAAGTGGTGGTTGTCATCAAGGTTGCAAAGTGCAAGTTTCAAGATAAGCATCTTGAGAAGATCATATGCTTGAAGCTTGTCATCCATTTATTGATAATGGAATTGTGAAGACATGCCTTAGTGAAGGTATCCCATAGTGGTGTATGGGGGAGCATATTGGAAGTCTTTACGAAGCAACAATGATCAAGTGAAGCATTCCGGCTTGACGGAAGCATGAAGCATCATCATCAAGATCAAGCGGGGTGTGCAAGGCAAAGGTTTGTCCTTGCTAGGTTTTCCTTTTACCGGTCTCAAGGTGTTTGTTGGGAGACTGGGTTATAGGATAGATAGCCGCACTATCAAGAGGGGCCTTCGATTGGGTAACTTGATCACATTGTCTTAGGGAGCTCAATCCTTTGCATACTTTGCATCTTCCTAGTTTGTTGCTTCTTGGTGTTTCTCCATGTGAGGTTCTTGTGCTTGTTGCTAGCTTTCCAACAAGTCCAAGTTCATCGAAAACGGAATCCGTATGCATTTTTTATCGCGTTTTTAAGTTTGGAGGTTTTACCGGTTCTTTCTTAAAAGAGGTTTTCACCTCTTCTTATTTGGTATTTAATATCTTACTACTTCTTGGTTTTTATGGTCTCCATTGGATATATATTTTTCTTAGCTTTTCAAAAAGCCCAAGTTTGCTAAAATCCGAGTCCGGATGTAAAAGTTATCGCATTTTTCGTGAGGATATTTTCTGCCGGTTCCGAGCTCGGTTTGGACCAGAAATTCAACCGAAAATCAACCAAAAAGTTGCAGAACTGTTTTCTTATATTTTTGGTTTTGGATCGGTTTAAACCGGAAATTCAACCAAGAATTCAACCGAGAATTTCCGGTCAAACCGAGAATTCAACCGGGAATTCCAGTTTTGCCCCCAACGGCCATATTTGGCTTTCCCTATAAAAGGGGCTTCTTCCCCAATGGTTTTCTAGGGTTCTTGAGCACGAAATACATCTCCATTTGTTGACCCTCTTGAGCTTTCTTTCTCCCTCTTCCCTCTAATGATTCTTGCATCTTTTTGAGGGAGTTGAGAGAGGAGATCTTGATCTACAATCTCCACCAAATCATTCCTCCTCTAAGTGAGGGGAATCCTTTGAATCAAGATCTTGGAGTCATTGGCTGACCTGTACCCTTGTTCTTCCTCTCTAACTCCTCCATAGCATTTGTTGCCTTGGTGGGATTTGAGAGAGAAGGATTTGAGCACTTCCCCTTGTGTTCTTGCTTTGCATCCTTGCATAGTGTTGAGCTCTCCATTACGATTTGTTCGAGTGAGAGACCGTGAGCTTGTTACTCTTGGAGGGTGACCTCCTAGTTGGCTTGGCGGTTGGTGCCTCGGTGACCTCTTCGTGAAAGATTGTGAAGAGGCCCAGGCTTCCCCTTCGTGGGAGTTGTGAAGTGGTTGTGGAGCTTGCCATCTCTGGAGTGGAGGAAAAGCTAACCATAAGAAGGGGTCCCTAGCTTCGTGGGGGACTCAGAGAACAAGGTGAGCCTTCGTGGCGTTCGGGGGCCTTCGTGGTTACCCGCATCTCTCCAACGGTGATTAGCTTACTTTATGTAAGTGAACATCGGGATACATCTTCGTCTCCGCGTGCCATCGTGCTTGAAGTACTTATATCTTGTTTATCACTTGTGAATTATATCTTGTGCTATCTTGCTTAGCTCTAGTTGTTATTGGTGCACTTAGTTGAGCCTAGCTTATTTAGGTTTTGTGCTTGTAAAATAAACGTTAGTTTAATTCCGCATTCTTATAAGCCAAATCCATACTAGTTTTTAAAACGCCTATTCACCCCCCTCTAGGCGACATCTCGTCCTTTCAATTGGTATCAGAGCAAGGTCTCTCCTTGTTTAGGCTTCACCGCCTTGAGAGTAAAGATATCGGCTAGTTATTTAGTGCACGATGACACAATTATTTTTTATGGCACAAATTATATGCTATGGAGAAATCGCATGCTTTCTAATCTTCGGACTTTGTGTCCAAATATAGAGCAATTTCTAGATGTATGTTTTTCTCCTCCGATGGATCTTCAAAATCTATCTATTGAGGATGAGAAAAATTTACATCTTGAAGCTCATGTATCTAATGAAATTTTATTGTCTGTAAGCTCCATAGTTTATGTTTGCTTGATGAGTTCAAAGTGCAAGACGTCTCATGAGATATGGACCAAGCTAGAAGAGTCATTTGGTGGGTTCATTTCACTTGAGGTTGAAAGTGAACCCAAGGAGCTCTCTTCACCTTCACATCATGAAGAGCTCCAAGTTGCTTCCACATCCGGTCGTGATGATCATTCAAATTCTTCCACTTCACCAATATGTGACTTGTCACAAGGTAATGATATGGTGAGTGAAGAAATCATATGTGATGATGGTAGTATTGCTCTTTGCACCAATGATTCTATTTCTATAAATCCTAAGGGTGTAGAGAGTTTGGACCTAAACACTTCTTGCAAGAAATTATTTACTCATTCTTGTGTTAAAGGTCCTTGCATATCTCCTAGAATTTGCTTGATTAAATTTTGTGATGATATGCTTGTTTCTAGTTGTGACCATACTCAAAATGATTCTATTTCCTCTAGTTGTTGTTTGACTAACCATGTAGAGGAAATTAAAGAAAAAATTGGGTCACATAATTAAAGAAGAAATCAATAGAAGAACCAAGAAGGTTTCTATCAAGAGAAGGCAATGCTATGAAGGCCACGAGTATGGACATCTCGCAAGAGCTTGTCCTACACTCGAAAAATGAAGAATGTGCTTCTATTGATGTTCCATCATCATCTACGCAAGTTCACATGTGCCTTATGGCAAGCGGTTCAAAGGTAACTCCTACTTTGAATCCCGACACATCTCCTTATGATGAGAATGATGATGATGATGAAGCTTTCTTGCATGAGATGGGAATTGTGTATGCCTCTCTTCGTGGTAATAATGATGCTCGTGCTAAAGTCGAACACTTAATGGAAACCTTGTTTGAACACAAGGAGACCATTAAGGAATTGAACTCCCTTGTTAATGAGGGGAAACGGAGATTCAATCTCCTCAAGCAAGAGCTATCCGAAGAGAAGCATACTAATTCTTCCCTATCTCAATCTATTAAATCTTGTGAGCTTGCTAATGCTAAATATATTAATGATGCTTGTGCTACTAACTCTACTTCTTGTGAAGCATCTATATTAAAGGAAAATGTTGAGCTAAGGGCTCAACTTGAGTTGCTAACAAGCAATTATAAGAAATTGGAGGAAAGCCATGAAAAGCTCTCGGGCTCTCATGGGGATCTCCTAATCTCTTATAATGGGATAAAGTTAGCTCATGAGGCAATTATCACTAAGGAAACATCTTGTGAGCCTCATTTGGACATTAGCACTACTTTGAACCAAAATGCTATATTACCATGTGGTAGTCCTAGTAATTTGTCTAGGCATAATATTGCTACATCTTGTGATGAATTACTTGCTATACCTTGTTGCTCTAACAATGAAGCTTCTACTTCCTCTAGTACTTGTATTACTACTAACCTTGTAGAGGAAATCAAAGAGCTCAAGGCCCAAGTCACTAGTTTGGAGAAAGACTTAGATAAGCGTCATGAAGGGAAATCCACACTCGATAATATTTTGAGTGTGCAAAAATCCCCTAATGACAAGAGTGGACTTGGATTCAACTCCAATGACAAGAACAAGTCCAAGAGCAACAAGAAGAAGAAGGGCCAAGACCAAGTCAAGAATTTGGCCAAGATTGTGTGCTTCAAGTGCAAGATTGAAGGGCATCATGTGAGATCTTGCCCATTGAAGAAGAAGCACTTAAGTGAGAAGCAACAAGGGAAGCGGCCACAAGGTCAAGATCAAGCACGACCTCAAGTTGAAGATAGGCCACTTCCCAAGAAGAAACAAGATGAAGCCTCCCAAATCAAGAAATCAATGAAGAAGAGAAAGGGAAGCACTTGTTGCTATATTTGCCGTGAGAAGGGGCACTTTGCTTCTTCATGCCTAAGCGGTACCTTATCTAATCCTATCATTGTTGATGATGATTATTCTCTTAGGAAAGATAAGGATGGCAATGTGTTTGCCAAGTTTGTTGGAACTCAAAGTGGTGTCAAGAAAAGAACCATTTGGGTTGCCAAGCCTATTGTGACTAACCTCTTAGGACCCAACTTGGTTGGGGACCAACAAGCTAAAACTTGATCAATAAGTGTTTGTGGAGGGCATTGGAGACTTGGCTACCTCATGAAGAATTAAGGGATCTTCATTAATTTTATTTCATCAAGCCAATTCATTGACACTATCATCTTATATCCAATGTGCCTCTTTGCGGTAACTTGTACTTAAGCTCTCTACATTGTAAGTTACTTGCCCCTTTGCATGTTTTGGTTTTGTACCAAGTATGTGTTTGTATATGTTGTTCCTTACACCTTCTTAACTTGTGTATTCAAGTAGGTGTTGGTTGTTTGACACATCATATACTTGTGTGTTTGCTTTGAGCCTCTAATGCATCTTGTTGGTATCTTATTTGGCTCTTACTGAGTGATTAATGGAACATCCCATTTTGGGGGAGTGATTTGCCATGGGCACCTCACAATCCTATAAATGCGTGCACATGAGTAATACCACTTAGTATTGATATTGTAAGATTACCTAGTCTCTATGTGGTATGCCATGCTCATGAGAAATTCAAATTATATATCTCCATTAATTATCTCTAGTTGGATTTTATTTGCCTCTTGTAGTAAAGAATTGAATATCACATTATGGGGGAGTAATATGCCTTGTGCATATCATAATCCTAGGAAATGTGAACTTTTGAGGTATTGCCACTTAGTATTGATATTGTTAATTATCTTGTTCCTAGGTGGCATGTTTGCTCAAACAAGCTCCATTATTTCTTAAATGATTTTATTGCTCATTTCTTTGGTCTTGGTTTGAGTAAGAATTCTTGGTGCGGTTTTACTCAGATATATTTCTCTATATCATAAGTAGGAAACCATTTGCTTCAAGATACTCTAATCATTGCTTTGCATAATTGTTGTCTATTATTGGAGCTACCAAGAATCCTTTTTCATGCATGGTGCTTAATTTGAATATTTAACCATATGCCTTTTATTGTGAAGTTGATCTTAAATATCTTTGCAATACACCACTGGAAAATAATTCCAACATGAACTTCTTGTCTTTGACAATTGGTATTCATATATATGTGTGGTAATTATTCTAGATCATCTTCACCTTGGAATTTGCCTCTAATTGCCCATATTTCTTGCCAAGAAATTATTTTGACTCCCATTGTCTTATTGCCTTCTTGAGGATCTTTTTGCTTGACTTTATCTCATCTCTTGATCCCCATCAAGTTTGCATTAATGTAAGACAAACCGTTTTTTTCTTTTGGTACTTGTGCCATTGTGAAAAGTGTAGAGGGTTTGGTTTATTTGTTGGAACCTTGCTCTTTTGGGAGTTAGTTATCTCATTCCTTCTTCTATGATTTATTTGCTTGAATGAGATAAATCTTTGAGCATGTTTTTTTATTCTTTCTTGCTCAATAAGTTGTTAGGTTCATTTGTTGAATTTTATGAATAAATCATTTGTTGATTTGTTCCCTTGATATCATTTGGACAAATGATGTGTTTTACCACACCTTTTTTTACCTCCTTGTACTCTTGGTGATTTTGTCTAAATTGTATCTTCTTTGGTTCTTGAAAGCTAGGTGCATGCATATTCTCTTTATGCTTAATTTTGTATCTTAGTTGCTTTCTTTGATCCAATATATATGTTATACTCCATCAAATCCTAAATGGCTAAGATGTGCATAAAATTCAAATTTCATCTCTAACTATGCACATATTTATATGGAGTCTATCAAATGTATTGTGGTTAGTCTAACCACTTTGGACCCAATAAGTTTGGGGACCAAGATGTACTTGAATGATGTCTTAGGTACATTGGAGATGCAATGGATGCTTGTCTCGTTTATAAGGAAGGTGTTATCAGCATATGATTATTGGAGCCAAGCTAGGATGACCGGCGAACTCTTATCTACTACATCACACCATTGCTATCTCGGTAACAAGTATAACATTCATGCATACTTTTCTAGCATCCCAACTCTTGTAGGTTGGTTCTTGGCATGATAATGTTTATTTGCAAATGTTGTGGTTCTTGCAAAGGTCTTATAAAGAAATATCTTTATTTCATATGTGAGCAAGTTGAGATGATTGCATATGATGGGAAGTATATAAAATCATGTTTATGATTCACCAATCCCAAATATGCCATTTTAGCAATTTATTGCATATTAATTCCTCAACGCTCTCTCATGTGCAATATAGATAATGTTGCAAGTTGTACCCTTCTTTATTATGCTTGTTGCCTATCAAAGCATCCCGACTATCTTTTGATCCCTTATTGCTAGTTGTGATGGCTTTGATGATTTTGCGTGGGGAGTTTGTTAATATACCATAATGGAAAATGGAGCCTTGAGCTATATATGCTTTCTAGCAAAGCTACTTGGTATATTCTATGAATCTCTCTTGGATATCATGTCTTCCTTAATTTCAACTAACCTCTTGTGTATACATGTTCCTTTGTGGATTGTTCATCATGATTTTTTTGTCCACTTAGAAATGTATATGCATAAGAGTGTTAATTTCTTCCCTTGATATCCTCGTTCTTTGCCGACCATCTTTCTTATCCATTTTGTTCTTGATGGTGTTGGTAAGAACTTGATTTATGAGTGCTTGTTTATTCTTTATTGCTTCTTCTCGCACTCATATCTCGTGAATTTTTTTGGACTAAAGTTCACTTTGATAAGCGTATTGATCCTTTTGTATTCTTTTGTGCTCATGTTTTGTTTTAAATGATATACAGGGAGTGAGGATTCCATGTTTGTGCATATTGTATTCAAATGCAACAAAAATTTAAATTTATGCATGAACCTTGGGGAGCTTCCTTATTTCATTTAAAGCACCTAGTAGCTCTTATCATCACTTCTTCTTGTGTCCAATTGGTTCTTTGGGTCTCTTGATTGCTTGCTTGCTTCATTCGTTGAAGCTTCCTTCACTATGTCATCTTTTTACAATCTTTGATCCTCAATATGGTTTGACTTCCTCCAAATATTGTTAATTTGATAAGTGCATATGATTTCACTCATTTTTATGAGAAATGCACATCTTGGGGAGGAACTCATACTATATTGGCCTTCTAAATTCATTCATCCATTTTGGCAATCGTTGCCAATGGGGGAGAAGTTTAGAGGGTTTAAGGGAAATGGTTTTTATACTTAAGTTTGGTTGTGCTTAAGTGTTTGCCTTTCATGCATCTCTTCTTTGTTAGATGTTTTGCATGGTTGAATATATAGTGTAAACTCCATCAAAGGTTTATCTTGATAATGTATGCAATGAAATTCAAGTTCATCACACGTACATATATTGTGGGGGAGTTTGCTCTATATATTTTGGTTGCACTCACATCAACCATATTTGTTGTAGTTTATATGAGTATAATTGATTTTGATATGCGGTAGTAGCTTCGTGTTACTTGACCATATCAAATACAACCTCTTATATGCAATTTATTCTCGGATAAGTTGCATATTAGTTTCTATCACTCATTATATAAACCCTCTTGTTGAGATTGTCATCAATTACCAAAATGGGGGAGATTGTAAGGGTAAATTACCCCTAAGTGTGTTTTTGGTAATTAATGACAATCCCTATGGACTAATGTTTTCATTGAGCTTTTTGTGAATAAATTGTTCATAGGAATTGCTTGAAGTCCATGTGTTGGATTCAAGGCTTGGATGCCATGAAGATAAAGATTTATCTTAAGTATTGGCATCAAGATCATTGAATAGAAGAGATGAATTCATTATGATCAAGAAGAGGAAATAAATATGTAGTTCTTATGTAGAACTCATGCAATCCATGCTCTAGCTTATGTGTTAAGCCAAGGAGTCTCAAGATCTTGAGAGTTTGGTTACATGAGAAGAATTCAAGATATGGCTCTATGTTGAGGTCATGATGGTCTCATGAGTTGAGATATGATTGACTAATACCTAGAGCATGCAATCAAATGAAGAATTCTTTATGTGGCTCAAGATATTGTGATAGAGCATGAGAAGATTCAAGGTTGACTGCTACTTGATTGATGGCGCCAGAAAATTAGCTTGATGGTGCCAAGTTGACGTGGGAGCAGACTGTCCATGTGCGTGGTGGATAACCAGCCCGTTGGGAACCCCAAGAGGAAGGTATGATGAGTATAGCAGCTAGTTTTCCCTCAGTTTAAGAAACCAAGGTTTATCGATCAGGAGAGGAGAGACAATGATGACTGAAGGTGATGCGGAACCTGCACACACACAAACAAATACTTTGTTCCCAACTTGCGATGAGGTTGTCAATCTCACCGGTTTGCTTGAAACAAAGATTATGAGTGTATCGAGTGGAAAACAATATAGTATGCGAGTAAAGTAAGCAGTGCGAGTAAAGTAAACAGGTGATAGCAATATGATGGAAATAGGACCGGGATCCACAGTTCACTAGTGGTGTCTCTCCATAGATAAAATAACACATGCTGGGTAAACAAATTACAGTTGGGCAATTGATAGAATAAAGATAACGTGATATGTCAAGAAGATCACTATGAGATTTACTCTGGGCATTACAACAAAATACATAGACCGCCATCCAACTGCATCTATGACTAATAATCCACTCCCGGGGATATCAATCCGAACACCCTAGAAGTATTAAGTTGCGAACAACAGATAATTGCATTAAGCAAAGTGTGTAATGTAAACAAAGCATATGCCCTTGAGCATATGAATGTTGTTTTCTCCCTAGTAGCAACGGCACATCTACCACCTTAGAGGTTTCTATCACTCCCCCAGGTGAAATAGAGGCATGAACCCACTATCGAGCATAAATACACCCTCTTGGAGTCACTAGCAACTACTCGGCCAAGATAGCTACTAACAACGGAGAGCATGCAAGATCATAAACAACATAGAGATAACAAAAGATAATATTCAGTACAACAACTTAATCATAAACACCAATATTCATCGGATCCCAACAAACCAAACATGTAGAATTACATAACGGTGATCTCAATCATGTATGGCAGCTCATGAGATCTAAACATGAAGCACATGGTGGAGGAGACAACCATCTAGCTACTGCTATGGACCCATAGTCCAAGGTAGACTACTCACTCATCGCTCCGGAGGCAAGCATGGCGATGAAGAAGACCTCCGGTGGCGATTCCCCTCTCCGGCAGGGTGCCGGGAAGAGCTTCTGGACCCTCCCGATCTTCGGGTCGACGGCGGCGGCGGATCGCGATGTGTTCTGGAAAACTGATCGGGCCCTTAGGTTTTTCTCGTCGGGGGGTCTTTATAGGCGAAGGGGCGTCGTCAGAGGAGGAGCCAGGCGCCCTCACGCGGGCCCGGCGCGGCCAGGGGGCTGGCCGCGCCACCCCTGCATGTGGGGCCCTGGTGGCCCCCATCCTACTTCTCTTCGGATCTCTGGAAGCTTCCGGGTAAAATAAGACTTCAGGATGTGGTTTCATCCAATTCCGAGAATATTTCCTGTGTATCACTCCGAAACACAAAAACAGCAGAAAACAGGGAACTGGCACTGTGGCACTTTGTTAATAGGTTAGTTCCGGAAAATGCATAAAAGTGCCACTAAGTGTAACGAAACAATAGGCAAATGGTGTAAAAACAAGCATGGAGCATCAAAAATTATAGATATGTTTGAGACGTATCAAGCATCCCCAAGCTTAACTCCTGCTCGTCCTCGAGTAGGTAAGTGATAACAAAAGAATAATTTTTGAGGTGACATGCACCTACACAATCTTGATCATACATGTAAGCATTGGTGAGCTGGGATCATAAGAACTTAAAACATGGGCATGAAGATATAATCAAGACAATAAGAACTTAGCAACCATGTTGTAAACATGCAAATGAACACAAACAAAAGATCATGAAAATGAAACAATGAAAGTCAAACGTGTGTTCAAATCATAAGGAAAAAACATACAAATGGTTTTCAGCTTGTCCTTCAAAGAGAGCAAAACATAAATGCATAGGACACCTTCAAGTTTAAGAGGGCGACTAGATACAAATAATTTAAGAACAAGTGAAACCAACAATATGAATCAATCAATGAACTTTGGGACAATGCATATCACACTAAGAATGACAACTATGCTCTCTTAATGGTGCATAAAGAAAGAAGGTGGTAACTCAACATAAAAGTAAAAGAAAGACCCTTCGCAGAGGGAAGCCATGATTACAAGTTTTATAACCTTAAAAAATTATGGTACTTACCGGCTTTGAGCTCTCATTGCCCCCATCATAAGCATCTTGAATGGTTAAAGTTAATGCGAGAACAATTATGATGCATATGCTTGACAAATCATAAGTTGAAGATCTCGTGCCCCGTGAATACGAGTACCCAAACCTCATGCTACTTTACTTAGAGTCCCAAGCAAGGCTCTTGTCATTGTAAGTATATGCATATCATTGAGAACCGCCAATGGGGTACCTCCGTGCCCGATGACATGGAACAAGCCCACACCAAAATGACAGGACAAGCAGACAATGAACACCTCGACATCTCTTTTATTTGCCTTTTGTTTAGCTTTTTATTATGAGATGCGTCGTCGAATGTTCACCATGGGTATGCTGCAAATTTCCACCATGAATTATGCATGGCTTAGATTGGCGGCCCGGCGTTTCCCTAACACATATACAAACTCCATGATCCCTACAAGATTCCCAATTCATTTCACACCGCGGGCATCCATAAACAAAAGATCACGATATCAACTCAAATAAGAAGTGCAATATTGAAAGCTTGCCCCATGACAGCATGGCTGGGCTAGAATCCAACTTACAACTTGCAAGCATAACAACTCAACATAAGAGACCACAATGTCAAATTTTTAAGAACAGGAAAAAGTAAAGTGTGCCTTCCGGTTCGTGAGAGCTTTACTGACCGAATTTCGCATAACACTGGTAAGAGTTTAATTTGAAGAGAAAATAAAAGCAAGTCAAATTTACTTGGAATAGCAAATTGCTAGTAGGTATGTATGGTGAACACTTTGGAAAACTTTGGCTTTTAGGAGTTGGATGCACGAGTAGAGCTCATACTCAGTACAAGGCGAGGGCTAGCAAAAGACTGGGAGCGACCAACTAAGAGAGCAATAATGGCCATAATCATGCAAAGCGACAAAGCGACATTAAAAGAAGCATAAGATGGCATCAAAAGTCAAAAACTAAAAGATCATGAAGGCTATTGGCGACTTTGTAAGAGTCTAACATGTGTGAGCATGCGCCAAGTCAACCCAAATAAAGCATCAAGGAGAAAACCAAAATAATGCTTCCATACAATAAAAACAACGCATGATTTTTCAAAGGCTCATTAAGCAATCTCAGTTATTTGAGACAAGTCATGCTACAGCAAAACCACTAAGCATACTATCAAAAAGACATCAAGCATGACATGAAAAAGCCTAAGCCGCAGTCTACACAAGATCCTTCTTGTACCACTATTTTCCACAAAGCTTTTTCTCTTTTCCAACACCATTTGAAATTTTTAAAGACACCTCTTTTGATGAAAACCAATAAAGATCAGAGGCAAAAATACACCTTGATGAAAAGATATGACAAGGTCTGAACGCAAATCAAGGCGAAAACGAAACCAAAAGTAGTAGCAGAAAAAGAAGAACACTCGATTTTTAATAAGAGTGAAAACTAGAGCGTTCTTTGCAAATGAAAACGAGTACATCTTCTCCAAAAGAAATTTGTTGGGGTCCAACCATTTATTGCAGCAAACAAACAAACTAAACAACTAAGAAAACTAAAACAACTGACGCTCCAAGAAAAACACATAGTGCCTGAAGCAATAAAAATATAGTGTTTTGAAAGGTGACCTGATTTTTGCCGATGAAGAAGGGGTGCCTCGGGGGGCATCCCCAAGCTTTGACGCTTGTACTTCTTGGATATTTCTTGGGGTGATGCATGGGCATCCCCAAGCTTGAGCTTTTGTCCATTCTTCAACTCATCTCATCATTCTCCAATCCCTACACTTGAAAACTTCCTTCATACAAAACTAAACACAATTCTATTAGCAACATTAGTGCAAGCATAACATATAATCAACCTCTTTTTTCTTCAGGTTTCAACTCAAAACCACCACATATATAGCAAATACTACTGTAGCAACTTCTCTAAAAGTTCCATGATCAAAAGAACTCAAAAGAAAGCGATAAAGTGGCAAACACAAATATTGGCAGAAATCTGTCAAAACTGAACAGCTGACAAAGGTCGAATTTTTGAGGGATTTTCTGTTGCTCAAATCAAAAAGTGTTCAGCTAACAAAAGTTTGGATATAACCTGGGGCATATGCACAAGAAATCGCAGGTCCAAAAGATAAACAGAGAATTTATACGAATTTTTACGGTGCAGCACCGAAAACAGTTTCAGGACAGCAACATCCCCAAATCTTTACCTCACTCAAATTAGAGGCTTCTCTTGGCACAAAAACGAAATAAACAAGATAAGGAGCGGTCATTACAGTAGTAATGACTTCCAAGACTCAAATAAAATAAAAAGTACTGAAAAGAAAACATTGGGTTATCTCCCAAGAGTGCTTTTCTTTAACGCCTTTGAGCTAGGCGCAGAAAATTGCGAATCAAGTAATATCAAGAGATGAAGCATTAAGATCAACTGCAGAGGTCTTATCAATAAGGCATTGTATTTCATCCACATAAGTTTTTGAAGACCCTTTGTGATCATGCTTTGGTACACTATTCTCATCAAAAAGATTTTCAGGACAGATCCAGTCAAAATTATTTTCGAAAGCTTCACTCAATCCCAAAAGCTTGCAAGGTATAGGTACTTTGGTTCCCTCATCATTAGTATCAATAACCTTTATAGGTGAACCGAGTTTATTAAAACGTTTAAGAACTTTCCTAGCTTTAATAACGACATCCTTAAATTCTAGGCGCAAAGTTTCCAAGATAAAGGCTTTCTTTTCGGGATCGTCAATTTCATGAAGCTTAAGGAACATATATTGCATAAAAGGATTAAGACTAGCAAACCTAGTTTCCAACATGTCAATTAAATAAACAGAAGCAACTTCAATACTAGGAGCAAGCTCAACCCAAGACTTTTCCTCAACTTCCTCATGCATACTAATGTGATTAAAGAACTCCTCAATGTTACTTTTTCCAATAATTGAACCACTACCTACTGAGAGGTCCTCCAGAACGTACTTAGGGATCAACATGATAAACTAAAAGTAAAGAAATAACAACTACCAAGGATTCTAATTTTTTTTGGGTTTTTGATAAAAAGCAATGCAGGTAAAATAAAATAAAATAAAATAAAGTAAAGCAAAACAATAAAACAAAGTAAAGAATGTGTGTGAGAAAAACTCCCGTCGCAGAAGTCTTCTCTTCCTCCCCGGCAACGGCGCCAGAAAATTGGCTGCTACTTGGTTGATGGCGCCAAAAAATTAGCTTGATGGTGCCAAGTTGACATGGGATCAAACTGTCCTTGTGCGTGGTGGATAACCAGCCCGTTGGGAACCCCAAGAGGAAGGTATGATGAGTATAGCAGCTAGTTTTTCCTCAGTTTAAAAAACCAAGGTTTATCGATCAGGAGAGGAGAGACAATGACGACTGAAGGTGATGCGGAACCTGCACACACACACACAAATACTTTGTTCCCAACTTGCGATGAGGTTGTCAATCTCACCGGTTTGCTTGAAACAAAGATTATGAGTGTATCGAGTGGAAAACAATATAGTATGCGAGTAAAGTAAACAGTGCGAGTAAAGTAAACAGGTGATAGCAATATGATGGAAATAGGACCGAGATCCACAGTTCACTAGTGGTGTCTCTCCATAGATAAAATAACACATGCTGGGTAAACAAATTACAGTTGGGCAATTGATAGAATAAAGATAACGTGATATGTCAAGAAGATCACTATGAGATTTACTCTGGGCATTACAACAAAATACATAGACCGCCATCCAACTGCATCTATGACTAATAATCCACTCCCGGGGATATCAATCCGAACACCCTAGAAGTATTAAGTTGCGAACAACAGATAATTGCATTAAGCAAAGTGTGTAATGTAAACAAAGCATATGCCCTTGAGCATATGAATGTTGTTTTCTCCCTAGTAGCAATAACACATCTACCACCTTAGAGGTTTCTGTCACTCCCCCAGGTGAAATAGAGGCATGAACCCACTATCGAGCATAAATACCCCCTCTTGGAGTCACTAGCAACTACTCGGCCAAGATAGCTACTAACAACGGAGAGCATGCAAGATCATAAACAACATAGAGATAACAAAAGATAATATTCAGTACAGCAACTTAATCATAAACACCAATATTCATCGGATCCCAACAAACCAAACATGTAGAATTACATAACGGTGATCTCAATCATGTATGGCAGCTCATGAGATCTAAACATGAAGCACATGGTGGAGGAGACAACCATCTAGCTACTGCTATGGACCCATAGTCCAAGGTAGACTACTCACTCATCGCTCCGGAGGCAAGCATGGCGATGAAGAAGACCTCTAGTGGCGATTCCCCTCTCCGGCAGGGTGCCGGGAAGAGCTTCTGGACCCTCCCGATCTTCGGGTCGACGGCGGCGGCGGATTGCGATGTGTTCTGGAAAACTGATCGGGCCCTTAGGTTTTTCTCGTCGGGGGGGTCTTTATAGGTGAAGGGGCGTCGTCAGAGGAGGAGCCAGGCGCCCTCACGCGGGCCCGGCGCGGTCAGGGGGCTGGCCGTGCCACCCCTGCGTGTGGGGCCCTGGTGGCCCCCTCCTACTCCTCTTCGGATCTCTGGAAGCTTCCAGGTAAAATAAGACTTCAGGATGTGGTTTTTTCCAATTCCGAGAATATTTCGTGTGTATCACTCTGAAACACAAAAACAGCAGAAAACAGGGAACTGACACTGTGGCACTTTGTTAATAGGTTAGTTCCGGAAAATGCATAAAAGTGCCACTAAGTGTAACGAAACAATAGGCAAATGGTGTAAAAACAAGCATGGAGCATCAAAAATTATAGATACGTTTGAGACGTATCATTGACCAAGGCAAAGATCAAAGATTGGATTCTAGTTTGGTCAACACATAAAGCATAAGGAATGTGCCACATGGGACCAATCGGTCTTGTGGTATGGTATGGTTTGTCAATTATGCTTTGAGAACTAACCCATTACATATGTGTGTTTGTGTTGTCTATGTGGGTTAGGTATTGTGTCATGGATATGCATCACTAGTGAGATTTCATATAGACCATGAAAGGATGACATCAAGTGGTGGTTGTCATCGTCAAGGTTGCAAAGTGCAAGTTTCAAGATAAGCATCTCGAGAAGATCATATGCTTGAAGCTTGTTATCCATTTGGTGATAATGGAATTGTGAAGACATGCCTTAGTGAAGGTATCCCATAGTGGTGTATGGGGGAGCATATTGGAAGTCTTCACGAAGCAACAATGATCAAGTGAAGCATTCCGGCTTGACGGAAGCATGAAGCATCATCATCAAGATCAAGCGGGGTGCGCAAGGCAAAGGTTTGTCCTTGCTAGGTTTTCCTTTTACCGGTCTCAAGGTGTTTGTTGGGAGATCGGGTTATAGGATAGATAGCCGCACTATCAAGAGGGGCCTTCGGTTGGGTAACTTGATCACATCGTCTTAGGGAGCTCAATCCTTTACATACTTTGCATCTTTCTAGTTTGTTGCTTCTTGGTGTTTCTCCATGTGAGGTTCTTGTGCTTCTTGCTAGCACTCCAACAAGTTTAAGTTCATCGAAAATGGAATCCGTACGCATTTTTTATCGCGTTTTCGAGTTTGGAGGTTTTACCAGTTCTTTCTTAAAAGAGGTTTTCACCTCTTCTTATTTGTTATTTTATCTCTTACTACTTCTTGGGTTTTATGGTCTCTATTTGATAGATATTTTTCTTAGCTTTTCAAAAAGCCCAAGTTTGCTAAAATCCGAGTCCGGATGTAAAAGTTATCGCATTTTTCGTGAGGATATTTTCTGCCGGTTCCGAGCTCGGTTTGGACCAGAAATTCAACCGAAAATCAACCGAAAAGTTGCAGAACTGTTTTCTTATATTTTCGGTTTTGGCTCGGTTTAAACCGGAAATTCAACCGAGAATTTCTGGTCAAACCGAGAATTCAACCGGGAATTCCAGTTTCGCCCCCAACGGCCATATTTGGCTTTCCCTATAAAAGGGGCTTCTTCCCCAATGGTTTTCTAGGGTTCTTGAGCACAAAATACACCTCCATTATTGACCTTCTTGAGCTTTCTTTCTCCCTCTTCCCTCCAATGATTCTTGCATCTTTTTGAGGGATTTGAGAGAGGAGATCTTGATCTACAATCTCCACCAAATCATTCCTCCTCTAAGTGAGGGGAATCCTTTGAATCAAGATCTTGGAGTCATTGGTTGACCTCTACCCTTGTTCTTCCTCTCTAACTCCTCCATAACATTTGTTGCCTTGGTGGGATTTGAGAGAGAAGGATTTGAGCACTTCCCCTTGTGTTCTTGCTTTGCATCCTTGCATAGTGTTGAGCTCTCCATTACGATTTGTTCGAGTGAGAGACCGTGAGCTTGTTACTCTTAGAGGGTGACCTCCTAGTTGGCTTGGCGGTTGGTGCCTCGGTGACCTCTTCGTGAAAGATTGTGAAGAGGCCCGGGCTTCCCCTTCGTGGGAGTTGTGAAGTGGTTGTGGAGCTTGCCATCTCTGGAGTGGAGGAAAAGCTAACCATAAGAAGGGGTCCCTAGCTTCGTGGGGGACTCGGAGAAGAAGGTGAGCCTTCGTGGCGTTCGGGGCCTTTGTGGTTACCCGCATCTCTCCAACGGTGATTAGCTTACTTTATGTAAGTGAACATCGGGATACATCTTTGTCTCCGCGTGCCTCGGTGATACGTCTCCAATGTATCTATAATTTTTGATGCTCCATGCTTGTTTTTACATCATTTGCCTACTGTTTCGTTACACTTCGTGGCACTTTTATGCATTTTCTAGAACTAACCTACTAACAAGTCGCCACTGTGCCAGTTCCCTGTTTTCTGCTGTTTTTGTGTTTCAGAAGTGATACACAGGAAATATTCTCGGAATTGGACGAAACAAGTTCCTGAAGTCTTATTTTTCCCGGAAGCTTCCAGAGATCCGAAGAGGAGACAGAGTGGGGCCACGAGGGGGCCACACACCAGGGCGGCGCGGCCCTGGCCCTGGCCGCGCCCCTACGTGTGAGACCGCCTCGGTCCACTTCTGACGATGCCCCTTTGCCTATAAAGACCCCCCGACGGAAAAAACCTAAGGACCCGATCAATTTTCTAGGACACATCGCGATCCGCCGCCGCCGTCGACCCGAAGATCGGGAGGGTCCAGAAGCTCTTCCCGGCGCCCTGCCGGAGAGGGGAATCGCCACCGGAGGTCTTCTTCATCACCATGCTTGCCTCCGGAGCAATGAGTGAGTAGTCTACCTTGGACTATGGGTCCATAGCAGTAGCTAGATGGTTGTCTCCTCCACCATGTGCTTCATTTTTAGATCTCATGAGCTGCCCTACATGATTGAGATCACCGTTATGTAATTCTACATGTTTGGTTTGTTGGGATCCGATGAATATTGGTGTTATGATTGAGTTGCTATACTGAAATATATATTTTGTTATCTCTATGTTGTTTATGATCTTGCATGCTCTCCGTTGTTAGTAGCTATCTTGGCCGAGTAGTTGCTAGTGACTCCAAGAGGGGGTATTTATGCTCGATAGTGGGTTCATGCCTCTATTTAATCTGGGGGAGTGATAGAAACCTCTAAGGTTGTAGATGTGCTGTTGCTACTAGGGAGAAAACAACATTCATATGCTCAAGGGCATATGCTTTGTTTACATTACACACTTTGCTTAATGCAATTATCTGTTGTGCGCAACTTAATACTTGTGGAGTTCTCGGATTGATTCGCCATAAGTGGATTATTAGTCATAGATGCAGTTGGATGGCGGTCTATGTATTTTGTTGTAATGCCCAGAGTAAATCTCATAGTGATCTTCTTGACATATCACGTTTATCTTTATTCTATCAATTGCCCAACTGTAATTTGTTTAGCCAGCATGTGTTATTTATCTTATGGAGAGACACCACTAGTGAACTGTGGACCCTGGTCCTATTTCCATCATATTGCTATCACCTGTTTACTTTACTCGCACTGTTTAATTTACTCGCATACTTCTATTGTTTTCCACTCGATACGCTCATAACCTTTGTTTCAAGCAAACCGGTGAGATTGACAACCTCATCGCAAGTTGGGAACAAAGTATTTGGTTGTGTTGTGTGCAGGTTCCACGTTCCAGCTAGCAAAGCAAAGCTTGGACGAGGCGCCATATATAAATTGTCTGAAGCTGTCGCTAAGCCAGTCCGCATCACCTTGAGTCGCATTGTCTGCTCTTCTCCTGATCGACATACCTTGGTTTCTTAACTGAGGGAAAACTTGCTGCTATATTCATCAAAACCTTCTCTTGGGGTTTTTCCAACTGGCCGGCCATTTACTGCAAGCCAACAAGTTTTCTGACACCATCATCACCGCGCCATCAACAAGTTTTCTGGCGCCGTTGCTGGGGAAGAGTGGAAGACCTCTGCAAGGGGAGTTTTTCGCACACACATCCTTTACTTTGTTTTATTGTTTTGCTTTACTTTATTTTTACTTGCATCGTTTTTTATCAAAAACCCAAAAAAAATTAGAATCCTTGGTAGTTGTTTTTACTTATCTACTTTTAGTTTTGCTGAAATGGCTACTCCTGAAAACACCAAGTTGTGTGACTTTACTAGCACGAACAATAGTGATTTTATCTGCACTCCTATTGCGCCACCTGCTCCTGCTGCGAACTTTTATGAGATTAAGCCTGCTTTATTGAACCTTGTTATGAAAGAGCAATTTGTTGGTGCTAGTACTGAAGATTTTGCAGCTCATCTCAACAATTTTGTTGAGCTATGTGAGATGCAGAAATATAAGGATGTAGAAAGTGATATTATTAAGCTCAAGTTGTTTCCTTTTTCTTTGAGAGGAAAAGCTAAAGATTGGTTGCTGTCTTTGACTAAGAATAGTATTGATTCATGGGCTAAGTGTAAGGATGCTATTATTGGTAGATATTATCCTCCTGCTATGATTATAGCTTTGCGTAGCAATATTATGAAGTTTAGTCAGTTTGATAATGAACATGTTGCTCAAGCTTGGGAAAGAATGAAATCTATGATAAAGAATTGCCCCACTCATGGACTGACTACTTGGATGATTGTTCAAAAAAATTATGCAGGACTGAATTTTTCTTCGAGGAACCTACTTGATTCAGCTGCTGGAGGCACTTTTATGTCCCTTACCTTGGGCGCCGCAACAAAGCTACTTGACAACATGATGGTAAATTATTCCGAATGGCACACCGAGAGAGCTCCACAAGGTAAGAAGGTAAATTCTGTTGAGGAAACCTCTTCCTTGAGTGATAAGATTGATACCATTATGGCTATGCTTGCTAATGATAGGACTCATGTTGATCCTAATAATGTCCCTTTAGCCTCTCTGGTTGCTCAAGAAGAGCATGTTGATGTGAATTTCATTAGAAATAATAATTTTAACAACAATGCTTATAGGAACAATTTTGCTAGTAACAATTATAGGTCGTATCCTTCTACCAATGGTAATGGTTATGGTAATTCTTATGGTAATTCCTACAACAACACTAGGGCCGCGCCCTCTGAACTTGAAGTCATGCTCAAAGACTTCATGGTAAAACAATCTGCTTTTAACAAGTCTGTTGAGGAAAAGTTAGGCAAAATTGATATTCTTGCTTCTAAAGTTGATAGCCTTGCTCATGATGTTGAAATTCTGAAATTAAAAGTGTTACTTAATGATGTGAAAGAGAACAATGTTTTTGCTACTGCTAATGCTATTCAAGTTGAAATTGATGAAAATATTAGATTGTTAGCGGAATTGCATGCCAGGTGGGAAAAAGAAGATGAGATGGCTAGAGAGATGAATGTATGTACCATTACTACCTCTAATGATGTTGTTCCTAATGCTAGCAATCCTCTTACTTTCATTGGTGTAGAGAAAACTCCCACTCCTTGTGTTAAAAAGCCTAAAACTGCCAAAACTTTTTCTCAAAAGAGTGCTGAAATTTTTCGGAGTGTAGGAGATGATAGCTCTACTTCTTTTAATGATTTTGTTGTTGATGGCTGCAATATATCTGAAGTTATTTTGTTCTTGCAAAGGCTTGCTTTGACTCCCAATGCTATTTCCTTAAATATTGCTTTTACTAAGCATATTACCAATGCTCTCATGAAAATTAGGGATGAAAAGTTGCAGCAAAAAGCCTCTGTTCCCAAGAAGTTAGAAGATGGTTGGGAACCCATCATTGATATGCATGTCAGTGGTTTTGATTGCCATGCTTTATGTGATCTAGGTTCTAGTATTTCTATCATGCCTAGAAAGATTTATGACATGCTTGATTTACCACCGCTTGAAAAATGTTATTATGATGTTCCTATTGCTGATGTTGCTAAGAAGAAACCTTTGGGAAGGATTAATGATGTTCTTATTGTGGTTAACAATAACCTTGTTCCCATTGATTTTCTCGTTATGGACGTTGAATGCCATGCTTCATGTCCTATTATTTTGGGAAGACCCTTTCTTCGAACTGTAGGTATGGAACACTTCCCTAGGAAAAGAAAGAAATTACTTTTTGACTCTATTCTTAGAGCAAATTATGAGCTTCATGCTTCATCACTTGATGTTACTTGATTCGCAATTTTCCGCGCCTTGCTCAAAGGCGTTAAAGAAAAGCACTCTTGGGAGATAACCCAATGTTTTATTTCCAGTACTTTTTCCTTTATTTGAGTCTTGGAAGTCATTACTACTGTAATGACCGCTCCTTATCCTTTTTATTTTATTGTTGTGCCAAGAGAAACCTCTAATTCGAGTGAGGTCAAGATTTGGGGATGTTGCTGTCCTGAAACTGTTTTCGGTGCTGCACCATAAAAATTTGTATAAATTCTCTGTATATCTTTTGGACCTGTGATTTCTTGTGCATATGCCCCAGGTTATATCCAAACTTTCGTTAGTTGAACACTTTTTGATTTTAGTAACAGAAAACCCCTCAAAAATTCTACCTTTGTCAGCTGTTCTGTTTTGACAGATTTCTGCCAATATTTGTGTTTGCCGCTTTATCGCTTTCTTTTGAGTTCTTTTGATCACGGAACTTTTGGGGAAGTTGCTACAGTATTATATACTATATATGTGGTGGTTTTGGGTTGAAACCTGAAGCAAAAAGAGGTTGATTATATGATATGCTTGCACTAATGTTGCTAATAGAATTGTGTTTAGTTTTGTATGAAGGAAGTTTTCAAGTGTAGGGATTGGAGAATGATGAGATGAGTTGAAGAATGGAAAAAAGCTCAAGCTTGGGGATGCCCATGCATCACCCCAAGAAATATCCAAGAAGTACAAGCGTCAAAGCTTGGGGATGCCCCTGAGGCACCCCTTCTTCATCGGCAAAAATCAGGTCACCTTTCAAGACACTATATTTTTATTGCTTTATGCACTATGTGTTTTTCTTGGAGCGTCAGTTGTTTTAGTTTTCTTAGTTAGTTTAGTTTGTTTGCTGTAATAAATGGTTGGACCCCAACAAATTTTCTTTGGAGGAGATGTACTCGTTTTCATTTGCCAAGAACACTCCGTTTTTCATTCTTACAATTTCACCGAGTGTTCTTCTTTTTCTGCTACTGCTTTTGGTTTTCGTTTTCGCCTTGATTTGCGTTCAGACCTTGTCATATCTTTTCATCAAGGTGTATTTTGCCTCTGATCTTTATTGGTTTTCATCAAAAGAGGTGTCTATAAAAATTTCAAATGGTATTGGAAAAGAGAAAAAGCTTTATGCAAAAAAGTGGTACAAGAAGGAGCTTGTGTAGACTGCGGCTTAGGATTTTTCATGTCATGCTTGATGTATTTTTGATAGTATGCTTAGTGGTTTTGCTATAGCATGACTTGTCTCAAATAACTGAGATTGCTTAATGAGCCTTTGAAAAAATCATGCGTTGTTTTTATTGTATGGAAGCATTATTTTGGTTTTCTCCTTGATGCTTTATTTGGGTTGACTTGGCGCATGCTCACACATATTAGACTCTTACAAAGTCGCCAATAGCCTCTATGATCATTTAGTTTTTGACTTTTGATGCCATCTTATGCTTCTTTTAATGTCGCTTTGTCGCCTTGCATGATTATGGCCATTATTGCTCTCTTAGTTGGTCGCTCCCAGTCTTTTGCTAGCCCTCGCCTTGTATTGAGTATGAGCTCTACTCGTGCATCCAACTCCTAAAAGCCAAAAGTTTTCCATTGTGTCCACCATACATACCTACTAGCAATTTGCTATTCCAAGTAAATTTGACTTGCTTTTATCTTCTCTTCAAATTAAACTCTTACCAGTGTTATGCGAAAATTGGTCAGTAAAGCTCTCACGAACCGGAAGGCACACTTTACTTTTTCCCGTTCTTAAAATTTTGATATTGTGGTCTCTTATGTTGAGTTGTTATGCTTGCAAGTTGTAAGTTCGATTCTAGCCCAGCCATGCCGTCATGGGGCAAGCTTTCAACATTGCACTTCTTATTGAGTTGATATCGTGATCTTTTGTTTATGGATGCCCGCGGTGTGAAATGAGTTGGGAATCTTGTGGGGATCATGGAGTTTGTATATGTGTTAGGGAAACGCCTGGGCCACCAATCTAAGCCATGCATAATTCATGGCGGAAATTTGCAGCATACCCATGGTGGACATTCGACGACGCATCTCAAAATAAAAAGCTATACAATTGGTAAATAAAAGAGATGTCGAGGTGTTCATTGTCTGCTTGTCCTGTCATTTTGATGTGGGCTTGTTCCATGTCATCGGGCACGGAGGTACCCCGTTGGCAGTTTTCGATGATACACATATACTTACAATGACAAGAGCCTTGCTTGGGACTCTAAGTTGAGTAGCATGAGGTTTGGGTACTCGTATTCACGGGACACGAGGTTTTCAACTTATGATTTGTCAAGCATATGCATCATAATTGTTCTCGCATTAACTTTAACCATTCAAGATGCTTATGATGGGGGCAATAAGAGCTCAAAGTCGGTAAGTAACATAATTTCTGAAGGTTATAAAACTTACAATCACTGCTTCCCTCCGCAAAGGGCCTTTCTTTTACTTTTATGTTGAGTCACCACCTTCTATCTTTATGCACCATTAAGAGAGCATAGTTGTCATTCTTAGTATAATGTGCATTGTCCCAAAGTTTTCATTGATTGATTCATATTGTTGGTTTCACTTGTTCTTAAATTATTTGTATCTAGTCGCCCTCTTAAACTTGAAGGTGTCCTATACATTTATATTTTGCTCTCTATTAAGGACAAGCTGAAAACCATTTGTATGTTTTTCCTTATGATTTGAACACACGTTTGACTTTCATTGTTTCATTTTCATGATCTTTTGTTTGTGTTCATTTTCATGTTTACAACATGGTTGCTAAGTTCCTTATTGTCAAGATTATATCTTTCATACCCATGTTTTAAGTTCTTATGATCCCAGCTCACAAATGCTTACATATATGATCAAGATTGTGTAGGTGCATGTCACCTCAAAAATTATTATTTTGTTATCACTTACCTACTCGAGGACGAGCAGGAGTTAAGCTTGGGGATGCTTGATACGTCTCCAATGTATCTATAATTTTTGATGCTCCATGCTTGTTTTTACACCATTTGCCTACTGTTTCGTGGCACTTTTATGAATTTTCCGGAACTAACCTACTAACAAGTCGCCACAGTGCGAGTTCCCTGTTTTCTGCTGTTTTTGTGTTTCAGAAGTGATACACAGGAAATATTCTCGGAATTAAACGAAACAAGTTCCTGAAGTCTTATTTTTCCTGGAAGCTTTCAGAGATCCGAAGAGGAGACGGAGTGGGGCCACGAGGGGGCCACACACCAGGGCGGCGCGGCCCAGGCCCTGGCCGCACCCCCTACGTGTGAGACCGCCTCGGTCCACTTCCGATGATGCCCCTTCGCCTATAAAGACCCCCCGACGGAAAAAACCTAAGGACCCGATCAATTTTCCAGGACACATCGCGATCCGCCGCCGCCGTCGACCCGAAGATCGGGAGGGTCCAGAAGCTCTTCCCGGCACCCTGTTGGAGAGGGGAATCGCCACCGGAGGTCTTCTTCATCGCCATGCTTGCCTCCAGAGCGATGAGTGAGCAGTCTACCTTGGACTATGGGTCCATTACAGTAGCTAGATGGTTGTCTCCTCCACCATGTGCTTCATGTTTAGATCTCATGAGCTGCCCTACATGATTGAGATCACCGTTATGTAATTCTACATGTTTGGTTTGTTGGGATCCGATGAATATTGGTGTTATGATTGAGTTGCTATACTGAAATATATCTTTTGTTATCTCTATGTTGTTTATGATCTTGCATGCTCTCCGTTGTTAGTAGCTATCTTGGCCGAGTAGTTGCTAGTGACTCCAAGAGGGGGTATTTATGCTCGATAGTGGGTTCATGCCTCTATTTTATCTGGGGGAGTGACACAAATATCTAAGGTTGTAGATGTGTTGTTGCTACTATGGAGAAAACAACATTCATATGTTCAAGGGCATATGCTTTGTTTACACTACACACTTTGCTTAATGCAATTATCTGTTATTCGCAACTTAATACTTGTGGAGTTCTCGGATTGATTCGCCACAAGTGGATTATTAGTCATAGATGCAGTTGGATGACGGTCTATGTATTTTGTTGAAATGCCCAGAGTAAATCTCATAGTGATCTTCTTGACATATCACGTTTATCTTTATTCTATCAATTGCCCAACTGTAATTTGTTTACCCAGCATGTGTTATTTATCTTATGGAGAGACACCACTAGTGAACTGTGGACCCCGGTCCTATTTCCATCATATTGCTATCACCTGTTTACTTTACTCGCACTGTTTACTTTACTCGCATACTTCTATTGTTTTCCACTCGATACGCTCATAACCTTTGTTTCAAGCAAACCGATGAGATTGACAACCTCATCGCAAGTTGGGAACAAAGTATTTGGTTGTGTTGTGTGCAGGTTCCACGTTGCAGCTAGCAAAGCAAAGCTTGGACGAGGCGCCATATATAAATTGTCCGAAGCAGTCGCTAAGCCAGTCCGCATCACCTTGAGTCGCATTGTCTGCTCTTCTCCTGATCGACATACCTTGGTTTCTTAACTGAGGGAAAACTTGCTACTATATTCATCAAAACCTTCTCTTGGGGTTTTTCCAACTGGCCGGTCATTTACTACAAGCCAACAAGTTTTCTGACACCATCATCACCGCGCCATCACTCGATTATCTCTATACCCGAGTTTATTTCCTTGTGATAGTCATCGTGCTTGAACTACTTATATCTTGTTTATCACTTGTGAATTATATCTTGTGCTATCTTGCTTAGCTCTAGTTGTTATTTGTGCACTTAGTTGAGCCTAGCTTATTTAGGTTTTGTGCTTGTAAAATAAACATTAGTTTAATTCCGCATTCTTACAAGCCAAATCCGTACTAGTTTTTAAAACGCCTATTCACCCCCCCCCCTCTAGGCGACATCTCGTCCTTTCAGTAGCCTAACTAATTTAATCAATATACTTCTTGATCAATTGAATGGGAGTCCTCGTTTGTCATGTCAATGTATAAACGTTTTGTGCGAATTCTTTTACACGCTCGTACCTGGGCGTACCTTTTATGTCCGGTACGTACTCATATAATTGACGTGTCTACTCATCAATTGAACGTGTCACACCGCGATTACCCCGTTACGTAACTATTAATTTGTTGTTAAATCCTAACCGTATACTACAGATCTAACAGTTAAAATAATTATGATGATGTGGATTAGCCTCGTGTCTCTATTTTACACCACCCGTATTGTGTTTTCAGTATATAATAGAGGATAGAAGCTGTCTAATGATGTCTTACAAATTTTTATTTAATATAAGTCTTAATCATCAACAATTATAAGATGCGTGTAGTGAATATCAATTGTCCACGCCGCTGACACAAAAGTGACATAAATATCGATCAACACACGGCACTTTTTCTCCAAAAATAATCCATTGAAGCCTAGTTCCTATACTACGTTATCAACTCCTATAATTTTGCAAAAAAAAACTCCTATAATTTTGCAGATTTGCTAGATATCAAGCGTGTGATCTATTGAAGGCTAGAGATCAGTCGCCTGACGTAGCTGTCTGATTTTCTTAGAGATTCATACGGGCGAGCATGTTTTCCAATTTTTGTTCAGATTCAAATTTGTTCAAATTCGAAATTTGTTCACATTCGAATTTTGTTTACACTTTGGATTTTTTCGCATTCTAAATTTGTTCACATTCAAAATTTGTTAAAATTCGAAATCTGTTCATATTCAAAATTTGTTCAGATTCAAAATTTGTTCATAATTCAAAATTTGTTCATATCCAACTTTTTCTATATCCCAAAAATTTTCAAATTCGAAATTTGGTCAAATTTTGTTGAAAATTCTAATTTTGTTTGAAAAGGAGGACCGTGTCAGGCGACTGATAAGCCAAGACTATTACTGAATCCCTAGGGCCTCCTGGCCCTGATGCACATCTGCGGCATTGGATCGTCATAAGGAGCAATATGGACTGTGCGGTGTGGTTGGTGTAGTTAGCGTGGGTTACCCTGGCCTAGCTTGCCTCTACGACTAATAATGGGTTTGATAACATGCATGGCCCATGGCTCAGTGAGATTTGAGTGATGTCAGAGACCCACACCTCACTTTCACGCTCTCTCCTCTCTCTCTCCGAAGCTCAATGCAGACTTCTCAAAAAGAAGAAAGTCTCTGTATCGAATGATTGTCGCTGACGAGGGTTAACTCGACAAATGTCCTAGATGAAGGACTTAGGATCGGGGAAATAGGGCGTCGGATGAACTCGAAGGTAAAGTTAGTCGAAATAAGTGTGTATCGAAAGTAAACTTGGGTGTTCAATCTGGCTTGCTTTCAATCTGCCCTACACCGTCCCCTCCTGACCCCTATATATAGGTGGCCAGGTCTCGAGGATCGGGTAGGGTACGATACAGATTATAATATCGACATACGGTAATAACTCGTATTCGACTATCATTACAATTGGGCCTAGCTTAACGGACCTCAGGGGTACTCAACTAATGGGCTCTATTAACTATACCCTTGTTAGTAGCCCCTGAGATTCTACCAGAATTGTAGATTTAGGTTGAATCTCTAATCTTCAAATCTTCGACTTGATCAATTCTTCGACTTCTTCACATCTTCAAATCTTCGACTTGGTCTTTTCGACTTATTTTCATGATATTTTTCGCAAGGGGGTTTGATGAACAAGCCTGACAACTCTGACGGATCTAGAGGTCAGTTAACTGCCGGAGCAGATACTTGTCACCTACTTCAAATTCAATCTCCTTGGACTTGAATTCGGGATACCAGTCAAACCCACTCTTTTGCCGCATTTAGGACTTACAAAGAATGAATCCCAGTGATTCTCAGGGTACCCAGTGCGTCCATCAGGATTTTCTTTGCGTCGTAGACACGGATACATACCAGCAGAGCGCATCCATGTGCGTATACCAGGCCACACAGGACGGATCCTGGGGTCTTACTGATACGTCGCAAACGTATCTATAATTTTTGATGCTCCATGCTTTGTTTTACACCATTTGCCTATTGTTTCGTTACACTTAGTGGCATTTTTATACGCTTTCCGGAACTAACCTATTAACGAAGTGCCACAGTGCCAGTTTCCTGTTTTCTGCTGTTTTTGTGTTTCAGAAGTGATACACAGGAAATATTCTCGGAATTGGACGAAACAAGTTCCTGAAGTCATATTTCATCGGGGAGCTCCCAAACATCCGAAGACCTGACGGAGGGGGGCCACGAGGCCCCCACACACAGGGGCGGCGCGACCTAGCCCCTGGCCGCGCCAGCCCCGTGTGAGGCCACGTGGTCCACCCTCTGACAGCCCCCTTTCGCCTACATATACCCCCTGACGAGAAAAACCTAAGGGCCCGATCAGTTTTCCAGAATACATCGCGATCCGCCGCCGCCGTCGACCCGAAGATCGGGAGGGTCCAGAAGCTCTTCCCGGCACCCTGCCGGAGAGGGGAATCGCCACCGGAGGTCTTCTTCATCGCCATGCTTGCCTCCGGAGCGATGAGTGAGTAGTCTACCTTGGACTATGGGTCCATAGCAGTAGCTAGATGGTTGTCTTCTCCACCATGTGCTTCATGTTTAGATCTCATGAGCTGCCCTACATGATTGAGATCACCGTTATGTAATTGTATGATGTTGGTTTGTTGGGATCCGATGAATATTGGTGTTTATGATTAAGTTGCTGTATTGAATTATATCTTTTGTTATCTCTATGTTGTTTATGATCTTGCATGCTCTCCGTTGTTAGTAGCTATCTTGGCCGAGTAGTTGCTAGTGACTCCAAGAGGGGGTATTTATGCTCGATAGTGGGTTCATGCCTCTATTTCACCTGGGGGAGTGACAGAAACCTCTAAGGTGGTAGATGTGCTGTTGCTACTAGGGAGAAAACAACATTCATATGCTCAAGGGCATATGCTTTGTTTACATTACACACTTTGCTTAATGCAATTATCTGTTGTTCGCAACTTAATACTTTCGGGGTGTTCGGATGATATCCCTGGGGGTGGATTATTAGTCATAGATGCAGTTGGATGGCGGTCTATGTATTTTGTTGTAATGCCCAGAGTGAATCTCATAGTGATCTTCTTGACATATCACGTTATCTTTATTCTATCAATTGCCCAACTGTAATTTGTTTACCCAGCATGTTATTTATCTATGGAGAGACACCACTAGTGAACTGTGGACCCCGGTTCTATTTTAATCATATTGCAATCACCTGTTTACTTTTCCCGCACTGTTTACTTTACTAGCATTTACTACTGTTTTCCACTCGATACACTCATAACCTTTGTTTCAAGCAAACCGGTAAGATTGACAACCTCATCGCAAGTTGGGAACAAAGTATTTGTCTGTGTGTGTGCAGGTTCCACAAACACCTTCAGTCGTCGCTGTCTCTCCTTCTCCTGATCGATAAACCTTGGTTTCTTAACTGAGGGAAAACTAGCCGCTACACTCATCATACCTTCCTCTTGGGGTTCCCAACGGGCTGGTCATTCACCACGCACAAGGACTTACTGCTCCCACGTCAACAAACGCCACAGTAATTTTCTGGCGCCATCACCAAGCAGCAGCTAATTTTCTGGCGCCGTTGCCGGGGAAGGAAGAGAAGACTTCTGCGAGGGGAGTTCTTCGCACACACATACTTTACTTTGTTATTTGTTTTGCTTTACTTTATTTTATTTTACCTGCATTGTTTTTATATCAAAAACCCAAAAAAATTAGAATCCTTGGTAGTTGTTATTTCTTTGCTCTTAGTTTATCATGTCTAGTTTAGTTGCTACTACTATGTCCCCCGCGGACATGATCTTTACCTTTAAGCAGAGAGATGAGGAAAGCTTTAAAGAAGCTTGGTCTAGAATTTATGAATGGCATGGAAAAACTGAACCTAAAATGACTTTGAGTTTGCTTCTTAGTAGCTTTTACTTTGGACTTTCTCTTCGTTATAGATATGCTTTGGATGCTACTGCAGAAGGAGATTTCCTTCATTGTGATGGGGATCAAGCCTTCAATATTATAAGAAAGTTGATTACAATTTATAGCATGCCAACCTATTTTGATTCCTCTCTTGTGAGCATTTTTAATAGACTTAATACTCTTGAGACTCACACTGCTAGTTTGAATTCTTGCTACAATACTTTGCGCCAGCATTTTGATTATGTGCCTATAAATTCTGAGCCTTCGAGTTGGTATCCTACAATAAAAATCACCATTAGTGGTGAAACTTTTCATGCTCGTTGTGATATTATGTCTGAATTTTGTCTCATGCCAAAGAATGTTTATGAATCTTTGAGCCTTTGGAAGCTTTCTGAGGGAGGAGAAGAAATTTTTCTTACTAATAATGCCACCATATCTCCCCTTGGAATAGCTGAAGGAGTCTTTACAAAAATCCTAGGAAGAATGATATCTACTGATTATCTTGTTATTGAATGTGTAGGAAAAGGACAAATCATACTTGGAAGATCCATTCTGAAGCTCCTTGGAGCCGTTATCGATGTGGGAAAAGGCAATATAACATTTTCTACTCCACCTTGCAATAACCATGTCTTTCCTAGAGTCAAGAGCAAAGGTAAGAAAGCAAGACGTAAGGCACGCGCTGATCCTAGCACTCCATCTATTGATATTACTTGATTCGCAATTTTCTGCGCCTAGCTCAAAGGCGTTAAAGAAAAGCACTCTTGGGAGATAACCCATTGTTTACTTTTCAGTACTTTTTCTTTTATTTGAGTCTTGGAAGTCATTACTACTGTAATGACCGCTCCTTATCTTGTTTATTTCGTTTTTGTGCCAAGAGAAGCCTCTAATTTGAGTGAGGTAAAGATTTGGGGTTATTGCTGTCCTGAAACTGTTTTCGGTGCTGCACCGTAAAAATTCGTGAAAATTCTCTGTTTATCTTTTGGACCTGCGATTTCTTGTGCTTATGCCCCAGGTTATATCCAAACTTTTCTTAGTTGAACACTTTTTGATTTGAGCAACGGAAAATCCCTCAAAAATTCGTCCATTATCAGCTGTCCAGTTTTGACAGATTTCTGCCAATATTTGTTTTTGCCACTTTATCGCTTTCTTTTGAGTTCTTTTTGATCATGGAACTCTTGTGGAAGTTGCTACAGTAGTATATACTTTATATGTGGTAGTTTTGGGTTGAAACCTGAAGCTAAAAGAGGTTGAATATATTTTATGCTTGCACTAATGTTGCTAATAGAATTGTGTTTAGTTTTGTATGAAGGAAGTTTTCAAGTGTAGGGATTGGAGAATGATGAGATGAGTTGAAGAATGGACAAAAGCTCAAGCTTGGGGATGCCCATGCATCACCCCAAGAAATATCCAAGAAGTACAAGCGTCAAAGCTTGGGGATGCCCCCGAGGCACCCCTTCTTCATCGGCAAAAATCAGGTCACCTTTCAAAACACTATATTTTTATTGCTTCATGCACTATGTGTTTTTCTTGGAGCGTCAGTTGTTTTAGTTTTCTTAGGTTGTTTAGTTTGTTTGTTTGCTGCAATAAATGGTTGGACCCCAACAAATTTCCTTTGGAGGAGATGTACTCGTTTTCATTTGCAAAGAATGCTCTAGTTTTCACTCTTATAAATCGAGCATTCTAGTTTTTCTGCTACTGCTTTTGATTTTCGTTTTCGCCTTGATATGCATTCAGATCTTGTCATATCTTTTCATCAAGGTGCATTTTTGCCTCTGAACTTTATTGGTTTTCATCAAAAGAGGTTGTTATAAAAATTTCAAATGGTGTTGGAAAAGAGAAAAAGCTTTGTGCAAAATAGTGGTACAAGAAGGAGCTTGTGTAGACTGCGGCTTAGGCTTTTTCATGTCATGCTTGATGTCTTTTTGATAGTATGCTTAGTGGTTTTGCTGTAGCATGACTTGTCTCAAATAACTGAGATTGCTTAATGAGCCTTTGAAAAAATCATGCGTTGTTTTTATTGTATGGAAGCATTATTTTGGTTTTCTCCTTGATGCTTTATTTGGGTTGATTTGGCGCATGCTCACACATGTTAGACTCTTACAAAGTCGCCATTAGCCTTCATGATCATTTAGTTTTTGACTTTTGATGCCATCATATGCTTCTTTTAATGTCGCTTTGTCGCTTTGCATGATTATGGCCATTACTGCTCTCTTAGTTGGTCGCTCCCAGTCTTTTGCTAGCCCTCGCCTTGTACTGAGTATGAGCTCTACTCGTGCATCCAACTCCTAAAAGCCAAAGTTTTCCATTGTGTCCACCATACATACCTACTAGCAATTTGCTATTCCAAGTAAATTTGACTTGCTTTTATATTCTCTTCAAATTAAACTCTTACCAGTGTTATGCGAAATTCGGTCAGTAAAGCTCTCACGAACCGGAAGGCACACTTTACTTTTTCCTGTTCTAAAAATTTGACATTGTGGTCTTTTATGCTGAGTTGTTATGCTTGCAAGTTGTAAGTTGGATTCTAGCCCAACCATGCCGTCATGGGGCAAGCTTTCAACATTGCACTTCTTATTTGAGTTGATATCGTGATCTTTTGTTTATGGATGCCCGCTGTGTGAAATGAATTGGGAATCTTGTGAGGATCATGGAGTTTTTATATGTGTTAGGGAAACGCCGGGCCGCCAATCTAAGCCATGCATAATTCATGGTGGAAATTTGCAGCATACCCATGGTGAACATTCGACGACGCATCTCACAATAAAAAGCTAAACAATATAGCAAATAAAAGAGATGCCGAGGTGTTCATTGTCTGCTTGTCCTGTCATTTTGATGTGGGCTTGTTCCATGTCATCGGGCACGGAGGTACCCCGTTGGCAGTTTTCGATGATACACATATACTTACAATGACAAGAGCCTTGCTTGGGACTCTAAGTTGAGTAGCATGAGGTTTGGGTACTCGTATTCACGGGACACGAGGTTTTCAACTTATGATTTGTCAAGCATATGCATCATAATTGTTCTCGCATTAACTTTAACCATTCAAGATGCTTATGATGGGGGCAATAAGAGCTCAAAGTCGGTAAGTAACATAATTTCTGAAGGTTATAAAACTTACAATCACTGCTTCCCTCCGCAAAGGGCCTTTCTTTTACTTTTATGTTGAGTCACCACCTTCTTTCTTTATGCACCATTAAGAGAGCATAGTTGTCATTCTTAGTGTGATATGCATTGTCCCAAGGTTCATTGATTGACTCATATTGTTGGTTTCACTTGTTCTTAAATTACTTGTATCTAGTCGCCCTCTTAAACTTTGAGGTGTCCTATGCATTTATGTTTTGCTCTCTTTGAAGGACAAGCTGAAAACCACTTGTATGTTTTTCCTTATGATTTGAACACACGTTTGACTTTCATTGTTTCATTATCATGATCTTTTGTTTGTGTTCATTTGCATGTTTACAACGTGGTTGCTAAGTTCTTATTGTCATGATTATATCTTTCATGCCCATGTTTTAAGTTCTATTGATTCCAGCTCATCAATGCTTACATATATGATCAAGATTGTGTAGGTGCATGTCACCTCAAAAATTATTCTTTTGTTATCACTTACCTACTCGAGGACGAGCAGGAGTTAAGCTTGGGGATGCTTGATACGTCTCAAACGTATCTATAATTTTTGATGCTCCATGCTTTGTTTTACACCATTTGCCTATTGTTTCGTTACACTTAGTGGCATTTTTATACGCTTTCCGGAACTAACCTATTAACGAAGTGCCACAGTGCCAGTTTCCTGTTTTCTGCTGTTTTTGTGTTTCAGAAGTGATACACAGGAAATATTCTCGGAATTGGACGAAACAAGTTCCTGAAGTCATATTTCATCGGGGAGCTCCCAAACATCCGAAGACCTGACGGAGGGGGGCCACGAGGCCCCCACACACAGGGGCGGCGCGGCCTAGCCCCTGGCCGCGCCAGCCCCGTGTGAGGCCACGTGGTCCACCCTCTGACAGCCCCCTTTCGCCTACATATACCCCCTGACGAGAAAAACCTAAGGGCCCGATCAGTTTTCCAGAATACATCGCGATCCGCCGCCGCCGTCGACCCGAAGATCGGGAGGGTCCAGAAGCTCTTCCCGGCACCCTGCCGGAGAGGGGAATCGCCACCGGAGGTCTTCTTCATCGCCATGCTTGCCTCCGGAGCGATGAGTGAGTAGTCTACCTTGGACTATGGGTCCATAGCAGTAGCTAGATGGTTGTCTTCTCCACCATGTGCTTCATGTTTAGATCTCATGAGCTGCCCTACATGATTGAGATCACCGTTATGTAATTGTATGATGTTGGTTTGTTGGGATCCGATGAATATTGGTGTTTATGATTAAGTTGCTGTACTGAATTATATCTTTTGTTATCTCTATGTTGTTTATGATCTTGCATGCTCTCCGTTGTTAGTAGCTATCTTGGCCGAGTAGTTGCTAGTGACTCCAAGAGGGGGTATTTATGCTCGATAGTGGGTTCATGCCTCTATTTCACCTGGGGGAGTGACAGAAACCTCTAAGGTGGTAGATGTGCTGTTGCTACTAGGGAGAAAACAACATTCATATGCTCAAGGGCATATGCTTTGTTTACATTACACACTTTGCTTAATGCAATTATCTGTTGTTCGCAACTTAATACTTTCGGGGTGTTCGGATGATATCCCTGGGGGTGGATTATTAGTCATAGATGCAGTTGGATGGCGGTCTATGTATTTTGTTGTAATGCCCAGAGTGAATCTCATAGTGATCTTCTTGACATATCACGTTATCTTTATTCTATCAATTGCCCAACTGTAATTTGTTTACCCAGCATGTTATTTATCTATGGAGAGACACCACTAGTGAACTGTGGACCCCGGTCCTATTTTAATCATATTGCAATCACCTGTTTACTTTTCCCGCACTGTTTACTTTACTAGCATTTACTACTGTTTTCCACTCGATACACTCATAACCTTTGTTTCAAGCAAACCGGTGAGATTGACAACCTCATCGCAAGTTGGGAACAAAGTATTTGTCTATGTGTGTGCAGGTTCCACAAACACCTTCAGTCGTCGCTGTCTCTCCTTCTCCTGATCGATAAACCTTGGTTTCTTAACTGAGGGAAAACTAGCCGCTACACTCATCATACCTTCCTCTTGGGGTTCCCAACGGGCTGGTCATTCACCACGCACAAGGACTTACTGCTCCCACGTCAACAAACGCCATAGTAATTTTCTGGCGCCATCACCAAGCAGCACTTACCTTCGTGATAAATCACGGCATTCGAGTTTCGTTGCGATAACGCAACTCGAGAATCTCATATTCGCAGCCAAAAAAATTTAACTGATAAAACTAAAGAATTTCGGATTTTAAATTAATCTTCTTCGCTCCCGATGGGAGAAATCTCTCTTCATTTTGTCGACTACGTAGTCGAAGTTTGTATGCTTATCCTTCTGCACCTTCAATATTGATTATCTCATCTCTATCGAGTGCGCGCTCAGCGCTCCCGATGGGAGTAGCCCCCGAGGCTATGTTTGGCGACTTGTAGTCAAGCATAGGCTCAAAGTTGAGCTCTTCTTTCTTCTGTGAACATCTTACTGTTGATGAGCCCCCGAGTCTAAGTCGAGGTTTTCATATCGCATAATCTCCTTTCCTTATTCTTCTTCTTTGATATTATCGTCTGCTGTGCGCAGAATTTAACTCCTGTTGTAAATTATGTTCGCGGGCTTTGCTGTAGCCCGAAGGCCCAATAGTACGTGCTTATAAATAAAGCGCCTGCTGATTAAGGTAAAAAACCCTAATCAGACTCCTCCTCCGTCGCATCATCTTCTTCCTCCATCTAGGGTTTTTCCGAGGTTTTTCTGTTGTGCTCATGGCTGATGCTGAAGGTTCTCGTCTGACCCTTGGCTCCTCGGTGGCGCCACGAGGTCGGGATCGCCCTCGTGGAAGTAAGAACAAGAACACCACGCCGGCCGCCGCAGGAACTTCTTCGGACGCTCTGGCTAAGCGTCATCCCGGCCGCCCTCCTGGTAGCAAGAACAAACCCAAAGTGACTAACGTCGCTCCAGGTCCAATCGCTCCTCCTCCTGCTGCTCCAGCTACTCCTGCTGCGCCTCCCCGGATCTTTTCCTTCCTTTGCATTGCCATGGCGCAGTGCCATGAGATTCAGCGCCTGCCGCTGAATTTTACGAAGTTTATGGATGGCCACGAACTGCGAGAGGCGGTTCTCCGTGAACAGTCTGGCGGTGGCATCCCATACGAGGTGGAGGTGTGGTATGATGGCGACGGCGAGCAGTACTTCAGGGGTGGCTGGTCGCAGTTTGCTGAGGATCACGACATCCATCAAGGCTTCTTCATGGCCTTCGACTTCCATATCGGTACGTCGAAGTTTGACGTGAAGATCTACGATGGCACTCTTTGCCAGAAGGAGTATGAAGCTTGAAGTCCGCTTCCATTAGGACTTGTTGTGTTTTTTTTGTAATTTCATTTTATCATGTCCTTGCTACCATGCTTATCTGTAATGAATATTCGTACTTGGTGTCGATGTCTTTTGCTAGTACCATGAGAACAAGTCATGTTCTGAGGTATGTTTTCCATATATCGGGCTCTTTGCGAACCAAAAAAGGTAGGAATAATATCGGGTTCTTCTTATGAACCAAGTTCTCTCAATATTCATCGGGTTGTCTAAACAACCTTATAATGAAGAAAAGCCTCCATCTTGCCATAATAATTCTTTTCGTACGACCCAGGGGTTGAAGCCCCCGAGCGGAGAAGTAACAAAAGAATCGTACAATTTTGTCGAGTTCAACCCAAAGAACCCGACCTGTGGCCTCTTGTTCTGGGTTCAGAAGGCTAACTCGAATATACTGATACCTCTATATTTAGTCTACGCGTAAAAACGTCGTAGCTGTTCTGCATTCCACGGGTTGCTCTCGTCCTTCCCAGTCTTCTTATCTTGTAGTCGATATGCTCCTCCTGGTATTACTTCAGTGACTATGTAAGGTCCCACCCAAGGGGACTCCAATTTCCCGTGGCTGTCTTGCCTGAGTCGCAAAACAAGGTCTCCCACCACGAAGGATCATGGACGAACTCGACTACTATGGTAGTTTCGTAAGCTTTGTTGATATTACGTAGCCCTTTCTAATGATTTGTCTCTTGCTTCATCTAGCGCATCGACGTCGTCTTGCAATGCTTCTGTCGACGTCGCCTCGTCATACGCTGTCACTCTTGGAGCCTCGTGTGTGACTTCGACTGGAAGCATGGCTTCTGCGCCATGGACCAAGAAGAAAGGAGTTTCTTGAGTTGCTGCATTGGGCGTAGTTTTTAGGCTCCAAAGAACGGAGGGCAATTCTTCTACCCAAGCGCTCTTGGCTTTCTCGAGAGGTGCTAAAAGCCTCTTTTTTTATTCCACTACATATCAGGCCATTGGCTTTTTCGACTTGCCCGTTCGTCTTCGGATGCGCCACAGATGCGAATTTGAGCTTGATCCCCAATCCTTCGCAGTAACTTTTGAATTCTTTTGAAGTAAAATTTGTCCCGTTGTCTATGATGATGCTGTGTGGTACACCAAAATGAAAAACTATTGACTTGATGAAGCTGATTGCTGCTGTAGAATCTTGAGTTGTTACTGGGGCCGCTTCCACCCATTTGGTGAATTTATCGACTGCCACTAGCATGTAGACATGCCCTCCTGGCCAAGATTTGTGCAACTTTCCCACCATGTCAAGGCCCCATTGTGCGAAAGGCCAGGATAATGGTATTGTTTGTAGCTCCGCTGCTGGTGTATGCGGTCTGGATGCAAACCTTTGACATGCTTCACACTTTCGAACTATATCTTTTGCGTCCTTGATGGCTGTTAGCCAGTAGAATCCCGCTCGAAAAGCTTTTGCTGCTATTGCTCTGCTGCTAGCATGATGGCCACATACTCCGCCATGTATGTCTTTCAATGTTGCTTGCCCTTCCTGGGGTGTTACACAACGCTGTAAAACGCCGGTAATACTTCTCTTGTATAATTTTCCTTTCAACACGACGAACGCTTTCGATCTTCGAGTTACCCTCTTAGCCTCCACTGCATCTTCTGGTAGTTTTTTATTTATCATGTACGCAAGATATGGCTGCATCCATGTTTCTTCTATCATCATGACCTCCTCTGGTTCTGTCGTAGCCCCCGAGCCTCCTGTGGTAGTCGAATTTTTAGCACTTTTTATTGATCTTTCCGCTATTTCTTCCCAAAATACTCCAGACGGCACAGGTAAGCATTGTGATCCGATATTTGCTAAAGTGTCGGCTTCTTCATTGTTGTTCCTGCTGATGTGAGAGACTTCGCATCCATCGAACGTTCCTTCTAGATAATGGTACAAATTCTTGTAGGCCATCATGTTGTCATTGATTGTGTCACACATGTTCATAACTTGCTGAACAACAAGGTTAGAGTCTCCAAATATTTTTAGGCGAGTTGCTCCACAAGCTTTAGCCATCTTCATTCCGTGCAACAAAGCCTCGTACTCCGCTTCATTGTTAGAAGCCTGCGGAAAGCTTATCCTTAAGACATATTTTAATTTGTCGCCATGAGGCGATATCAATACTACTCATGCGCCTGCGCCTTGGACTCGCTTAGAACCGTCGAAGTACATTGTCCAAGTACTCGATAAATCTGGTGGTCCCGTGCTTTGCAGCTCGAGCCACTCTGCTGTAAAATCTGGCAAGATTTGCGACTTGATCGCCTTCCTTTTTTTGTACGTGATGTCCATGGGAGATAACTCGATTCCCCACAAAGAGACACGGCCCGTCGCTAAAGGGTTGTTCAATATGTTCGATAGTGGCGCTTCATTGACCACTATAATTGGGTGCACAGTAAAATACTGTCGTAATTTACGTGCAGTTGTGAAGACACTGTATGCCAACTTCTGATAATGCGGGTACCTCTGTTTGGTTGGAGATAGTACTTCACTGATGAAATATACCGGTCTCTGGATGCCATGGGCTTTGCCTTCTTTACTTCTTTTGACTACTAGAACTGTACTCACCACCTGATGGGTTGCGGCGATGTACAACAGTAGTGGCTCTTTTTCTTTAGGTGCGACCAGCACTGGTGGCGTGGAAAGCACTTTTTTTAATTGCGCAAACGCTGCGTCTGCTTCTTCTGTCCACTCAAATTTGTCGTCTGACTTCTTCATAAGTGCATAAAAAGGAAGCGCCTTCTCCCCTAGTCGAGCAACGAAACGACTTAATGCCGCGACGCGTCCTGCCAATTTCTGTACGTCGTGGAGTTTCGTGGGTTTCCCCATTGTTAGAATTGCTTGAATCTTCTCTGGATTTGCCTCTATTCCTCGTGCTGATACCAAGAACCCCAAAAGTTGTCCTGCTGAGACACCGAAAGAGCACTTTGTTGGGTTAAGCTTAAGCTTGTACTTGCTCAGGTTGTCGAAGGTTTCTGCCAAGTCGCTGATTAGAGATTTCTCCTCTCTTGTGGTGATAACTACATCGTCAATGTAGACTTGTATGTTGCGCCCTATTTGGCTCCCGAGGCAACTTTGCATCATCCTTTGATAAGTTGCTCCTGCATTTTTTAGGCCGAACGGCATCACTTGGTAGCAAAACACCCCATACGGTGTGATGAAGGCCGTTTTTTCTTCGTCTTCTTTCTTCAGTTTAATCTGATTATAGCCAGAATATGCGTCCAAAAAGGAAAGCCTTGCGCATCCCGCTGTTGAATCGATTATTTGATCGATGCGGGGTAAAGGGAAGGGATCCTTTGGACAATGCTTATTGAGAGATGTGTAGTCGACACATACTCTTTGTACGTCTGTGTTCTTCTTGGGTACTATTATTGGGTTCGACACCCAACTCGAAGTTTTGATTTCTCTGATGAATCCAGCATTTTCTAATCTGTGTAATTCTGACGCTATTGCCTTCCTCTTAGGTTCATCGAATCGTCGCAGTGGTTGCTTGACTGGTTTTGCCTTGGGATCTACATTTAGTGCGTGCTCGACGAGTTCCCTGGGAACCCCTGGCATGTCTGATGGACACCAGGCGAAGATTTCCCAGCGCTCACGGAGGAACTCGACGAGCGCGCCTTCCTATGCGGGATCCAAGTTCACCGCAATTGATGTTGTCTTGTTTGGATCAGTAGGGTGGACCTAAATTTTCTTTGAGTCCTGCGTTGTGTCGAAAGCCTTATCTGGCAGGGATCGTCCAACGTCGGGTAGCACATTATGATATGTTTCTCCTTTTAACCTCTCATATTCTGCTGTCATGCCGAAGGTTTGTGCCATCTTGTTGAATTCTCTGTCGCATGTGTTGGCTACTTCAAAGCTCCCTTGTACTGTAATTGTTCCTTTGGACCCTGGAATTTTTAACGTGAGATACGCGTAGTGTGGTACTGCCATGAATTTTGCAAATGCTGGGCGCCCCAGGATTGCATGATATTGTGACGGCCAATCCATAACTTCGAACTCCAGTTTCTCTCTTCTATAATTTTCGCTGCTGCCAAAGCAGGCATCGAGTTCTATTCTTCCCAAAGGGTAGTTCGCTGCTTCTGGTACTATTCCGTGGAAAGAGCAATCTGTTGGCTTCAGACTCGTCAGCGAGATGCACATTGCCTTTAGTGTTCTAGCATATATTAAATTTATGCCGCTCTCTGCATCCATGAACACTCTTCCGATATCGTACCCTCCTATTTGCGCTTTTAGAACCATAGGCGAGTGGCCCGGCCTGGGAACTTTCCTTGGGTGGTCTGCTCTAGTGAACTTGACTGGTTGCTCTGACCATCGTAGGTACTCTGTGGTAGCTGGTGGTGACGATATTGCTAGGTTTACTTGCCTGGATATGCTTTTTACTCTTTCTTTGACTTGGGCACCGGTTGAATCATGGCTGATATGTATACTTTCGACTCTAAGTGCTTTACTAGCCTTTGCATTTGATATCCTTGACTTCTATGTCTTTCTCCTTGCCTCCCTTCTTGGCTTGAGCCCATGGCGCTTTGCAACCTTAAGAATGTTCTGCAATCCTTCATCTGGTGATTTCAAACCCTTTTTCCGTCGAGATACGCATAGTGGATTCGACAAGGTCCGTATAGCATATCCTCGGCTGAGGGGCCGGAGTATCTTGATTTTCTACTCCTTTTGCCTGGAACTTCCTACTTTCATACCCTTCCTCTTCTTCTAGCCTGTAACCCGCGGCTACCTGACTTCGCCTTCCTTGATTATCCCTGTTGCGGTGTCGCCTCCTTTGTCGACTTGTTCTGTCGACTTCTGGCGATCGTCCTCTTTTGTTGTTATACGCGTCCTCTCCATCAGCGAATTTGTTAGCTTGTTCCATTAGCTCCGCTACTGTCGTAGGTCTTGTTCTTCCTATTTCTTCCACAAGATCTGAGCGACGAAGTCCTTCCAAAAAGGCGTCTATTGCTCGTTCGTCGGAGACGTCTTCTGCTGAGTTTTTGATTATACTCCAGCGTTGTATATAAGAGCGTAGCATTTCGCCTTTCTTCTGCACACATGCTTTAACTTCTTCCAGTGATGCTGGGCGCTTGTAGGTGGAGCGAAAATTTCTTGTGAATTGACTTTCGAGTTCCCCCCAGCTTCCAATGGATTCATCGGGTAGGGTGTTCAACCAGGACCGTGCGGCGCCGGTGAGATGTAGCTGCAAACTTTGCATTGCAGTCGCCTTTGTTCCCCTAGTATCTGTACTGCCTGTAGATAATCTGATAGCCATAAGGTAGGTTCTTGTGACCCGTCATACTTATTCTGGTCGTGTGGTAGTTTGAATCCTTTGGGTACCCGCGTTTTGCGAACCCTGCGGGTAAAGCATAACGCACCCATATCTTTATCATCGTCTTCGTAATTTCCTTCCCTCCAAGCATGTCGCGATTTGTTTACTTGAGCTTGTGCTATTATACTTCTTGCATCCTCCTTCTTTTTCTGCTGCTTTTTCTCTTCTGATAACTCGCTATAGTCGTTGTCTGCGCGATTGTATCTGAACTTCTCCTTGTGATTTGTCGACTTCGTCTCTGGGCCTTGTTCCCTGATCTTACCTTCTACTATTCCGAGGCTTCGTATCGCGGCTCGGTGCATATCTTCTCGCGGGTCTCCATGCTCTGGTCTTGTGGCTAGTAAATATGCTTGTGCTGCTGCCAATGCTGCCTCTGGCGTTCTTTGTATCAAGTCATCTTCCTCCTCTTCTAGCTGCGGGGTGGGGCTCCTTGAGTACCCTTCTTCTCTGCCGCATGCTGTCGCCCCCCTGTTGTGTTTTGGATCTCCGCGCCTCTCTCTGCTATATTCTGAATCTTCACTATGGTCTTCCCAGTATTCCTCTCTTGATATACTGTTGTTGTCTTGAAACACCATGTCTCTTTCCTCCCTTAGTTCCTTCTTGTGTTGATATAATGCATACTGATATCCCATTAGAACTTCTCTTCTTGATCCCTCGGGTACTTCTGTACCATGATTAATGGCTGACTTAATCATTCTCCATTCACCAGCCGAGACATGAACTTTCTCTTTTTCCTTTTTGTTGTGATCTTTCACTTTGTCGACTTGCCTGTCGACCTTTTTACTTCCTTCACTGTTGTTTCCTTCTTCTGCTTCAGTGATAATGACGCATAACTGATGTACTTTGGAGACGCCGCTGCTTTCTACGACGAAGTCCTTTACGTTGTTGTGCGTCTGACACGCTTTTTCTTTTGAGTCGAAATTTTCCTGAATTTCGTCGCTTTCTGCGATTGATGCTTTTTCTAAGCTGACCGGCGAGTTTACCTCACTGGAAGAGCCTTCTGATGACTCCAATGCTTCCTCTATTTCGGGCTTGCTTGCCGACGGATCTGGCTTCGTCGAATCCGAGAGGCGGGATGAACCCGATGGCCCGATAAGGATGCTCAAACTTCTAATTGTTAGTTCCACCTCTTGACTTCCGTCGACTTCAGAACTGCTGTTGGCTAAAAGCGAAAAAGCCGTCGAATTCATGATTCCAATGCCCAAGGTCCCCACGGTCGGCGCCAATTGACGAGGGTTAACTCGACAAATGTCCTAGATGAAGGACTTAGGATCGGGGAAATAGGGCGTCGGATGAACTCGAAGGTAAAGTTAGTCGAAATAAGTGTGTATCGAAAGTAAACTTGGGTGTTCAATCTGGCTTGCTTTCAATCTGCCCTACACCGTCCCCTCCTGACCCCTATATATAGGTGGCCAGGTCTCGAGGATCGGGTAGGGTACGATACAGATTACAATATCGACATACGGTAATAACTCGTATTTGACTATCATTACAATTGGGCCTAGCTTAACGGACCTCAGGGGTACTTAACTAACGGGCTCTATTAACTATACCCTTGTCAGTCGCCATACGCACTTGTGGCTACCTCGTAGATCTGTAGTTGGACGCGCTCCGTCGGCGCCTTGTCAGCGCCAGCACCCCTCGTCGTATTTTGTTATAGTCTCCCTAACTGTATGTTGATGATGCCACTTTGAAATTTAGTTAGTGTTGCAGTCAATCCTACATACATGAGACTTCGTCTTTGGCAGAAGATGGGCTTCTCGCATGCTTTGGCGGTCCTTCTCATCACAGCGAGAGCCTATTCTCTAGGTGCTGTGTTGTGTTGTGTCATATGGTTTTCCAATATGAATGCATACCCACTTGTGTAATCATATCAAACATCACAAACGACCTCATGTTAGTACGTTGTTTGAGTAAGAAAGGAAATAATATGGGGTGGAGATTTCTTGCACCCGAGCACCAGTGCTCCTGCCATGTGGAGGTTTGTGATACGCTGCTTTTTATGTGGAAATTTGTGCTAGATTGTGTTTGGATTCAATACATAGTGGTGGAAAAGAGATACATACTAGTATACTCGAACGAGAGGAATCGTATGCAACAGTAATTCCTGCAGGAGGTCGGTGCGATTTACGCCTGGAACGTCACGGCAGATTTCCCATGGACGCAGTGGCATATTAAATTTGAATGGGACCCACTTTCGCTAGGCAACATCTAGCTGACTTGAGCAGGCTTTGGTACTTTTTGCATAACTAGATGACCCGTTGCGCCACTGGCGCAACCGGCAAAAACAATACAGTATTTAAACCATAGTTTTTATTCATATATATTCTTTATTAAAATTCATTGATCTTAGAAATGTGATTGCATTAACATGTATCATCTCTATTTTGAAAATTTTAGTTTAGCTTTTTTTAAAGTCTTACATTTCAAAACAGGTAGTACAATTTAAACACAGTGGCTTCATACTTAGCAACACATAGTTAATTGGCCATGTGCTCAGATACGCTGTCTATTTGAATGCAATTAGTTTGTGGGAATGAGTAATGTACCACCATTCCAAACATACGTGTATCTACTCGCAAATGTAAGCCTGGAGCGGTTGGTGGATTCAAGACAGTTTTCTGCCATAAGATTTGTAGTGTTTTGATGTCCTTCCATATATGAGTTTGATATTCAGACTTTCACAACCATGTGAATTCAGCGTATGGTGGCTCCACATGTTTGTGATTTAGGGCCAGTTGATCATGGTAGTCGTAAAGCCAACTAATATGTGCTGAGCCCAGGTAAATATTTGGAAGGAGCTTAAATGTTGTTGCTTGAATATGGGAGAATCCATTTCAAGTAGATCGATTGATCTTAAGTGAAAATATTATATTTTGGATCCATTTGGATCCTCTCCGCTCCCCAAGTCACGCTCCCAAAGCGGGAGGAGCCCCAGCTTATTCGCGCGGAGTTGGGTTTTCTGAACTCCACCGCTCCGCAGATTTGAAGGAACGGAGGCCTTCCGAACAGGCCCTTTATTTGAGCAGAAAACAAGAATAGTTTATATAGTTTTAAATTTGTCGGCTCATTTTTTTAAATAAGCTTCTTAATATCATGGACTTGCCTAAGCCCAACAGAATTTACATCCAATCTGCCAATGCACTATCGTTGGCTATTATTTTAGAGTAAATTATAAAGACACAAACCTATTGGGTCTTCAAAGACCCTGACCATAGAGGATTTTGACCAAAAAGAGTCTAAATGCCACAATAGAAAGAGTCCAAATAAATATCACACCAACATGTTCTCTCTCACAATAGACAATACAACAAGCATAAGATGGTACAGAAAAAAAACCTTGTTTCTCTACAATTTAATCAAGCTATAACTGACAGTAAGTCGAAATGCTAAATTTTGAAAAAGGTAATCATTACCGCCCATGTGTAATATGTGACTGAGGTTAATGTTCGCGAAATTACTAAAGCTTGTACGCACATAGCAATGCTATCTCCATTTATTTCTCAGCACTTAGCAGACCACCAAAATCTACAACAAAGCATGATACAATCTATTTCTGCACATGGAAATGAACACCATAATGAGAAGGTCAAATTTATAGCAATCCATTGCTTGAGAAAGTACAACCCAATATCTGAATCATGCGGGGACCATGTGCATGCGACAACCAATCTCTGAATCTAAGCTTGTGAAAACAGTAAGAATGTAGATCGCATGAGTAAAAGAAGGGATATACAACTCAAGAATTGCCTATTGGTATCAGAATCCATACTAATATGGATATATTTTTAAATTCACTTGCTGCAGTTGCCAAGAGCATCACATAATGCATATTCTGCAACATACCAAAAAAGCAGATATAAATCTTATTGACCTTATGTCCCTGAACAAAGGAAGCTCGGTACTATAAAAATCCTAAAAACAGCACCAGGCCAGTAAGTGGGATTGAAACAAAACATAAGCAACCAGAAAATTTAAGCGTTCAAGCATGTGTTGAACCCAGTTGAAATCTTCAATGGAAGATGATTACCAAAACTATCAACCTGGAACACAGTAGAGAGGATCCTAGTTGAGTTGAGCTGTAACAAATGAGGAAGCTACAAACTGAACAATTACAACTTCACACGCCCAATTACCTGAAACCAGATTGTTCCTCTTGCTCATTGCTGGAATGAGCCTTTTCATGTGCGCCATCAGCGACAGACTGCTCAGCGGCCTCAGAGAAGCTAGCAGGCGGCACATCGGCATGGGCATCCCTCGGCGAGCGGGTAGGAGCCCCCGTCAGGTAACGAGCGAGCGCATAGAAGAGGCCTGGATAAATAATTCTTTTGACAAGAAACTAATGACCAAGGCATAAAAATAAATTTCAGATAACATGGATTGTCCTCAGCGACAGGTGCTGCTACCTAAAAATCAAAGAGTGACCTAGACAGGATTGCTGAGATCCTAATCGCACAAGCCACATCATCCTGTTGAATTTCAGAAACCTAAATCAGCAAAGAAGGAGTTTTGGTATCAAAGAAGATGAATAACAAACAAAATCTATCTGATTTTTATTCATACAGGAAACGATCTGAATCTTGTTTACAAAATGAAACGATCTAGATTGACTCAAGTAATCCTTACAGGCACAATGCTTGCATCAGTATAATCGTATCAAATGATCACAATATTTGGCAGCTCTAATTCTTATCACAAGTTGCCAAGAAGAAAACTTAACTGAAGCAGTAACACACGAGTTGCCCATAGCTTCTGCTCTCTCCTAGAATGCTGTGCAAACAAAATCAATCGCAATCCCATGAATATGTATACTCGCGTGAGAACATGACATAGAGACAGAGTTCTGCACAGTAGAAACAAAAGAACATGATAATCTTCAGTCAGATCTCAACCAGAGAAATGGAAAAAGAACAAATGAGACTGTAAAAAAAAGCACCCCAATCTGGAAACAAGATATCTGCTCGCCGCACAGAAGGCGCTCCCGGAGCGAGGGTGGGGAGGGCTGAAAGGAGGTCACAGCAACACAGGAGCTAGAGAGAGAGGCAAAGAAGAAGACCTCGAGCACCAGCCGGCTATGGCGACGCGCCGCCGCCCTCCGCGCCGCCCACTCCACCGGCGCGCCGCCGCCCTCTTCCGGGACGCGGTCCTGCAGAGGCTCCTCCCGCCCGCCTCCACCCATCTCCTCTTCACAGCCCTGCGTGGTGCTGGAGCGACCGACGGAAATCGGCCCCATCGAGGAAATGAGAGAGGAGGGATTGGGTCCCTGACATGGCTGCAGCACCGCAAGGAGATCGAACGCCAACAAACTTTTGAAGAAGATGTGGCACGCAGGAGCCTGGAGGCCGGCCTAGATGGTCCAGCAACGAACTTCTCGAGGCAAAGGTGAGGGTCAGACGGAGGTTGAGGGTCCAGAGGCGAGCTCCCGAGGGCGGAGGCGAGGGCGCTCGAGAGGGAGAGAGGAGGCGTCGGGCTGGGAAGACCCGAGATATTTTCGTCTCAGCTAGATCTAGGGTTTTTACTATGGTGAATTTCTGTGCGATGTAAACCTGATACGCCCGTGTCTCAAACTCATGATCCCACCCATACACAGGCCCAGCCATCAGAGACTATTTCAGAAAAGCGGGAGGTGGAAAAAGAAGTAACTACATCCAACGGTTGCAGTGAAAAGTGGAACTGAGAATATACTGTAGCAGTTAAATGAACGGGCTAGATACGTGTGCCCCTGTGAGTGGCCTGGGTGGGCGGGTAGTCTCACGTTCTTTATAGGTAGAATAAAGAGCTGCACCGTGTAGCAGCGCCGCCGCCCGCAAAAAGATTTGTTAAAACATATTGTATATTTTGGGATGTGCACAAAAGAGACATTGTTATTCAGAAAGGGAAATAGTTTGATTTCCCCAGATTTATCTTTCTATGTAGATCCATCCGAGCCTATGTATAAACAAAAAATTTGCAAACACATACCGGAAGTACAAATCCCTTTAGCTCCCGGGATCTTTGAAGCTCTTATTTTAAATTTTTGATTTTTTAAAAACACAAACAAGGCTGTAGAAATACACATGTGTGCAAAGTCTTGTCCATGCATACGCTCAGCTGTGATATATATAAACAAATATGCGGATTAAAATCATTTTTCTTTCTTTTTGGAACTGTAATTTCATACTTTTGGCACAGCTCAAAATATACCGTAAGTTTTAACAAAACTTTGTGGAGATGTAGATCACATAGGTGCACGTCGACACAATTAGTTTTGAATTTTTGAACTTCACAATAGCCGCACTCCTTGGACAGAGAAGCTGGAGTATGAGCTGGGGGCGTGCTGTGGTATTATATTCAAACGAGGAGAACTGTGCAACGACAAAGCTATGAACTGACCTATTCATTTCGAAAAAACAATGAACTGACCGATAGCTGCAAGACTACAATGGTCTGTAGACAGAAGCATGCTGCCATGGCGCTGGCACAGTTGCATGCACTTCCGGTATGTACATATACCTAGACATATACCTAGACATATACACTAAGAAAGTTACTACTTGTATACTGTAAGTACGTAGCCAGCTGAATGGACAAATTGGGGGAAACGAATGGTCTAGAATCCTTCAAAATATAGCCGCATGATACCCCTGCTCTCAGGCCATCAGAGGTCTCAGCCGTTCGATCAAGATTTCAGTCGATCCTGGCCGTCCGTTTCACCAACTGTTTGGCTCAAAAAATCTACCCGCCCTGGAAACGATCTAGCCACGGTCACTGATCTACGGGGCCTGCTTCATCCGTGGGCCGCTCGTCAGTGAGGCTGGCATCATGGCTTGTTGTATGCGTCCAAACCAAAGGAGAGAGACGCGGTGGCTGTGCATGTGTTTTCGCTGAGTGGCCGGGGGCAAAATCGTCTATCCATGTCTCATTCTGCTCAGGCGACTGTGGAGAGGACGGCCGTGGCGAACTCCTCTTCGTCGCCGGGTACGGGGCACTCCGGTACCCCTCGCTCCCCTCGTTCTGCTATGGAGAGAGGCCAGGCCGCCAGGGTCGGACCTTCCTCTCTTCCTCTCGGGCAGTCCCACTCCCAAGCCTCAAAACCCTAGCCGCCGCCCGCGAGAGGAAGAAAAGATGAGGTCCAAGGACGATAGCACCCTGCCCGGTCGTGGCGGCAGCGACCTCCTCTACCCCAGCCTCGAAACTAACCGGCCGACTTCAAGCATGGCGGCGGCAGCGGCGGCCTCTCCCTCTACCCCGACTCTGAGCGCCCCAGCCTGAACAGAGACCACCAACCCGGAGCGTGGGGCGGCCTCCTCCTCTATCCCGACCCCATGGGCGCGGTGGCAGGGGATCCGCCCAGATCCGGGGCGTTTCTGCAGGGATCTTGGTCGCCTGCTTGATTTTCGAGCGTGCCAGCATCTTTCTCCGCTTCTTGTTGGGTATGTGATAGGCTCTGATCATAGATCTGCTGTTTTTTTGCCCCTTGGTTAGTTGCTGTACAAGAATCTGCTTGAGAGAAAGATTTGCTTAGATCTCCTATACAAGGGCCTGCTTTATAATGCAGCGGAGGCCATTCTCCTTAGGTTTCAATACTATCTGGTCGTGCTATGAACTACTGTTATCATACAACTACATGGGAATTTCAAATGTCTGCTTGAGATACGAATTAAGTCATTTTATTGCATTACATGGGAATGTTGCATAGGTTTTTTATAATCATATTACAAATTAATATTGCCAGCTCCAAACCATGCTGGTGGTCATGACGCCATTGTAATTTGGTTGTCAGCATATATACCACCAATTTTGAACTTCCCAGTTTCAACGTACCTGATTTGTTATCATGTAGCTGTTAGGGGCTTTTGATTGTTAAGCTGACAAGATTTTTTATGGTTTTCATCATCGGGGGTAAGAAAATATCTAAATAATGATAGGTACTATCTTCATCCCTTGCTGACAACATGTTAGGTGTTGTTTCTATTAGCCTACTCTGTCATGTATACTGGGGTTTTACCCACTCTACACTCCGGTTTGGTTGCATACTAACAAATGGTGTGTGCATAGCTCAAGAAATCTACAGTATTATTTTTTAATATCCATATGATGTACCTTCTATGGTGTCAGGTGGCATGAGTGATAACAACACAGGATAATGATCCATCAGGCAATAGCAGAAGCCATTTCCCAGCTTCAAGTAAGCGCTATGCTTTCTTTAGTTGTGCACGTGCTTACCCACTATTATTGTAGCTATTGTTGTGTTCCTTTTCCTTTGAATAATATTTGTTCGTATTATGGTCGGCTAGATGGCAGCAGCCATTTGATCCTATATTTCTTTTCAGAAACTTATTATGCAATGCATCATTCTGTTGGGTTCAATGCTGAAAGTCTTCGAGACCAGATAAAGGTACTGAATTAGTGATCTGGGAAATTGGTATTACAGGCACATAGTTATAGTTCCCTTTTATTATGAGATGCTACTTATATTAACTTTATGCCATTGCTTACACAGACAGTCGAGATTTATCATGATTGGTTGGATAATGATACGATTGAAGAAATCACTCTCCCTGTCTAAACTAAACTGAGAGCTTATTGGCGTGGCTCTCTTGATGCCAGTAGAGAGGAGGGAATGGAGATACTATGGTGAGCATGTTTAGAAATTAAATCTATCATAATTATTGTTTCAGTCATTCTTGATGAAGTCCTTACGGTGGTCTTTCCACCAACACTTGCAATTTGGCCGAGCTACATTGATTTTCTCATATGTGTCATTCAATTTCCCACCTTCAACGTTTATTCATATTTGCGTTAGCATTTATATCCACTGCATTGTTTGGTACATCTTTGAGGAAATATTAACATAAGATTGACTTTCTAAATGATGCTATCAGCTAGACGATCTTTGCTCACTGGAATTTTCTCAATCTATTGAATCTTGAGAAGCAACATTGTCCTACAGCGAAGTCTGTCCCTGTTTCCCTATTGAGTTAAGATAATTATCTGCCTTAAAGCACAACAAACTTTGAATCTTGTGGTTGATGTAAAAATTAAATTACTGATGCACTTTTCTGAAAGTAGACTGGTTCAGGAACTAGACTATTACACTCTCTAGCTTCATTCTGGTAAATAATGTGAGTGGTCTGGGCATAAAATCTTATGCGGCCTCCTCCATCTGGTCTGCAAGTACACTGCCTCATTCCCCATATCTTTCCTACCTTTCTTTTAGCCATTGGTCTATTTAGGAAATTACACGCTGAGACAGAAGCAATCCCTTATTTATGCTCCATGCTTGTAATTTTTTCCACAGATCCGTGTGCTGAAGCATTTGTGGTGATGGGATTAATTATGTGCTTTGAGTATGAAGAATGAATGTTGATGAACCTCCTTCTTGAATTAAGCGTCATGTTCAGCGATTCTGATCAGAATAGGTGAGTGCATCATTTTTCTTATATCTACTTCCATTTCTAAATATCCGGCAAGTGGTCGGCTCAGCGACCATGTATTAGCTAGATGACTAGCTACTCATGTGCTAAATATATTACTCTCCTTTTATTGAAACACAGAGCTATTTTGTCCTAATGTTTTATTGAGTAGAAGAAATAATACTGGAATGTCTTTTTTCTACCCCTGATTGGTGACATTACGTATTGTTCTGATAGGCCAGGGACTACACCTTGATGGTTTAGCAGCTCCTGCCGTACTTACTGGTTCTCGGGTGGACAGAAGTGAGGACAAGCACGTGTGCACACAGCCGTTCAAGGTGAGCGCTCCTCTTCATGTTGTGCCTCATCGTTTTGTTTCAGTGTTGTTTTCCTGATGATTGATTTTTTGTGTAGACCATGGAGCAGTAGCTGCTAATATCATGTGTGGCGGTCCTGTAGGTATCGACACCTCGTTGGACCACTCACTGCTTTGGTTTGCCGTGTGCTAGGTCTGCCTATTTTTGTTATTCTTTGGCACTCGAGTATAATGGGCCTGAATCGTGATGCATATTAAGTGAGCAACGCAGGCAATCAAAAGATTCTCAATGCATGCGATCCCTTTTATCTTCTTTCTTTGTTGTTGCTCTTCTCTTTAGTTTAAGTTTGCAGTCTATTCCCCATGTACTGCTATTTCGGCTGGTAGGAAGCCATTGAGTAAACCATGTGCTATACAGATTCTGCTCATATATATTTAGTTTCCTGCTTAAACTCATGATCCCAATCTTCTCAGATATATGTTTTAACTCCGCTTCAAATTTTGCCAGAGTTCTTATTTTCTTTAGTACCAAGCTTCTGTTGATTTCTGGACCAAGTAATTATTTTTTGGTTATATGCTTAGTGAGTTTGATCTAGGGTATGAAAATATTTAGAGGTGAGTTCTTATTGGAAATATATTGAGCCTTTCTATTTTGTGTATATCTTTCAAACTCATTTGATGCTGATTGCTGCTTGAAGTAAAAAAGTTAAAAAGCTTGGTTTTCGTATATACCATCTGCTTGTGCAGAAAAATGATTCTGTATAAATGCTGTTTGGAGAAGGCATTTTTCTGCGAAATGGGGAAAGGAGTTTTTTGCACTTTCTTCTGGCCAATTCCAAACATAGTATTGCTTCCCTGCCTCTTTTCATTTACCGCATCATATTTTCATGTTTCTCCTTGGTTTATATATGTTATATGATTATATATTTAGGATATGCCATACTTGTATCGCTACTGAATGTTAACCTTTCATGTCAGAAAATGAACCTATGGTAGTTTTCACAATCCAGTTGTACCTTTCACGTCTATGGCATTTCTCCTGATTTTAGGTCTTTAGTGTGTACTGTCTGGCAGGGCGTTTTTTCTATTTATATGTTTTATCTATAAAAGGTAAAACAATTCATTTTTATTACCTCATGCAGGCTGAAGCAGCTATTGTCAAGAACACTGTCAGTTCAGCAATTGTCATTATACAAGAAACAGACACATCTGCTTGTGACTTGCTACTAGAGGTAAATCTGAAAGATCTTTTAGTGCAATTGTTGTGGGAAAAGTCTGGTGAAACTGTTGTCTTAGCGGACACGGAATAACATATTAGTGCCATAAGAAGAACCTATACTTTCTATAATGAACTCGGTTTCAATTCACAGACATCTGCAAATAAATGAACCTACAAATTCACATACAGTGGTCAAAAGTGCTTTTTACCTAAGGTAATCACCAACGTTCTGTTTTAGGCGTCTTCTCTAATTTCAGATTTCAATGTCATAAAAATATGTGATATATCAGAGTAGAGTCAAGTTACACATGGCTAGGTTCTAATATTAACTCAGTGAGAAATTTTCTAAATTTCCTGGGAGTACTCTCTTCTGGCCTGTCCACTTCTTTGAACCCCTCCACATTGTGTCGCCTTCTTCCTCCACCCCAAAAGCCGTCTCCAGCATACAGTTGCTGCAATGTGCAGGCAACATCATGTTTTTGTATACCTTTGTTTATTCTTGCTTTGCTTTGGACTGAACATATGAATGGCAGTAAGGGGCAGAAACATCTTTTGCACATCAACTATGGGATATATATGCATAAGTCCATTTGAATTCAGTATCATTTCTTGCTCTGTTTGTTCTTTTGCAATCTTAGATTGCTTAAGTTAAGAAGCATATTTGTTTGTTGCTATGCATTTTAATTTCAGTTGTTGCTGTTGGCAGAGTAGGATATTTTTGGGTTTATCAATGCAGATGTGTTGGGGCATTTGCAGGTCACTGGTGGGGTGAGCAGCTTCTGCGTTGATTTGATGATTCCCATGCACGTCGTTACAACGTCTGCGCGTATACAGTGTGTACAGTGGTGAAGGCTATGAACCAGGACAACGTTTCAGGGACGATATTGTTGCTCACATAAATCTATACACTCCTATGTTATCTGTTTCAGATCTATCTAGCATCATGCATGATTTTGTTCATCTTAGTCTGTGGCTTGTCATTTGGTAGGATGTTTGTTTGTATCGTGGTGAAGCCAGTATGGTCATTCTGTTGTCGTGACCACCATACCCAAGCCCATGGAATCATAGTCACCATCTGCCTACAGTTGTTTGTAATCCTTTAATCATGTACTTATAATTTCTTTCATTTGTCTCAGTACATTGGATGGCTACAAAGAAGTCCCTAGGATTACATTACTAACCACACTAGATGATTACTTTGTCAGAAAATTTATGAGTAACCTGTTAAACTGAACTGAACAGAGGTTAACAATTCTTTGTAACGATTTACAATCCCAGAATCTGACTTAATGATAAAGAGTTTTAGGCTGGCAAGGATCAGCATTTCTTTCGTACATAGGTTTGAGCATTACTTAAGTGTTGAATTTGTTAGTTTGTATAGAATCTTGCAACCCATGGTATCTTGTGTCGGTGTTGCCATAGCACCCCACTCCAGGTGAGCATAATGTATGATTGACTGAATGTTGCAGGTGCAAGAGTAGATGAAAAATGGTCAAATAGAGCTTGGAAATATATCATCACAAAGAGCCTAATGAAAACGCCAAAAGATTATCCAGATGCTAAAAACCAGCCTCTTGTCCAAGTAAGATTTACCAGTTTTTTTCATTTCCTTTGATCTTGGTTCGTGAGACAATTGGATAAACATATTAGCTGTGTGTCAGTCTTACCTATGGTTGTGTTCTACTTTTTAGGTTGCTTTAAGGCTGAAGAAAAATGGTTTCTCTAAGTTCTCTGCAGCTGATTTAGTTACTTATATTATTTGCTCGCCAACGGGTATTACATGGTGTTGCTTTTCTGTTCTGTGATGCATCGATTCCTAATTTATTATTTTCTATTTAGTTCATGGTATCTAAAAAGGTAGATCAATTTAGTGCAAACATAATAAACTTATTCATCTTTTAATGAGGGAAAACCTGAATACATATAGGCTGTCTTGCTACCTATGCCTGAAGCCACTATTTCTATGGTAGTGACACAAGCTAATACAGTCAACTTATGCATATTTACTTTGTTTCCTTTCTGCCTTTATTTTATTATCACTTCTGAATTTATGATGAAACTGCACAATAGACAATATGATGGCACTATCTTTCCCATTTCTGCTACAAGAAGAGCATATAAACTTATAAGAGAATTCATCCAAAAACAACTGGTGGCATTAAAAATACCATCATTTAATATAGGACTTGTCATTTGCCTGATTGCTTTTTCTCCTTCCTGCAAGATTGTGAGATATGATGTTCTGTTTCCAAGTCTTGATACTATTGTCATGAGAACAGATAGTATATGTGACATCTTGTAAGCTGTATGGTTTTATTGGTTGCCCTAAGAACATAGAAACATGGTTTGCCTAGAAATAAAATAGTTGACTTCTGACTAAAATATCCCCAACTGAAATTGTATGCCCTTTAATAAGAATGAAGTGTGGTGTGGAGATTGAATATGCCTCTGTTGCTTCGCACAGGATATTGAAGTGTGGTGTGGAGATTGAATATGCCTCTGTTGCTTCGCACAGGATATTGCCGCATACGAGCAGTACAACAAATGTAGAATGAGTTAATCAGGGTATCTGTACACATATGCTTCATGCGGCGAATTATTAAGTTCTATCTAAATATATAGATGCCATGAGATCAAACTGGCTCTTTGGGATGATTGTGCAGCTGAGTTCGAAGTTGAGGGGGGTCATGGTATGGGTTATAAGGGATGATCATTGCCTTCTTTGTTGGGTGCTAGCTCATGGTGACCGTCTAATGAATACCACTAGATTAACCTCTACAGGCAGCAGAAAAGAGTAATGGGTGCATTTTTCTAGAGGTGGACATTGTTGCATCCTCAAGTAGAGATCAGGCTATGGATGTAGGAGGTGGTCCAGACATTGGTTCATCTTGTGCAGAGGGCCAAACATGACTAAAGGAATGCTCGACGGAAAACTTCTTGGCGAGGTGATGATCAGGACCAAGATTTCATATGACGCAAGCAAAGCCCCTCTATCACTTGTGAATGATGTTGTTGTCGCTCTACTGTCACACTACAAGCTCGATGAACTGCTAAGCCATCATATATCCTATTACTATGATGTGGACTCCTAAATTAAAAATATCTTGACTACAATAGCATTTTCTATGTGTATTTTATAGGAATATGGAGATAACATGTAGTTTTATTTACCAATCAGATATAGTTTCAATTTTATATTTTATCAATTATTCATATTTGCTTGACCGCCGTAGGCGGGCAAGCGCGCGGCTGCCTACCTAGTATTCCACATGGCAGGTTCACTGACGCTCATGTGCCAAACGCACTTCCCGAAACATGCTCTGCTATTCAAACAGATAGGCGATAAACATAGGCACATAACCAAATTACCCATAAAAAGTAATTTGGTGCAACAAAATGATGACCTTTCTGACTAAAATGGTCATAATGATTGAGGGATTTGGTACGAAATGGTTATAGATTTATGACCAATAGAAAAATCACTAGTGAGCATATTTCTTTCCCTAAAAAAACTAGTGAGTATATTTCTTGAATTGAGAAAGGAAATAATATAAACTTGCTTTGTTATTCATCACATAGTCGATAAACATAGGCACATAGCCAAATTATTCATACAAAGCATTTCCCCCGTTCCAAAATATAAGATGTTTTAGCCTATTATTGACACGCATGTATCTAGATACTTTTTAGTATATTAGTAAACTGCCCGTGCGTTGCTACGTGATCTAAAATTATAATGATTTCATGCTAATCGTGTAAAGCATGTAATTTCATGATTTCTGTGGGTATTAAGCATCATTATTCACATACACATAATTCTAATAGTCAGCAACACATGCCTTTGTTAATAGAAACCCTATAAATCATAGCAAGAGGTCATGTCAGTAGAATTATTTTAGAACTTGCTCAGTTTGGTTCTTTTTATGGACCAATAAGTATATTGATAAACGATAGACAAATGTAGGGCCTCCATCAAAATAGGTAAGATTTATACAGTATTTGTTTCTCATATGAGCCAAACATCAAATTAGCATCACATTAACACTACTGAAACTACTTACAAAATAAGTCACAAAATTTAAACAACACAACTTGCTCATATAAAAATCTATCAAGTTTCATTCATTTTTCACAAAATTATTTCTTGGAGGATGATAGTTTTATGAACTTATCATTTGTTCCATCTTGAGTACCATCCACTTGATTAATGTGAAATTCCCAGCTCCGCTAATACAGCAGCAAGCTTCCATTTATATGTTTTTTTCTTGAACTCCTTGAAAAGTTGTATTTCAGTACTTTTAGGTGGTGCAAGTGGGAACTACAACTTTCTAAACCGGTCAGAAGGAACAACCTCTCCTGCGTCCTGTACATAAAAAGTACAGGCATCAACCTCACCTTCGATGTATCATGTTCACTCTTAATTTCATGCAGTGCACAATATACATATGGGGAGTTAACACTTAATAGTACAAAATATAAAGGAGCATATAGGGAATTATTGTTTTGTGAAACCTCTCACATTGACATGGAATCTAAAGCTAACACTGCCAAGCACTGAGAAATTAAGGTAAATACATGTGCTAATTCAATTAAAGTAATTTTACTATTGTTAAGCCCACTATGGCCCACCATAGTTGCACCTTATGGTGCTCAAAGATTATAGTGCCAACATAACATCTTATTACACAAAAAGGCATTCTGGTTTTGTTGAACTAAACAATATTAGAATTAATTCACATAAGAAGTGAACATCATGCACAAGCCTTGGCTGGGTACTGGACCAAATATTTGCCAAGCCTTGGCTGGGTACTGGACCTGTTCGGGCCAGAGTGAAGCAATCCAGTGCGCATCACGCTCTTATAGGGCGGTTGGTTGTAGATCCTTAATCTACAACCGGTTTTAGAATAGTTGGGCCCTATATATATATATTTGTATTAACATTTAATGGTAACTGACAATGAGAATTGTATTTGCTTGTTTTTTGAAACATTGCCGATTATAGGAACATTTTCTTGATCCATTTGTGAGTGTAAAAAGGACATAATGGAATGCCTCTGCAAGTATGTGCTACTTGGATGCATTACACATGTGAGTGAGAGACCAATTGAAGGTGAGGTCCAGAGTCAAGTGGACAGCCCCCTCTCTCGCCCCCGCGTGGCGGCTGGGGGGATCCCTAATTCTGCCACCGCCGCCCCACTCCCCACCTCTCTCTCCTCCTCCCGCCGCCGCCCGAGGGCACGGCCGGTCAAAGCCTGGCCGTTGCCGGCGGCGGCGGGGACTGCTGGTCCCCTCGCGTGGTAGGGATAGCGCGGGTTGTCTCCTTCATGGCGTGGGCATGGTGCGGCCGCTGGGCACCATTGCGCGGCTGCTCGCCAGCGTGCGGTGGCGTGCTACTGGTTGATGGCGCCAGAAAATTAGCTTGATGGTGCCAAGTTGACGTGGGAGCAGACTGTCCTTGTGCATGGTGGATAACCAGCCCGTTGGGAACCCTAAGAGGAAGGTATGATGAGTATAGCAGCTAGTTTTCCCTCAGTTTAAGAAACCAAGGTTTATCGATCAGGAGAGGAGAGACAATGACGACTGAAGGTGATGCGGAACCTGCACACACACAACCAAGTACTTTGTTCCCAACTTGCGATGAGGTTGTCAATCTCACCGGTTTGCTTGAAACAAAGGTTATGAGCGTATCGAGTGGAAAACAATATAGTATGCGAGTAAAGTAAACAGTGCGAGTAAAGTAAACAGGTGATAGCAATATGATGGAAATAGGACCGGGATCCACAGTTCACTAGTGGTGTCTCTCCATAGATAAAATAACACATGCTGGGTAAACAAATTACAGTTGGGCAATTGATAGAATAGAGATAAACGTGATATGTCAAGAAGATCACTATGAGATTTACTCTGGGCATTACAACAAAATACATAGACCGCCATCCAACTGCATCTATGACTAATAATCCACTCCCGGGGATATCAATCCGAACACCCTAGAAGTATTAAGTTGCGAACAACAGATAATTGCATTAAGCAAAGTGTGTAATGTAAACAAAGCATATGCCCTTGAGCATATGAATGTTGTTTTCTCCCTAGTAGCAACATCACATCTACCACCTTAGAGGTTTCTGTCACTCCCCCATGTGAAATAGAGGCATGAACCCACTATCGAGCATAAATACCCCCTCTTGGAGTCACTAGCAACTACTCGGCCAAGATAGCTACTAACAACGGAGAGCATGCAAGATCATAAACAACATAGAGATAATAAAAGATAGTATTCAGTACAACAACTTAATCATAAACACCAATATTCATTGGATCCCAACAAACCAAACATGTAGAATTACATAACGGTGATCTCAATCATGTAGGGCAGCTCATGAGATCTAAACATGAAGCACATGGTGGAGGAGACAACCATCTAGCTACTGCTATGGACCCATAGTCCAAGGTAGACTACTCACTCATCGCTCCGGAGGCAAGCATGGCGATGAAGAAGACCTCCGGTGGTAATTCCCCTCTCCGGCAGGGTACCGGGAAGAGCTTCTGGACCCTCCCGATCTTCGGGTCGACGGCGGCGGCGGATCGCGATGTGTTCTGGAAAACTGATCGGGTACTTAGGTTTTTCTCGTCAGGGGGTCTTTATAGGCAAAGGGGCGTCGTCAGAGGAGGAGCCAGGCGCCCTCACGCGGGCCCGGCGCGGCCAGGGGCTGGCCGCGCCACCCCTGCGTGTGGGGCCCTGGTGGCCCCCCTCCTACTCCTCTTCGGATCTCTGGAAGCTTCCGGGTAAAATAATACTGCAGGATGTGGTTTCGTCCAATTCCGAGAATATTTCCTGTGTATCACTCTGAAACACAAAAACAGCAGAAAACAGGGAACTGACACTATGGCACTTCGTTAATAGGTTAGTTCCGGAAAAAGCATAAAAGTGCCACTAAGTGTAACGAAACAATGGGCAAATGGTGTAAAAACAAGCATGGAGCATCAAAAATTATAGATACGTTTGAGACGTATCATGGCGCGAGCCGCGGCGATCTGGAGCGGTGGCTGCGTGGCGGACGGCGTGGCGGTTGGGAGGCACGGAGGAGACAGAGAAGGTCGTGGAGAAGGCCGGAGGCGGCGGCGTGGTCTGTCCTTCGTGGCAGCCTCGTTGCATCTCCTAGGCTCGATTCACGGGCCTAATCTGGGACTACCTTAGGCTCGTCTGAGCCGGAGGTCGCTCCGCTCGATCCATTCGCCGGGAGCCGGCCGGCGGTGTGGGGACTCCTGGTTCGGCATGAATAAAGGAGGTGGTCCTATGGTTCCTCCTCGCGCCAAGATGAGGATCTACCGGAAGCCCTTCTTCATGGATCTGGCAGGAGTGGCATGTTCTGAAAGGCTCCGTCGGCGAACTCCACTGGGCGATCATGCCTGGAGATTGCTGGATCGGATGGGATTCGGTCGGGCGCACCCATGTTTTTATCTGACCGTTTGGTTTCAGAGGGAGTGTTGCGAAGTTCTGCTGACTGTTTCCACCATGCGACATGATTTATCGTTTCTTGGTGAAGTCAGCTAGCGGCGAATGTCATGGCAGCCGAGTCCAGGAGAATTGCATTGGTGGTTTGAGTCTTTGTGGAAAAGAGGAACTTGCTTCATGATTTATGACTCGTAGCAGCGACATGGTTAGTGGGGGCGACTGTACAGGAGAAGTTCAAGGTTCGACCTTACAGGGTGAAAACCCAAGGTCTGGCCTTAATTGGGTGTGCCTCGCAATTGCCTTGTTGTAAGCATTGTTTTGTGAGCGCGGACTTTTCTCCAGGGTGAAAACCTAAGATCTATGATCGGGCGACGACGGTGTTAGTGCACTGTTCCCTTCTTGGAGGCGTTGTTTTTGGAGATGTTGGACTTTTGGTACTGTCTTGGTGGTGTTAGTGTTGATGCTACAAGGAATTTATCACTATAGCGGGGCTTTTTCTTTTTCTGTAATTCTTCTTCTTCTTTTTTTGGATGTGTGCATCCGTATTGCCACTAGGGCTCTGCGTTGTTGCAGAGGCTGGATGTAATTGGTATCATCTTGATATTAATATATAGGGATTTCTATTTTCGTTCCCTCGGGTCCTTAGTTGTGCTCAGTTTTCCCCAGCCGCTTAGTTTTTCCTCAGTTTTGCCCAAGCGCTTGTCTGAAACCCTCACAAGGAGCTCGGACGGGAGGAATCCCGTTTAGTTGACCGTTTGTTGGTGCTGGCAAGTGGGGCCGCTGTTGGTGCCCCGCAGTGGACACGTCTCCACTTATCTAGATCATCATGAGACCCACAACTTGTCCACGTTAGCGCGCCAGACCCACAGCTTATCCAGGTGACCGTTGCAAAATGGGAGCCCGAGCCAGCCCCGCGCCCGTGCCCGTGCCATTGCTTCCCCTTTCTTTCCCCGCGCCCCATTGTTCTTCTTCTCCGCCAGCGGCAGCCCTTCTCCGGTAGGCGGGTGATGTCTAGTTTCTCTTCGACCTCCCGTTCTTCATGGCCGGAGTATGGACCCGTGCCTTTGACAAGATGCCCTAACTGCCCACACCAGGAGCCTCTGAAGCGGTCGATTTGTAAGATGGATGACAACGGCAACCGTGGACGTGAGTTCCTTGTATTTGAGAGCTTGCCATATAGAGAGGGGGATAAGGTTAGATCTCGCTCCAATTGCTCTGTTTTCTCTCGATTTTCTTGTTATTCCCTCGAATTTGGGATTTAGGGTTCACGTTGTTGTTTTCAGATCCTGAAGAAATGCAGGTATTTCGAGTGGATCGATGTGTACGTTCAGAGGCTTAAATTGCAGGAATCAATTGGCGCTATTGGGGAGCGCAATTTGGGAGGGGGGGGGACTTGCTGTAGAGAATGCGGCGGAGAGGGGAGCCGTTCCGATTATGCCTAATGCTCCTAATGCAGAACTGGTGGAAGTAAAGGGAGAACTGAAGAAAATGAACAAGCAGTTAAAGCAGCTGATCGAGTTGAAGAAGCAAGCTAATCTGATGGCTGGTTGTTTTTTGTTGTTGTATAATTGCGATCGGATTCTTATCATTGCTCATCAAGCGCTAGAAGTTGTTACAAGGGATCCCTTGTTACAAATCCATTAGTCAGTTACATGTACTTGTAGTTGTTTTCAAAGTTAGTGTGTGCATTCACCGAAATTACCAAAAAAAATAAGTGTTAGAGAATAAGATAGTTGATAATTGTTAGAGGGGTGACAAATAATGCATTCCCCAAAATCCCACAAATATGTATGTCTCATGTTTATACCAAAATTATACCACTTTTGGGACGTTTCAAATAACCAAAACTATATCCCAAACTATATTCCCTAAAAGAAAAGGAATGCTAAAGAAAGTTGATAATTGTTAGAGGGGTGATAAATAATCCATTCACCGAAATCCCCCAAATATGCCAAATATGTATGTCTCATGTTTCTACCAAAATTATTCCACTTTTGGGCTGTTTCAAATTGCCAAAACTATATTCCCTAAAAAAAGGAATGCTAAAGATAGTTGATAATTGTTAGAGGGGTGATAAATAATCCATTCACCGAAATCCCCCAAATATGCCAAATATGTATGTCTCATGTTTCTACCAAAAATTATACCACTTTTGGGCCGTTTCAAATTGCCAAAACTATATTCCCTAAAAGAAAAGGAATGCTAAAGATAGTTGATAATTGTTAGAGGGGTGATAAATAATCCATTCACCAAAATCCCCCAAATATGCCAAATATGTATGTCTCATATTTCTACCAAAATTATACCACTTTTGGGCCATTTCAAATTACCAAAACTATATTCCCTAAAAGAAAAGGAATGCTAAAGATTGTTGATAATTGTTAGAGGGGTGATAAATAATTCATTCACCGAAATCCCCCAAATATGCCAAATATGTATGTCTCATGTTTCTACCAAAATTATACAACTTTTGGGCCGTTTCAAATTACCAAAACTATATTCCCTAAAAGAAAAGGAATGCTAAAGATAGTTGATAATTGTTAGAGGGGTGATAAATAATCCATTCACCGAAATCCGCAAATATGTATGTCTCTTGTTTACACCAAAATTATACCAATTTTTAGTTTAACATTTTTAAATCGTGGAAAATAATGCATAAATAGAGGGAATATAGTTACGTGGCAAAGTAATCCATAAATGCATGTCTCTTGTCACACGGATCGATTCCACCAACCGTTGATCCACCGATAGAGAGAGAGAGGGGTGGCCACGAAGAGAGAGAGGGGTGGCCACGAAGAGACGGATAGGGGTATACTGCCCGTTAGATCAGTGGATCAACGGTTGGTGGAGTCGATCCGTGTGACAACGGCTCAACCAATCAGGATAAGTTTGGGCTTCTGTGAGCATTTGTGACAGTACTTGAGGACAAAACTGAGTAGTACTAAGAAACCAAGGGCACGTATATAGTAAATAGACTAAGAAATTCAAACAAAAGAATTACAAAATGAAAAATGTGTATTTTGCACAATATAATTCATATTGGGCTACATCAAATTATTTGCAATTCAAATATACATGAGTGTGACAATTATGGCCTCATTTAGACAAACTATGTTTTGGGGAAGATGTTTTGCAAAGGGGTTTGAGTGGAAAACCATGCATCTTCATAGTTACTAGTGATTCTGGGAAGTGGCAATTTGTGGTAAAACATGATTTATCTATGTTTGTTCAAGGTGGCAGGTTGCATAGGAAGACTCCATGAGTAGGTGCCACTATGTTTTTATTGTTTTGGATTTTTTTGCGCATGAAATGACTCAATTAGCTATGTTAATCTCATTTATTGACTCTCTGTTGACCAGCTACTTGAGGGTAGAACTGAGTATATTGCACTTGCTAGTCTAAGTACTCGAGGGGAAAACTGAGTACAGATAAAATTTCTGTATAAAGTCCGAGGTTAGAACTGAGTACACCAAACGTCGAAGGGTTAGCCTCGTGTCGCGGTGCACGTTGCAGCCGTCTTTATAGCGGATGCGTGTTGCGGTACACCAAACGGCACCTTCGTCTTTATAGAGCCCCTCTTTCTCTCCCTCGACGCTCGCCCACTCTCTCATTCTCACTGCAACCGCCTCTCCTGTCCCATCATCTTCTCTACTTCGCGTCGAAAAAACCCCGAAGAAAAAAACCCCGGCGATGGAGAAGAATGACATGCCCATTGTCGGCGCTTCCGACGTAGCCGCCGGCGCATCAGGCGCCGGCACATCGGCCACCGGCGCATCGGCCGCCGCCCCCGTCCAGGACCCCGTCGCTGCTTCCGACGTAGCCGCCGGCACATCGGCCGCCGGCGTATCGGCCGCCGCCACCGTCCAGGCCCCCGTCGCTGCTTCCGACATAGCCGCCGACGCATCGGCCGCCGACCCCGTCCAGGCCCCCATCCAGTTCCCCGTCGATTGGGACCCGTATGAACAAGAGCCGTATGTCGCCCCGGAGAACCCCTACGACACCAGCATCGTCGACGACGAGGAGGTAACCCTTTGTTCCCTTGTTCTTATTCCATTTCAATCCTTTTTGTGTTAGATCTTGCGTTATTAGGGTTCGTCTATTCCTAGTTCTATCATTTTGTGTTAGATCTTGCGTTAATAGGGTTTGTCTGTTCCTAGTTCAATCCTTTTGTGTTAGATCTTGCGTTAATAGGGTTCGTCTGTTCCTAGTTCTAGATCTTGCGTGTTAGATCTTGCGTTATTAGGGTTCGTCTGTTCCTAGTTCTAGATCTTGCGTTATTAGTGTTTATGATTTACTTTTGTTTAAGATTCGGTTAACTTATGTGAGTAATCAATCCCATCCGGTTAATTTGTGCCGATGATGATGAATATTTGGGCATAAATTGATTCAGGGTTTGGTCTGTGAACAATTGGTGTGTACAAATTTGTTGTGCATGATCTTTGGTTCACTGACCCAAATCCTGGATATAAGTGTGTCCAATATAACTGAGGCTACCTCTTTTTTTCGTGCTCATATTATCATGCATGATCTTTTGTTCACTCTCTGTTCCATCATCGCTGCAATTGACTCCGTGTTTTTCGATCTTTGGTGCTACGTGACAGGTGCAGAGCAGCGACGTCGACAGCGACGATGAGTTCTTCCACACCAAGACTCGTCACGTTCTCAGGAGGCTGCAGTCCGGCTATTACGATCGCCACTTTGCTGGAGGCGTTTACAGGTGCCCCTTCTGCAACAGGAGGCTCTGCGCCGCCGACTTCAACTGCATGGTAAACCATGCCGAATCCATTGGCAGAGGCGGCGCTAGAGTTGGAACGACCGTGAACGTGTATGCGTTCATGGCCTAACACAAAGCACTTAGGATTCACCTGCGCAGCCTCCAAGCTTAATCCCATGTAAAATGTAGGAGTAGCTTATGTTGGATCTCGGTAGTACTGTTGGATCTGTCGTGATCCCATATATCTATGCTATGTTGGCTGCTGTATGCAGCTTATCGTATATTTTCTCTGGATTTGTTCCCTAGATTTCCTACTCCCTCTGATCCATATTACTCTTCGCTAATGTGGTTGTATCTAAACACATTTTAGTGGTAGATACATCCGTATTAGTGAAGAGTAACATGGATCGGAGGGAGTACCTGATTGGGTAAAAACGAAGGCATAAAGAAATGAATGGCGTTAAAAAACAGAAGGAGAAGCTGCTCTAGATTTGCTACCAATTTGGGCAATCAAGAATGAATGAGATCGAGCGAGAGAGAGGAAAAAGGTGCATTGAAAACTGCTAATCTGGGCGAAAGAGACGGAAACCACTCGTGCCCACGTCCCGGACCCACACGGCTCCACACGCTACGGCCCCACACGCTACGGCCCTAGCTCCGCTCGTATGAAAAGGCGCTCTGAAAAGGCAATGCTAATTTGGCCCGAGAGAGACAGAACCGAGCTTTCACGTACAACCAAACGCGGTCTCGTCCTGTCCCACGCGGTCCCTTTCTACCAGCCCCACGCGACGTGGCCCCACACGACGCGGCCCTACACGTCAGCACAGAAACGATCAACTAAACGGGAATCCTCCCGTCCGAGCTCCTTCTGAGGGTTTCAGACAAGGGCTTGGGGAAAACTGAGGAAAAACTAAGCGGCTGGGGAAAACTGAGTACAACTAAGGATCTGAGGGTACAAAAATAGAAATCCCTAATATATATTATTTATCTAAAAAAATTTACACATGTGAGTGAGTATCAGAGTATGTGATAGCATATCTATGTAATGTTCTTAATATCTTTGATTATTGTGTAAAGAATCTCAACTAAATTTTATAGAGTTTATGGTGGTCTACTTATGGTAGAGGGCAAATACTTCTAGAAAAACCTAGCGTACATGTAGCAGGGGTCTAGGAATACTTCATCCTCAAATGGTTAGCGTTGCATTATATTATATCCATGAAAAACGAAATATCTATTTAGTCAAAAAGTTAAAATACCGACATCTACAATATGAATAAATACAATATGAAAATGTGAGTTATGATGAATCTATTGATCTGTACATAATATTTGTTGTAATTTTTTCCTCTAAAAAAGGTTAGACTTAAAAAATGTTAACCTTTGACTAAATTTATTGGTCTTATTTTTATTATTTTCAAAAAAATGAAAAATATTTACAATTTCATTGATATAGGAGCATAGAGTTCGCTACTATACAAGGAAAACTAGCCGGGATCCAATAGAACACAACAAGCCACTTGCCAGCCTTGCTGGGTGCTGCTTGCGGCGGTGTTGATGTAAATCACCATCCAGCCGGGAACCCCAAGAGGAAGGTATGATGAGTATAGCAACAAATTTTCCCTCAGTAAGAAACTAAGGTTTGTCAGTCCAGGAAAAAGCCAAACGTCTGAAGGTGATGTATGCTAGCTTAGCGACAGCTCTGGACAATTTATAAGGCGCCTCGTCCAGTGCTTTGCTTTGCACCAGCAACAACGTGAAACCTGCACACAACACAACCAAATACTTTGCTCCTAACTTATGATGAGGTTGTCAATCTCACCGGTTTGCTGTAAACAAAGGTATGAGCGTATCGAGTGGAAAGCAATAGTAGTATGCGAGAAATTAAACAATGCGAGTAAAGTAAACAGGTGATAGCAATATAAAGGAAATTGGACCGGGGTCCATAGTTCATTAGTGGTGTCTCTCCATAAGATAAATAACACATGCTGGGTAAACAAATTACAGTTGGGCAATTGATACAATAAAGATAACGTGCATATGTCGCGAGGATCACTATGAGATTTACTCTGGGCATTACAACAAAATACATAGACCGCCATCCAACTGCATCTATGACTAATAATCCACCCACGGGGAATCATCCGAGGACCCCGTGAATATTAAGTTGCAAACAACAGATAACTGCATTAAGCAAAGTGTGTAATGTAAACAAAGCATATGCCCTTGGACATAAGAATGTTGTTTTCTCCCTAGTGGCAACTGCTAGCGCGTGGTTGACGTGGGAGAATATAATTGATGTAGGAGCTTCTTATTCTTCAAGTCCTTGTCAACAGCACCAGAAGATTCCTTGTGCGTGGTGAATGACCAGCCAGTTGGGAACCCCAAGAGGAAGGTATGATGAGTATAGCAGCAGATTTTCCCTCAGTTAAGAAACCAAGGTTTATCGTTCAGAAGAAAAGCAGACAATAATGACTGAAGGTGATGCTTGCTAGTTTGCGACAGCTTCGGACAATTTATATATGGCGCCTCGTCCAAGCTTTGCTTGCTAGCTGCAACGCGGAACCTGCACACAAACAACCAAGTACTTTGTTCCCAACTTGCGATGAGGTTATCAATCTCACCGGTTTGCTTGAAACAAAGGTTATGAGCGTATCGAGGGGAAAACAGTAGAGTATGCGAATAAAGTAAACAGTGCGAGTAAAGTAAACGGGTAATAGCAATATGATGGAAATAGGACCGGGATCCACAGTTCACTAGTGGTGTCTCTCCATAAGATAAATAACACATGCTGGGTAAACGAATTACAGTTGGGAAATTGATAGAATAAAGATAAACGTGATATGTCAAGAAGATCACTATGAGATTTACTCTGGGCATTACAACAAAATACATAGATCGCCATCCAACTGCATCTATGACTAATAATCCACTCCCGGGGATATCAATCCGAACACCCCATGAGTATTAAGTTGCGAACAACAGATAATTGCATTAAGCAAAGTGTGTAATTTAAACAAAGCATATGCCCTTGAGCATATGAATGTTGTTTTCTCCCTAGTAGCAACATCACATCTACAACCTTAGAGGTTTCTGTCACTCCCCCAGGTTAAATAGAGGCATGAACCCACTATCGAGCATAAATACCCCCTCTTGGAGTCACTAGCAACTACTCGGCCAAGATAGCTACTAACAACGGAGAGCATGCAAGATCATAAACAACATAGAGATAACAAAAGATAATATTTAGTACAGCAACTTAATCATAAACACCAATATTCATCGGATCCCAACAAACCAAACATGTAGAATTACATAACGGTGATCTCAATCATGTAGGGCAGCTCATGAGATCTAAACATGAAGCACATGGTGGAGAAGACAACCATCTAGCTACTGCTATGGACCCATAGTCCAAGGTAGACTACTCACTCATCGCTCCGGAGGCAAGCATGGCGATGAAGAAGACCTCCGGAGGCGATTCCCCTCTCTGGCAGGGTGCCGGGAAGAGCTTCTGGACCCTCCCGATCTTCGGGTCGACGGCGGCGGCGGATCGCGATGTGTTCTGGAAAATTGATCGAGTCCTTAGGTTTTTTCCATCGGGGGGTCTTTATAGGCGAAGGGGCGATGTCAGAGGTGGGGCCAGGGGCCCTCACCCCATGGCGGCATGGCCAGGCCCCTGGCCGTGCGAGCCTGGTGTCTGGGGCCCTGGTGGCCCCCTCCTACTCTCCTTCGGATCTCTGGAAGCTTCCGAGTAAAATAAGACTTCAGGAACTTGTTTCGTCCAATTCCGAGAATATTTCCTGTGTATCACTTCTGAAACAAAAAAATAGCAGAAAATAGGGAACTGGCACTGTGGCAACTCGTTAATAGGTTAGTTCCGGAAAATGCATAAAAGTGCCACGAAGTGTAACGAAACAATAGGCAAATGGTGTAAAAACAAGCATGGGGCATCAAAAATTATAGTTACATTGGAGACGTATCAAGCATCCCCAAGCTTAACTCCTGCTCGTCCTCGAGTAGGTAAGTGATAACAAAAGAATAATTTTTGAGGTCACATGCACCTACACAATCTTGATCATATATGTAAGCATTTGTGAGCTGGGATCATAAGAACTTAAAACATGGGCATGAAAATATAATTTTGACAATAAGAGCTTAGCAACAATGTTGTAAACATGCAAATGAACACAAATAAAAGATCATGAAAATGAAACAATGAAAGTCAAACATGTGTTCAAATCATAAGGAAAAACATACAAATGGTTTTCAGCTTGTCCTTCAAAGAGAGCAAAACATAAATGCATAGGACACCTTCAAGTTTAAGAGGGCGACTAGATACAAATAATTTAAGAACAAGTGAAACCAACAATATGAATCGATCAATGAACTTTGGGACAATGCATATTATACTAAGAATGACAACTATGCTCTCTTAATGGTGCATAAAGAAAGAAGGTGGTGACTCAACATAAAAGTAGAAGAAAGGCCCTTCGCAGAGGGAAGCAGTGATTGCAAGTTTTATAACCTTCAAAAATTATGGTACTTACCGGCTTTGAGCTCTCATTGCCCCCATCATAAGCATCTTGAATGGTTAAAGTTAATGCGAGAACAATTATGATGCATATGCTTGACAAATCATAAGTTGAAAACCTCGTGTCCCGTGAATACGAGTACCCAAACCTCATGCTACTTTACTTAGAGTCCCAAGCAAGGCTCTTGTCATTGTAAGTATATGCATATCATTGAGAACCGCCAATTGGGTACCTCCGTGCCCGATGACATGGAACAAGCCCACACCAAAATGACAGGACAAGCAGACAATGAATACCTCGACATCTCTTTTATTTGCCTTTTGTTTAGCTTTTTATTGTGAGATGCGTCGTCGAATGTTCACCATGGGTATGCTGCAAATTTCCACCATGAATTATGCATGGCTTAGATTAGTGGCCCGGCATTTCCCTAACACATATACAAACTCCATGATCCTCACAAGATTCCCAATTCATTTCACACCGCGGGCATCCATAAACAAAAGATCACGATATCAACTCAATTAAGAAGTGCAATGTTGAAAGCTTGCCCATGACTGCATGGCTGGGCTAGAATCCAACTTACAACTTGCAAGCATAACAACTCAACATAAGAGACCACAATGTCAAATTTTTAAGAACAGGAAAAAGTAAAGTGTGCCTTCCGGTTCGTGAGAGCTTTACTGACCGAATTTCGCATAACACTGGTAAGAGTTTAATTTGAAGAGAAAATAAAAGCAAGTCAAATTTACTTGGAATAGCAAATTGCTAGTAGGTATATATGGTGGACACTTTGGAAAACTTGGTTTTTAGGAGTTAGATGCACGAGTAGAGCTTATACTCAGTACAAGGCGAGGGCTAGCAAAAGACTCGGAGCGACCAACTAAGAGAGCAATAATGGCCATAATCATGCAAAGCGACAAAGCGACATTAAAAGAAGCATACGATGGCATCAAAAGTCAAAAACTAAATGATCATAGAGGCTATTGGCGACTTTGTAAGAGTCTAACATGTGTGAGCATGCGCCAAGTCAACCCAAATAAAGCATCAAGGAGAAAACCAAAATAATGCTTCCATACAATAAAAACAACGCATGATTTTTTCAAAGGCTCATTAAGCAATCTCAATTATTTGAGACAAGTCATGCTACAGCAAAACCACTAAGCATACTATCAAAAAGACATCAAGCATGACATGAAAAAGCCTAAGCCGCAGTCTACACAAGCTCCTTCTTGTACCACTATTTTGCACAAAGCTTTTTCTCTTTTCCAACACCATTTGAAATTTTTATAAACACCTCTTTTGATGAAAACCAATAAAGATCAGAGGAAAAATACACCTTGATGAAAATATATGACAAGGTCTGAACGCAAATCAAGGCGAAAACGAAAACCAAAAGCAGTAGCAGAAAAAGAAGAACACCCGGTGAAATTGTAAGAATGAAAAACGGAGTGTTCTTGGCAAATGAAAACGAGTACATCTCCTCCAAAATAAATTTGTTGGGGTCTAACCATTTATTGCAGCAAACAAACAAACTAAACTAACTAAGAAAACTAAAACAACTGACGCTCCAAGAAAAACACATAGTGCATGAAGCAATAAAAATATAGTGTCTTGAAAGGTGACCTGATTTTTGCCGATGAAGAAGGGGTGCCTCGGGGGCATCCCCAAGCTTTGACGCTTGTACTTCTTGGATATTTCTTGGGGTGATGCATGGGCATCCCCAAGCTTGAGCTTTTGTCCATTCTTCAACTCATCTCATCATTCTCCAATCCCTACACTTGAAAACTTCCTTCATACAAAACTAAACACAAATCTATTAGCAACATTAGTGTAGGCATAACATATAATCAACCTCTTTTTGCTTCAGGTTTCAACTCAAAACCACTACATATATAGCAAATACTACTGTAGCAACCTCCCCAAAAGTTCCATGATCAAAAGAACTCAAAAGAAAGCGATAAAGTGGCAAACACAAATATTGGCAGAAATCTGTCAAAACTGAACAACTGACAAATGTCGAATTTTTGAGCGATTTTCTGTTGCTCAAATCAAAAAGTGTTCAACTAACAAAAGTTTGGATATAACCTGGGGCATATGCACAGGAAATCGCAGGTCCAAAAGATATACAGAGAATTTATACGAATTTTTATGGTGCAGCGCCGAAAACAGTTTCAGGACAGCAACATCCCCAAATCTTTACCTCGCTCGAATTAGAGGCTTCTCTTGGCACAAAAACATAATAAAAAGGATAACGAGCGGTCATTACAGTAGTAATGACTTCCAAGACTCAAATAAAAGAAGAAGTGCTGGAAATAAAACATTGGGTTATCTCCCAAGAGTGCTTTTCTTTAACGCCTTTGAGCTAGGCCCAGTAATTTGAGAAGATGCTCACATAAGAAATATGAATTGAAGCAAAAGAGAGCATCAAGGAGCAAATATAAAACACATTTAAGTCTAACCAACTTCCTATGCATAGGAATCTTGTAAGAAAATAAATTAAAGAAGCACTTAGTAACAAGTATGGGTAGATAAAACAAGAGCAACTTCAAAACTTCCAATGTAAAGAGAGGTGTTTTAGTAACATGAGAATTCCAACAACCATATTTTCCTCTCTCATAATAATTTTCAGTAGCATCATGAACAAACTCAACAATATAAATATCACACTCACCCTCCTTTGTTAAGCATGGAGGGCGATCAAATAAGGTATTAGTTAAAGAGTTACTCTTATTGGGAGGTAGACATGGGTAACTCCATGCTTCCTCCTCTTGATCATCACTCTCCTCCTCTTTTTCATCCAATGAGCTTCCAATTTCTTCTTCCATAGGCTCCTTCAAGACATTAGTCTCTTCCGTTGGAGAGCATCTATTAAGATATTTAAGAATATAGCCATTTCCTTCCTTGTAATTATCAAAGCAAAATGTGAGTATATCATAAACCTCATATTTATATGGTGCATCATCAGTATTGTCAAGCAAATAAGCAAGTTCAAATGCACCCTTCCAAGCAATAAATTCTTCAATTTGTTCCACATCATAAAAGTCATAATTTCCATTAATATAAGAAGATATGGTAACATCATCATTATACTCACATTGAAAAGGGAGGTGTTTATACCTCCTACAGCAACAAGATTCATCAAAGCAATAAGTAACATTATAAGTAGAGCACACATTTCTAGCAATGATATATAATCTATTGATTTGTTCCATAAGTGTTTCCCTTTTTGTGACAAGCGGTGTTCCTCATAATAATTTTGCTGCTCTTCCGTGAACCCACCTTGCCAAAAAGATTTAGTTTCAAAGAAACCAACCATTGATAGAAAGCATGATAAAGCAAGACAAGTAAAAACAACTATCAAGGATACTAATTTTTTTGGGTTTTTGATATAAAACGATGCAGGCAAAAATAAAGTAAAGCAAAACTATAAAACAAAGTAAAGGATGTGCGTGCGAAAAACTCCCCTTGCAGAAGTCTTCCACTTTTCCCTGGCAACGGCGCCAGAAAATTGGCTGCTAGCGCGTTGTTGACGTGGGAGAATGTAATTGATGTAGGAGCTTCTTATTCTTCAAGTCCTTATCAACAGCACCAGAAGATTCCTTGTGCGTGGTGAATGACCAGCCAGTTGGGAACCCCAAGAGGAAGGTATGATGAGTATAGCAGCAGATTTTCCCTCAGTTAAGAAACCAAGGTTTATCGTTCAGGAGAAAAGAAGACAATAACGACTGAAGGTGATGCTTGCTAGATTGCGACAGCTTCAGACAATTTATATATGGCGCCTCGTCCAAGCTTTGCTTGCTAGCTGCAACGCGGAACCTGCACACAAACAACCAAGTACTTTGTTCCCAACTTGCGATGAGGTTGTCAATCTCACCGGTTTGCTTGAAACAAAGGTTATGAGCGTATCGAGTGGAAAATAGTAGAGTATGCGAATAAAGTAAACAGTGCGAGTAAAGTAAACGGGTAATAGCAATATGATGGAAATAGGACCGGGATCCACAGTTCACTAGTGGTGTCTCTCCATAAGATAAATAACACATGCTGGGTAAACGAATTACAGTTGGGCAATTTATAGAATAAAGATAAACGTGATATGTCAAGAAGATCACTATGAGATTTACTCTGGGCATTACAACAAAATATATAGACCGCCATCCAACTGCATCTATGACTAATAATCCACTCCCGGGGATATCAATCCGAACACCCCATGAGTATTAAGTTGCGAACAACAGATAATTGCATTAAGCAAAGTCTGTAATGTAAATAAAGCATATGCCCTTGAGCATATGAATGTTGTTTTCTCCCTAGTAGCAACAGCACATCTACAACCTTAGAGGTTTCTGTCACTCCCCCAGGTTAAATAGAGGCATGAACCCACTATCGAGCATAAATACCCCCTCTTGGAGTCACTAGCAACTACTCGGCCAAGATAGCTACTAACAACGGAGAGCATGCAAGATCATAAACAATATAGAGATAACAAAAGATAATATTCAGTACATCAACTTAATCATAAACACCAATATTCATCGGATCCCAACAAACCAAACATGTAGAATTACATAACGGTGATCTCAATCATGTAGGGCAGCTCATGAGATCTAAACATGAAGCACATGGTGGAGAAGACAACCATCTAGCAACTGCTATGGACCCATAGTCCAAGGTAGACTACTCACTCATCGCTCCGGAGGCAAGCATGGCGATGAAGAAGACCTCCGGAGGCGATTCCCCTCTCCGGCAGGGTGCCGGGAAGAGCTTCTGGACCCTCCCGATCTTCGGGTCGACGGCGGCGGCGGATCGCGATGTGTTCTGGAAAATTGATCGGGTCCTTAGGTTTTTTCCGTCGGGGGGTCTTTATAGGCGAATGGGCGATGTCAGAGGTGGGGCCAGGGGCCCTCACCCCATGGCGGCGCGGCCAGGCCCCTGGCCACATGAGCCTGGTGTGTGGGGCCCTGGTGGCCCCCCTCCTAGTCTGCTTCGGATCTCTGGAAGCTTCCGGGTAAAATAAAACTTCAGGAACTTGTTTCGTCCAATTCCGAGAATATTTCCTGTGTATCACTTCTGAAACACAAAAATAGCAGAAAACAGGGAACTGGCACTGTGGCAACTCGTTAATAGGTTAGTTCCGGAAAATGCATAAAAGTGCCACAAAGTGTAACGAAACAATAGGCAAATGGTGTAAAAACAAGCATGGAGCATCAAAAATTATAGATACGTTGGAGACGTATCAAGCATCCCCAAGCTTAACTCCTGCTTGTCCTCGAGTAGGTAAGTGATAACAAAAATAATAATTTTTAAGGTGACATGCACCTACACAATCTTGATCATCTATGTAAGCATTGAGTGCTGGGATCAAAAGAACTTAAAACATGGGCATGAAAGATATAATCTTGATAGAAGAAACTTAGCAACCATGTTATAACATGAAAAAGAACACAAATGAAAGATCATGAAAATGAAACAATTAAAGTCAAACGTGTGTTCAAATCACATGGAAAAACATACAAATGGTTTTCAGCTTGTCCTTCATGAGAGAGCAAAACATAAATGCATAGGACACCTTTAAGTTTAAGAGGGCGACTAGATACAAGTAATTTAAGAACAAGTGAAACCAACATCATGAGTCAATCAATGAAAACATTGGGACAATGCACATTATACTCAAAATGACAACTATACTCTCTTAGACGGTGCATAAAGATAGAAGGTGGTGACTCAACATTAAAGTAAAAGAAAGGCCCTTCGCAGAGGGAAGCAGTGATTAAACATGTGCTAGAGCTTTTCATTTGTAAAACAGAGAGATAAAATTGGGTTTTGAGAGGTGGTTGTCTTTGTCAACGACTGACAATTGGGTTCTTACTATCTTCCATACAAAAATAAAGCAAGTTTTTGAGAGAGAGATTGGCACTTTTGTGCTCTTTTATAAAGCTTGGCACTCCTCCCCACCTTTTTTCCTTTCTCAAACCATGGCTAACCGATTCCATCGGGTGCCACCAACATTCATATACAATGGAGGAGTGCCTTTTTTCTTTTATTTGTTCCTTTTTTTCTTTTTGTAATAAACAATATGGAAGATAGCAAATCCGACCACTACGTCCCCATGAGCTGAAAACAATGTCACAAAACGAGAAGTATTTTGAAGGTTTTTTCAAAGGTAGCACATGAAAATTTACTTGGAATGACTTACAAATACCATGCATAGGAATTTATAGTGGACAGAATGACAAACTTGGTTTTTAGGAGTTGGATGCACGAGTAGAGCTCATACTCAGTACAAAATGAGGGCTAGCAAAAGTCTGGGAGCGACCAACTAAGAGAGCAATAACGACCATAATCATGCAAAGCGACAAAGCAACATTAAAAAAAGCATAAGATGGCATCAAAAGTCAAAAACTAAATGATCATAGAGGCTTATGGCGACTTTGTATGAGTCAAACATGTGTAAGCATGCGCCAAGTCAACCCAAATAAAACATCAAGGAGAAAACCAAAATAATGCTTCCAAATAATAAAAACAACGCATAATTTTTTTCAAAGGCTCATTAAGCAATCTCAGTCATTTGAGACAAGTCATGCTACAGCAAAACCACTAAGCATACTATCAAAAAGACATCAAGCACAACATGCAAAAGTCTAAGCCGCAGTCTACACAAGCTCATTTTTGTACCACTTTTTTGCATGAACATTTTTCTCTTTTCCAACACCATTTGAACCTTTTTGAAATAACTCTTTTGATGAAAACCAACATGGACCAGAGGTCAAAATACACCTTGATGCAAAGATATAAGAAGATCTGAACACAAATCAAGGCAAAAAACGAAAACTAAACGCAGTTCTAGAAAAAGAGAACACTCGTTGAACGATAAGAGTGAAAAAACGGAGTGTTCTTAGCAAATGAAAAGCAAAGCAACTTCTCCAAAAGAAATTTGTTGGGGTCCAACCATTTGTTGCAGCAAACAAAACTAAACAAAACTGAAAACTAAAACAACTGATGCTCCAAGAAAAACGTATAATGCATGAAGCAATAAAAATATAGTGTGTTGAAAGGTGACCTGATTTTTGCCGATGAAGAAGGGTTGCCTCGGGGGCATCCCCAAGCTTTGATGCTTGTACTTCTTGGATATTTCTTGGAGTGCGTGGGCATCCCTAAGATTGATTCTTTAACTCATCTCATCATTCTCCAATCCCTACACTTGAAAACATCCTTCATACAAAACTAAACACAATTCTATTAGCAACATTAGTGTAAGCATAATAATGAATCAACCCTTTTTGCTTCAGGTTTCAACTCAAAACCACCACATATAAAGCATATACTACTGTAGAAACTTCCCCAAAAGTTCCGTGATCAAAAGAACTAAAAAAGAAAGCGATAAAGAGGCAAACACAAATAGTGGCAGAAATCTGTCAAAACAGAACAGCTGACAAAGGTCAAACTTTTAGAGGATCTTCTGTTGCTCAAATCAAAAAGTGTATAACTAAGGAAAGTTTGGATATAACCTGGGGCATATGCACAAGAAATAGCAGGGCAAAAATATATTCTGAGAATTTTCACGAATTTTTACGGTGCAGCACCGAAATCTGTTTCAGGACAGCAACATCTGCAAATCTTACCTCACTCAAATTAGAGGCTTCTCTTGGCACAACAACGAAATAAAAAGGATAAGGCGCAGTTATTACAGTAGTAATAACTTCCAAGACTCAAATAAAAGTAAAAGAACTAAAAGTAAAACAATGGGTTATCTCCCAAGAGTGCTTTTCTTTAACGCCTTTGAGCTAGGCGCAGAAAGTGCAAATCAAGTAATATCAAGTGATGAAGCATAAAGATCAATGCAGAAGTCTGTTCAAAAATAAATTGAATTATGTCCAAATGAGTTTTTGAGTATCCCTTGTAATCACGCTTTGATACACTACTTTCATCAAAAAGATTTTCAGGACAAATCCAATTAAAATTCTTTTCCAAAGCATCATGAATTCCTACAAGCTTACAAGGTATAGGTACTCTGAAATCTGCATTGGTTGTACCAACAACTTATACATGCGAGCCAAGCTTATTAAAACGCTTAAAAACTTTCCTAGCTTCAATGGCAACATCTCTAAATTCTCTACGCAAAGTTTCCAAGATAAAAGCTTTCTTTTCGGGGTCTTCAATATCATGAAGCTTAAGAAACATGTGTTGCATAAAAGGATTAAGGCTAGCAAACCTAGCTTCCAACATATGAACTAAATAAGCAGAAGCAACTTTATAACTAGGAGCAAGCTCAGCCAAAGATTTTTCCTCAACATCTTTATGCATACTAATATGATTAAAGAACTCCTCGATGTTACTTTTCCCGATAATAGAACCACTACCTACTGAGAGGTCCTCCAAAACATACTTAGGAAACAACATAATGAACTAGAAGTAAAGAAATAACAACTACAAAGGATACTAATTTTTTGTGTTTTTGATAAAACGATGCAAGTAAAAATAAAGTAAAAGCAAAACTTAAAACAAAGTAAAGGATGTGCGTGCGAAACTCCCCTTGCAGAAGTCTTCTTTTTCCCCGGCAACGGCGCCAGAAAAATTCTTGCAGCTTGCGGAGGTGTTGATGTAAATCACCGTCCAGTTGGGAACCCCAAGAGGAAGGTATGATGAGTATAGCAGCAAATTTTCCCTCAGTAAGAAACCAAGGTTTGTCAGTTCAGGAAAAAGCAAAACGTCTAAAGGTGATGTATGCTAGCTTAGCGACAGCTCCAGACAATTTATAAGGTGCCTCGTCCAGTGCTTTGCTTTGCACCAGCAACAACGTGGAACCTGCACACAACACAACCAAATACTTTGCTCCCAACTTACGATGAGGTTGTCAATCTCACCGGTTTGCTGTAAACAAAGCTATGAGCGTATCGAGTGGAAAGCAATAGTAGTATGCGAGAAAGTAAACAATGCGAGTAAAGTAAATAGGTGATAGCAATATAAAGGAAATTGGACCGGGGTCCACAGTTCACTAGTGGTGTCTCTCCATAAGATAAATAACACATGCTGGGTAAACAAATTACAGTGGGCAATTGATAGAATAAAGATAACGTGCATATATCGCGAGGATCACTATGAGATTTACTCTGGGCATTACAACAAAATACATAGACCGCCATCCAACTGCATCTATGACTAATAATCCACCCACGGGGAATTATCCGAGGACCCCGAGAATATTAAGTTGCGAACAACAAATAACTGCATTACGCAAAGTGTGTAATGTAAACAAAGCATATGCCCTTGGACATAAGAATATTGTTTTCTCCCTAGTGGCAACAGCACATCTACAACCTTAGAGGTTTTTGTCACTCCCCTAGATTAAATAGAGGCATGAACCCAACTATCAAGCATAAATACCCCCTCTTGGAGTCACTAGTATCTACTTGGCCAAGAGAGCTACTAACAACAGAGAGCATGCAAGATCATAAACAACATAGAGATAACATAAGATAATATTCCACACATCAACTCAACATAACACCAATATTCATCGGATCCCAACAAACACAACATGTAGAATTACATAACGGTGATATCGGTCATGTAAGGTAGCTCACGAGATCTAAACATGAAGCACATGGTGGAGAAGACAACCATCTAGCTACTGCTATGGACCCATAGTCCAAGGTAGACTACTCACTCATTGCGTCGGAGGCAAGCATGGCGATGAAGAAGACCTCCGGTGGCGATTCCCCTCTCCGGCAGGGTGCCGGGAAGAGCTTCTGGACCCTCCCGATCTCGGGTCGACGACGGCGGCGGATCGTGATGTGTTTCTGGAAAATTGATCGGGTACTTAGGTTTTTCCCGTTGGGGGGTCTTTATAGGTGAAGGAGCAGCGTCAGAAGTGGACCAGGGTGGTCTCACCCATAGGGGGCATGGGCCAGGGGCGGGCCGCGCCGCCCTATGGTGAGGCTGGCCCCTGGCTCGGCTCCGTCTCCTCTTCGGTGTTCTGGAAGCTTCGTTTAATATCTGGACGTTCGGCTTTTGTTTCGTCCAATTCTGAGAATATTTCTTGTGTAACTTTTCTGAAACACAAAAACAGCAGAAAACAGGGAACTGACACTGTGGCATCTTGTTAATAGGTTAGTTCCGGAAAATGCATAAAAACGTCACAAAGTGTAACGAAACACTAAGCAAATGGTGTAAAAACAAGCATGGAGCATCAAAAATTATAGATACGTTTGAGATGTATCACTGGGCGAAACGACGATATGAAGTTACTGGTAGAAGAAAATCTTGAAAAAAAATCCACCTTGTGTGATGAATTTGATAAATCTATCTAGAAACCTACAAACATTAACACGGTCGTGATGAAAATCAGAATGTAATCACAACACTGATTTGCATGTGTTTCAAGAAAAGCTCATCATGGCCTAGTGGACTTACCGAAAACAAGATGAGTAAGAAAAATTTAAATAGAGAGAGGTCTAAGAACATGTTCACAAAGAAACACGTGAACACATTTATGGTAGGAGTACAGATTATCTGCTATGGCTGTCGAAAGAGAGAACTTACAACATAAGAGTTCTGTGAAACGACAAGATAAAGCTACTCCTTAGACCAATTTTGAAAATATCAACCATGCTTGATAAAATTTATCCTAACATAAACATAACAAGAAACCAACTTGGTCACCATGTAGAAGCAAGGGATCAAGGCTTTTTTTAGGAGGGGAGGGGGGGGGGCAAGGCTTTGAGACGATTCGTTTGGTCTTTTGCGATTGCTTTAGGGCTTGGTTGTTTAGGTGGGGTTTGAAATGGATAGAAGAGGATTAAATCTCATGAATGTCAAAAGCCTCCCAAATTCACTCCAGTCCTCTACAATCACTTTGGTGTGGAGATTAACCGATCACAACCTTAACAATACATTTTGCAAAGAGATTGGAAGATGGGCATTTGGTGACCTGGCAGCCTCCGGTTTGGGTTGGAGAATAACGTGGGTGTGGTTAATGCTAGCAGTATTTGTCTTGTGATGGAAGAAGTCAGAGAAGAGCCATAGGATTCTTAAAAAATGTCATGGACATGTTATCTAAAGAAGAAAAAAGCACACTCAATGCAAGTCCGCTTGGCGAGGAGAGGAATGAATACGCGATAGAGTAGCGACTGTCAACCAGATCGATAAGCCGACACTACATGTATCATGTATGGAGTAACTCCGGTGTACCTGCGTGAGGGTTAAACAATATGCAGAATAAGGATATTACATAATTTACATCCATCTATTACATCACACCGTTCTAAATACACTCGAGAAAAGCAGACAATTTTAACTATTGTTGATTTGTTAATGGACGGAATGCACCACCTATTTTGAGCTAGTTACTATTCACAAATAGATATGTTTTTTTGTTCTAGATTTGTTTTTAAATTCTAATGGAATCCAAATCTTTGTGACATGATTGATATAGCTTATCTATGTCATAGAAATATTGATAAGTAATGAACAACAAGGGTAAGCAATGAACAACAATTGTCATGACTGAACATCAATGAAAAAACAAAGAAAACTGCCTCATAATAACAAGCAGATACAACTCTCAAGGCTGGTGAGAGTGGAGACCAGGGGAAATACACAAGGGATGTGTATCTAAAAAGACACAAATCCATCTATTGGACCGAATGGGCCACCTATTTTGAGCTAGTTACTATTCACGAATAGATTAGTGTTTTTGATCTAGAGTTGTTTTTGGACCTGAATTCAAATATTTGTGACATGATTGCTATATGTATACATCTCATCATTTTCCCTTCCCTTGAATTTTTTCGTAACTCTTAAATTGAGGTCTTGTCACATGCCAGAATGTGCAGTTTTTTCCATATTGGTTGGACCTAGTACAATACAATAAATTCGAATGGTTCTCACATGTATGAACCGACCCCTGCGGACGAGGAGCTCAGCCGGACGTCCTCGTTTGCATAGCCTTGGGTTGGGCTCTGATGAACTACCCACCAGCACTGCTCCATCTCCCCGTGGCCAGTGTAAGCCGATGACGGGGCAGCATGGAACCATCCTGCAGGATGCTCGGAAGGGAAGCCAAGAGCCATCCGCGGAGATTCGGGTCCCGCCAAGCGGTGGTCGCCACCCATGACCATCGTTGAGGCACCGTGCAGCACCGGGCGGTTCTTGCGGCGGCCGGAGCCGACGGGCACGTTGCGGATGGCGCCTCCTGCCGTCCAGTAGCGGTGGCAGGCCCTGCAGAAGTGCCGCGGCTGGTTGACGTTGTAGTTGTTGAAGTAGCAGAACTTGGTGTCCTCGCTGCGGCACCGCGGGCACGGCAGCCGCGCCTCCGCCGCCGCCGCGCGCGCCCTCGCGGCCTCCTCCAGCTGCTCTACGCTCCCGCGCCCCGAGGACGACATGGGTGGCGGCGCCTGCTGCGACGTCTTAGATGGCGCGCCGCCGTCGGTGCCCGCGCGCATGGCCGGCTGCCGCGTGATGACCTTGCCGAATAGCTTGATCCCCGCCGCGCCGGCCATCTCGACGTGCGAAACCATGTCGGTCACGGTGATCAGTGCGTCCGGTGCTTTCTGTTGCGAGAGTGGAGTGTCATTTCATCGGGTAGACATGGCCGTATATATAGCTCCCAAAGATACGCGCTCTATGGTGGGTGTTCGGTGCGCACCTTGATTTCTTTCCTTTTACAGGGCGGAGAGAACGAATATCTGATTAACTAAGGTGCACTGCATGTGGATACGGTGACGTGTGATGCTGTTTGGTTTGTATCTCCGTCGATCTCAGCGCTAGCCTTAGCCACATTTCATTGCCTCGACGACTAATTAACCTGTTGATCTCTACCACTCAGCTACTGATCAGGGTCTCAGGGAACCATCTGAACACAAGAGTTAGATTTATGTGAACTTTGCAAAGTTCATGCGAAATCAGCAGAGAGAAATTCTCCCGTTCCAAACCTGATCTAACCCCGATTGTTGCAGTAAACCAAGCTGGGCAATGTTCCCTTTCGACAAAGTGTTGTGCGATCAACTCCCTGGCGTCAACGCACAGGATACTTACCAACTAAGAGTCTTGATAAACATCTGATCACTTTCGCGGCAGGAACATAAAGCGAGCTCGACGAAAGATAAGCTTCCTTGCTTTGCAATCAACTGGACATTTCATCACTTTTGTGGCGGGAGAAAAGCGATAAAGACTATCCGAAACAAGGTGCTGCCCTTTAGTCGCTTTGGCTGCGGAAAGGGCGGTCTTTTCCCATATGGTGGCACGGCACTGCTATCTAGCAGTGGCTTTTGAAGGAGGGCGGGCAGAGAGTCTCGCTGAAAGAGAAGGGCACACGAATCGTTTTGGTTGGAAAGGCTCCGGCGATGGCCGGCTGCTTTCCATGCCAATGCAAAGGTGTTGCTTTTTAGGGCTTTTGTAGCGCTTTATTGGTAAACTTAGATTTTCCTTTCTTCTTTCTTTCTGTTGGAAAGGGGTTCTGTGCAGCAATGGTGTTGCGTTGAGGCACTTCTCACTTGTGAATTGTGATGGGGATTGAGAGGGTTTTCTGAGGGAACAGTCTGGGAGAAGATTGTTTGGAGGGAGCTCCTATTCTCCAGTTTTTGCGGGACCGAAGGGCGAAGGTAAACGCCCGTTGCATCCGTTACCAGCCAACACGTACGCTTGCCATCACTACTCCCGTCTAATTGGGCATTTCGCTTCAAGCGGTTTTGGGAAGTTTCCGAAATATTCCGAACTGTTTTACTGGTTTTCATTGGTTCTTCCATGGTTTTGTTTTTTGTCTGGTTTTCTAATGATTCTTTCGGTTTTTCTTCCAGGTATTTTATGGGATTTTTCTTATTTTCATTTTTCCTGTTTTTTCACAATATGAAGTTTTCAAAATTTGTTTTTTTAATACTTGAACATTTTTAAAATTAGATAGGTTTTCAAGTCGAAATATTTTATAATTTGAACATGTTTCAACTGGAGAATTTTCAAATTTTAACATTTTTTCAAATCTGAACACCTTTTTCAAATTTGAACATTTTGAAATCCAAACATTTTTTAAACCTAAACATTTTTAACATTTTATAACTTGGACATTTTCAAAATTTGAACATTTTTCAAAATATGTGATTTAAAAAAAGGTTGTGATATTTTTTAAATTATGGAAATATTTTTGTTTGGCCAAATCCGAAGAGAATAAAACAGGGATTGTTTCCAAACACGATCACAAAAAATGAACAGGGTACGACGGAGTTATTGGGCTGGCCCACCTGGATAATGGTCCAAAGTGTGCTTCAAGTGCAACATGCGCTAAATAAGGCCTTGCGACTGATTTAGCCCCGGACAGACCTGGGCGATAATTTATATTATCCTCCACCTCCAGAGCGTGACATGTGTCCAACTAGTCTCCCCCAATTCCGCTTTTATTTCTATAATATACTAATGTAGCAAAAAATGTTTCGTCTGAAACAAATTCTATTTTTACCAGAAACTCACAAACATCTCACTTTTGCTTCCATAAATGCATCAATGTAGCAAAACACATTTCGTTTGGAGCAAAACCAACTCGATTGTAGCAACAAATAAGTTCACCCACAAAGTACACAGACCTCGCCGGAAAACATCACCGAAGACCTCGCCGGAGTTATGGTAGCAAAAACAAAATGCTAATGCAGCAAAAAACGACTTCATCGGGAAACTTTGTCGGAGATCTCGCCGGAGACAAAAAAAAAGTTGTGCGACTGTAGCAAAAAACATACTTCGTCGAATACCCTATAGCAAAATGTTTATGCTATTGTAGCGAAAATAACAGAAGTGATTTAGCAAAATAATAATATGTAAGTAGCAAATCTCACATGCCATATCAAGACATGAAAACCACGATGTAGCAAAATAAAATGAGTATATACCCAAAATAAATACGCGTATGCAGCAAATATTAGCCTTCGCTTCGGACCATGGTAGCATCGCTGTTTGCCATGTTCGCCGAGGCTTGGAGCTCGACGCTAGACCATGTGACGGAGGACGTCCAGGAGCTCGTGGGGATGATGCCCTGCGTGTTGGCGCTCTCCTGGAAGGGACGCCTGCAGGTAGGTGCCACTATCGACTTGAGGATTCCGTCGAGGTAGAGCTCGTGCTCTTGGAGGAGAAGGGCAGAATAGAGTAGAGGTGGGGTCGGGACTACGGCGGGAGGAACAGGGCGCAGCGCTCCAGGGGACGAGAAGGGGTGGAGCTCCGCAGGAGGAGCAGAGGCGGCTGATGGCGTGTAGATGTCCGCCCAGTTGGGAACCCCAAGAGGAAGGGTATGATGAGCACAGTGGCAAGTCTTCCCTCAGTATGAAACCAAGGTTTATCGAACCAGTAGGAGAAAGAACCAACTTCCGAAGGTTGATGCTCGCTAGCTTCGCGACAGCTCCAGATAATTTTTATATGGTGCCTTGTCTGGGGCGTAGCTTTGCACCAGCAGCAACGTGGAACCTGCACACAACACAACCAAGTGCTTTGCCCCAACTTACAGTGAGGTTGTCAATCTCATCGGTTTGTTGTAAACAAAGGATTAAACATATAGTGTGGTAAAAGATAGTAGTTTGCAAGAATGTAAATAATGCGAGTAAATAGTAAACGGTAATAACAATGTAAAAGAATGGACCGGGTCCACAGTTCACTAGAGGTGTCTCTCCATAAGATAAATAACATGTTGGGTAAACAAATTACAGTTGGGCAATTGATAGAATAAAGCAAGCATACAAATGTCATGAGGATCACTATGAGATTCACTTGGGCATTACAAAATAATACATAGACCGTAATCCAACTGCATCTATGACTAATAATCCACCATCTGGATGTCATTCGAGCAACCGTTGGGTATTAAGTTGAAAGCAACAGATTATCGCCTTAAGCAAAGTGTGTAATGTAAACAATACAAATGTCCTTGAATGCAAGATTGTTGTTTTCTCCCTAGTAGCAACAGCACATCTACAACTTTAGAGGTTGTTGCCACTCCCCCAAGTTACTAGGGACATGAACCCACTATCGAGCATAAATGCTCCCTCTTGGAGTCACTAGCATCTACTCGGCCAAGATATCTACTAGCAAAACGGAGAGCATGCAAGATCATAAACAACATAGAGATAACATAAAGATGATAAATCAATAGATCAACTTGACAAAGTACCAATATTCATCGGATCCCAACAAACACAACATGTAGAATTACAAAACGATGATCTTGATTGTGATATGCAGCTCACAAGAACTAAACATGAAGCACATGGAGGAGAAGACATCCATCTAGCTACTGCTATGGACCCGTAGTCCAAGGAAGACTACTCACGCATCACTCCGGAGGCAGGCATGGTGATGAAGAAGGCCTCCGGTGGTGATTCCCCTCTCCGGCAAGGTGCCGGGAAGAGCTTTTGGACCCTCCTGATCTTGCGTCGACGACGGCGACGGCTTGTAGTATGTTTCGTGGAAAATTGATCGGGTCTTTAGGTTTTCCTCGCCGAGGAGAATATATAGGCGGAAGGGCGGCGTCAGGAGGTGGGCCAGGTGGCCCTACCACCTGGTGGCGCGGCCAGGGGCTGGCTGCGCCACCCCATGGTGTGGCTGGCCCTTGGTCCCCCTCCCTCTCTGCTTTGGACTCCGTCTCGTGTCGGGAAAAATAGGAACTTCGGCTTTTATTTTGTCCAATTCCGAGAATATTTCATGTGTAGCTTTTCTGAAACACAAAAACAGCAGAAAACAGGGAACTGGCACTGTGGCATCTCGTTAATAGGTTAGTTCCAGAAAATGCATAAAAACGCCACGAAGTGTAACAAAACACAAAGCAAATGGTGCATAAATAAGCATGGAGCATCAAAAATTATAGATCATTTGAGACGTATCAGCGACGCTTTGCGGGAAGGAGAAGGGGTGGCGCTCGGGGGAGCAGGGACGCGGCGACGCTCGGGGGAGCAGGGACGCGGCGGTGCTCGGGGGAGCAGGGACACAGCGGCGTGTGGCTATGCGGGTGAGAAGAGGCAGAGCTCCGCGGGAGGAGCAATCAAGGCGCTCGGCGGGGAGGAGAAGGGGCGGCGCTCGGGGAAGCCGGGGGAGGTGGCGGTGACGTAGCAGTCCGGGGGAGACAGCGGTGGTGGCGCTGCAAGCTAGGAAGGCAGCGGCGGCACAACAGGCTGGGGGAGGCGGAGGCGGCGACGCCAGCAGGCCAGGGATGCAGCAACGGCGCAGCAGGCCGGGGAGGCGGCATAGGCGCAAGCAGGCCAGGGAGCGGCGGCGCATCGCGTGTGCGCGGGCGAGCAGCAAAGGAAGAAGGAAGAAGATAAGAAGCAGAGAACATGGGTGAGCCCGCAGGGGCACATGGCAACTGTTGGAGGCGGGGGATCCTTACCTCGTATCCCCCGGGGGAATAACGTCATTTTCCTTTAGCCCCGCCCATGAGGATTCTCTTTATAGGCTGCTCTCTGTATGGCCCACTTAAACATGAAGTACTTCCTTCAAACGGAAAATTAGCGTCGGTGACTTAGTAAAAACTTTATACTAAGTTAGTACAAAATAACTAACACTTATTTCCAGTCGGAGGGAGTTCTCTTTTGTTTTTGTTTTTTCCTTTCTTGTTTTATCTCAAATATGGTCATATTTGCACAATTTAAAAATGTTCAAACCTGAAAGATTTGAAAGATGGTCAGATCTGAAAAGCTCAAACTTTGGAAATGTAAAAAAAAATTAAAATTATTGAGATTTTGAAATTGGTTCGAATTTTAAAAAATGATAAAAGACAGAAACAAAAAAAGGAAAAAACTCAAAGAAATTCTGAGGAAAACCGTTAGAACCAACAAACCTCGCTGGAAGATTCTAGAAAGGTTCTCAAAACCGGAAAAACTAAAACCCGCTTAACGATATTCCTATAGCTCGACGCAAAAACGGGCCAGCCCAAAAAGGATTGCCGCGTAGTCAGAGCGCTTTCCCGCATGCATTATGGGGTTATTATGGATTGCCTTGTTTCGAATTGATTGTTTTGATGTTATACAGAGTTTGCTCGACAATAAGTTGGCCTGTGATAAAAAAATAAAGCCTAGCTTTACACCAACATATTAGAGCTATGTAGTAAATATGAGTCTAGGCCATATAGCCCAGTTGGCAAGGTTCTCTTCTTGACATGAACAGAAAGAAAAATGGATCAATCAAAACTGGCCCTGAATTGTATTTACTTGACCCATCTAAATTGCACACAAAAAAAGGCATCCCTAGCGGCCAATAGAACCTTTATTTTTGTCCATGTCTATGATGTCTCGAGGCATGTTGAGCCAACGACTAATGTTGAAAATCACTTTTATTCTTCTTCTATGTTTTGCTATGCTCCGCTTGTGTGTTCTTAGCTCGATGTCTTGCCTTAGGATGTTTCGACCTTTCTTAGTGATGGCAACAACAGCAACAATAGTGCCAGGTGTGTTTTGCTCACTAGCTTTATAGTACTTCCTCCGACCGGAAAAGATTATCGGATGATTTAGCAAAACTTAGTACAAACTTGTATTAGCTCACTAACTACCTTTTCTGATCGGAGGGAGTAAATATTGTTTGTGCTCTTAGTATTCTTCAATGATGAACGACGATGAAGAAGCATTTTTGCAAACTTGTCTTTCAAGGGGTATGTCGTCACTACAGTATGTTCATCTTCGAACGGCCATAGGTTCTACCTATTGAGTGGGTGATTCATGTGGTTTTCAAAAGTTTCGAGCTTAGTTCAACTTAAGTTTTGTCTTATGCATTATCCATATAGAAGTTATGGTTGACTATTGAGATGCAAAAGGGGAAGCTATATATATCACTATATCTGGAAGAATCTTGATGGATTTTTTAGTTTTTGTATCTTTGTCGCTTGTTTTGTGTTGGTGTGTTTGATATAATATAGTTTGTTTGATAAATCAGCCAAGTATGATTTTGAAAATGATTAAAAATGGAGTTTTTCTAGTTATTGAGATGGTAAGAATTTGTTTAGTTGTATATATTCTATTATACAAAAGGGCAAATCTTCTATCTAATAATTAAGAGGGGAAAGTAAGTTCAACATTTATGTTTTGTTTGATGACTGAGACGACAAAACCATTCCTTCTACTCAAGGAAATTCAAGCCCTATATTGGTCACATCTACTAAAATGGACTATATTCTGCAAATTTGAACATTATTAATCCAGAACTTGGAAATTGGGTATCAATGTTAAGAGTAACGCCTCACCATGTCGATATATTTTGCTGAATGTTGCTTGTGGCCTGTTAGTTAGTATGGATAATGATTTATTTTTTAATTCGAAGAACACACTGAATAAGCAATCATAATATTTATTTGTTATCTACACATCATTGCAATTTTCTCAATATTGAAGAAACTTTTTCTTCTATGCAATTTTGTTAGACCATAAATCGGAAGTTTCCAATTGATTTCATCTTGACTGAGAGGTGCAATGATGATGTCAATCTAACTATTTTCATTTAATCAAACACTCCATTTTATACTTCTAGGGTTGCATATTTTAGTACATTTTCACCTATGACATCAAACTTTATGGTAGCCATGATTTTTGTTGCCATTTAGCTCGAACCTTCACAGCGTCAAACTTCACCTTATCTCAACATTCCTTCCTTATGTTTACTTTGCTAGCCAAGATTGTAGGTCCTCTGGCAACACGTCGCTACTTGTCAAAATAAGACACTCTCGTAGAAAATTCATAGTCAAAACACAACACTCCACGGTCCACACACACAACCAAGGTCACCTTTTATTTGTTTTACATGCAATAATATCAACATTAAAAATTATTTTAGTGATATGGTACGTAGCGAGTTAAAATAAATATGATAACTTAAGTGTACTGAACTTTTTTACTTCTTTAGACCAATTTTATTAAGATCCTTTTTTACTAGGTTTTCCTTGAAATTTAACAAAAACAGCTACATAACAATGATGCTAAATGTTAACAAAATTGTATATGATAACAAGAATATGTCATTTGCATAAAATATGTTAATTCCTTTAATATTTTATGCAAAACACCTTAGATATATCTTTCTCTAACTACAGAAAATCTGAGGTTACTAAGAGAAAACCACATGTCTCCACAAATGCAAATTCCAAATTAGTTTGTGTACAAATTCATGCAATTTTTATTTAATCCATTTTAGTATCCTTAAATATATTTGCAAACGGCTCTATCACTTGTGGCCCAATAAATATCTCTTATACACATCGCTTGATGAAATAGATATTTACAACCTCATCGTTGTGTTCCATATAAACCCCGAGTCTCTCGCTATAGGAAAAAACTCAGGGTATTTTTGTTTAGTTAGGCAATAATATTGAAGATTTCATCTCGAAGGACCGCTATGGTCGAATAGAGGGGGGGAAGATTGAAGGAGATATGCCCTAGAGGCAAATAATAAAGTGTGTTTTTATTATCATATCTCATTTGTTCATAATATATTATATGTCATGTTATAACTGTATTAAGCAGAAACATTAGTACATGTGTGGCACATAACAAACAGGTCACTAGTAGCCTCTATTCAACTAGCTCATTGGTTAACTGATTATCAAGGTTTTTTGATCATGGGCGTTTATGTCAATTGACAATGAGGTCATGTATGAACATGATGGATACGCACCCAACATTAGTATTGCGATGAGTTCAGACACAAAGTTCGAACATAGCAATTAACTAAGAAATAAAGTAACCTGATCCTTAGACTGTGAGGTCACATCTAATCACTACGTCTGGCGAATACTTAGATTGCATCAACCGTTATTTCCGTGATAGGGTGACTGAAAAGTGTCTTCGGGTATTCTAATGGTGTGGGTTGAGACGTGTGCACCAAGAGCAGGATTTATCCATCCGTGCAACGGATTGATACTCTAGGGCCACTCGGTGACAGTTGCATCTAAGAAGCTTGCAGGCATGTGACTAGGTCACGAGGATGCTATGTCATGAAAACGAGTAAATAGATTTGTCAGTAACGAGATTGAACATGGTATAGAGATATCGCTGATCGAATCTCGGACAAACCTAGTATCACGAGACAAAGGGAGTGGGATATAATATTTGCGGATCAAGGATGATTTAATCGTGGAATGCATAGGGTCAGCATGGCTTTCCAGACTCCACTGTTGATCATTTATCTGAAAGATGTCTCGATCATGCCTGGAGTATTTCTCGACCCGTAGGGTGGCACGCTTAAGGGTATACGATGCTTAGGGATTGTTTCGAAATTATTGGAAATGATAAGGAGTTAATCGGAATGTTCCGAGTAATACCGAAAAGGTTCTGGGAGATACCGGAAAGGTTCTGGGTGATATTGGAAATGTTCTGGTGAAAGAGAATTGCCAAGGAGTTATTAATTAATGAGTTTAGTATTTAATTAATGTAATTAAATACTCTCTCCGTTCCTCGATATGACGTGTATAGTTTTTTGCATGAATATTAATGCACGGGCTAAAAGGGTAAATTTCGATACTTTTAGACGTTAATACATGTAGCTGATCAGTGTGAGAATATAGGAAAAATAGGGAAATCTCATTTTATTATCGCTCCTAATCAAATTGACTCCTAAACTATGTAAAAGAAATCTCACAATCCCGCTATATACCTTATACTCTAGAATTTTTCACAGAAAATTATACACCTTATATCAAGGAATGGAAGGAGTATTAAAAAGGAATTAATAAATAAATAAAATAAAAGGGTAACCCCTAATGGGCCACCATGTGGCAGCCCATTAGGGGGGCCAAGGCAAGGCGCCAGCTGCCCAAGGGTTTCCCCTAGGGGGCGGCGGCCAAGGGTGGACCCTCCCTGGGGGAGGGCCATCTGGTGGAGGTGCCATCTACCCCCTCCACCTATATAAAGCCACCCGTCTCCCCAAGCCCCTTGGCTCATTAATCCATCCCTCATCTCCTCTCCTCTCTGGCTGGCTGATACGTCTCAAACGTATCTATAATTTTTGATGCTCCATGCTTGTTTTTACACCATTTGCCTATTGTTTCGTTACACTTAGTGGCACTTTTATGCATTTTCCGGAACTAACCTATTAACGAAGTGCCACAGTGCCAGTTTCCTGTTTTCTGCTATTTTTGTGTTTCAGAAGTGATACACAGGAAATATTCTCGGAATTGGACGAAACAAGTTCCTGAAGTCTTATTTTACCCGGAAGCTTCCAGAGATCCAAAGAAGTGTCGGAGGGGGGGCCACCAGGGCCCCAAACAAGGGGGCGGCGCGGCCTGGCCCCTGGCCGCGCCACCCCTGTGTGAGAGCCCCTGGCTCCACCTCTAACATCGCCCCTTCGCCTATAAGTACCCCCTGACGAGAAAAACCTGAGGGCCCGATCAGTTTTCCAGAATACATCGCGATCCACCGCCGCCGTCGACCCGAAGATCGGGAGGGTCCAGAAGCTCTTCCCGGCACCCTGCCGGAGAGGGGAATCGCCACCGGAGGTCTTCTTCATCGCCATGCTTGCCTCCGGAGCGATGAGTGAGTAGTCTACCTTGGACTATGGGTCCATAGCAGTAGCTAGATGGTTGTCTTCTCCACCATGTGCTTCATGTTTAGATCTCATGAGCTGCCCTACATGATTGAGATCACCGTTATGTAATTCTATGATGTTGGTTTGTTGGGATCCGATGAATATTGGTGTTTATGATTAAGTTGATGTACTGAATTATATCTTTTGTTATCTCTATGTTATTTATGATCTTGCATGCTCTCCGTTGTTAGTAGCTATCTTGGCCGAGTAGTTGCTAGTGACTCCAAGAGGGGGTATTTATGCTCGATAGTGGGTTCATGTCTCTATTTCACCTGGGGGAGTGACAGAAACCTCTAAGGTGGTAGATGTGCTGTTGCTACTAGGGAGAAAACAACATTCATATGCTCAAGGGCATATGCTTTGTTTACATTACACACTTTGCTTAATGCAATTATCTGTTGTTCGCAACTTAATACTTCTAGGGTGTTTGGATGATATCCCCGGGGGTGGATTATTAGTCATAGATGCAGTTGGATGGCGGTCTGTGTATTTTGTTGTAATGCCCAGAGTAAATCTCATAGTGATCTTCTTGACATATCACGTTATCTTTATTCTATCAATTGCCCAACTGTAATTTGTTTACCCAGCATGTTATTTTATCTATGGAGAGACACCACTAGTGAACTGTGGACCCCGGTCCTATTTTAATCATATTGCAATCACCTGTTTACTTTTCCCGCACTGTTTACTTTACTCGCACATTACTACTGTTTTCCACTCGATACACTCATAACCTTTGTTTCAAGCAAACCGGTGAGATTGACAACCTCATCGCAAGTTGGGAACAAAGTATTTGTTTGTGTGTGTGCAGGTTCCACAAACACCTTCAGTCGTCATCGTCGCTCTTCTCCTGTTCGATATACCTTGGTTTCTTAACTGAGGGAAAACTTGCTGCTACACTCATCATACCTTCCTCTTGGGGTTCCCAACGGGCTGGTCATTCACCACGCACAAGGACAGTTTGCTCCCAAATCAACTTGGAGCATCAGCTACTTTTCTGGCGCCGTTGCCGGGGAGGAAGAGAGAAGACTTCTGCGAGGGGAGTTCTTCGCACACACATTCTTTACTTTGTTATTTGTTTTGCTTTACTTTATTTATTTTATCTGCATTGCTTTTTATATCAAAAACCCAAAAAAATTAGAATCCTTGGTAGTTGTTTTTACTTGTTTACTTTCGTTTTGCTGAAATGGGTACTCCTGAAAACACCAAGTTGTGTGACTTTGCTAGCACGAACAATAGTGATTTTATCTGCACTCCTATTGCACCACCTGTTCCTGCTACCACCTTTTATGAGATCAAGCCTGCTTTATTAAACCTTGTTATGAAAGAGCAATTTTCTGGTGCTAATACTGAAGATGCTGCAGCTCATCTCAACAATTTTGTTGAGCTATGTGAGATGCAGAAATATAAAGATGTTGATAGTGATATTATTAAGCTCAAGATGTTTCCTTTTTCTTTGAGAGGAAAAGCTAAAGATTGGTTGCTGTCTTTGACTAAGAATAGTATTGATTCATGGGCTAAGTGTAAGGATGCTTTTATTGGTAGATACTATCCTCCTGCTAAGATTATAGCTTTGCGTAGCAATATTATGAAGTTTACTCAGTTTGATAATGAACATGTTGCTCAATCTTGGAAAAGAATGAAATCTATGGTAAAGAATTGCCCCACTCATGGACTGACTACTTGGATGATTATCCAAACTTTTTATGCAGGACTGAATTTTTCTTCAAGGAACCTACTTGATTCAGCTGCTGGAGGCACTTTTATGTCCCTTACCTTGGGCGCCGTATCAAAGCTACTCGACAACATGATGGTAAATTATTCTGAATGGCACACCGAGAGAGCTCCACAAGGTAAGAAGGTAAATTCTGTTGAGGAAACCTCTTCCTTAAGTGATAAGATTGATACCATTATGGCTATGCTTGCTAATGATAGGACTCATGTTGATCCTAATAATGTTCCTTTGGCCTCTCTGGTTGCTCAAGAAGAGCAAGTTGATGTGAATTTCATTAGAAATAACAATTTTAACAACAATGCTTATAGGAACAATTTAGCTAGTAACAATTATAGGCCGTATCCTTCTACCAATGGTAATGGTTATGTTAACTCTTATGGTAATTCCTACAACAACACTAGGGCCGCGCCCTCCGAGCTTGAGGTAATGCTCAAGGACTTCATCGGTAAACAAACTGCTTTTAACAAGTCTGTTGAGGAAAAGTTAGGCAAAATTGATATTCTTGCTTCTAAAGTTGATAGCCTTGCTCATGATGTTGAACTTCTGAAATTAAAAGTGTTTCCTAATGATGTGAATGTGAGCAATGTTGTTGCTGCCGCTAATGCTACCCAAGTTGGAATTGATGAAAATATTAGATTGTTAGCGGAATTGCATGCCAGGTGGGAAAGAGAAGATGAGATGGCTAGAGAGATGAAGGTATGTACTATTACTACCTCTAATGATGTTGCTCCTACTGATAGCAACCCTCTTACTTTGATTGGTGTAGAGAAAACTCCCACTCCTTGTGTTAAAAAGCCTAAAACTGCCAAAACATTTTCTCAAAAGAGTGCTGAATTTTTCGGAGTGTAGGAGATGATAGCTCTATTTCTTTTAATGATTTTAATATTGATGGCTGCAATATATCTGAAGTAATTTTGTTCTTGCAAAAGCTTGCTTTGACTCCCAATGCTAGTTCTTTAAATATTGCTTTTACTAAGCATATTACCAATGCTCTTATAAAGATTAGGGATGAAAAGTTGAAGCAAAAAGCTTCTGTTCCCAAGAAGTTAGAAGATGGTTGGGAACCCATCATTGATATGCATGTTAATGGTTATGATTGTCATGCTTTATGTGATCTAGGTGCTAGTATTTCTATCATGCCTAGAAACTTTTATGACATGCTTGATTTACCACCACTTGAAAAGTGTTATTTTGATGTTCCTATTGCTGATGTTGCTAAGAAGAAACCTTTGGGAAGGATTAATGATGTTCTTATTGTGGTTAACAATAACCTTGTTCCCGTTGATTTTCTTGTTATGGACGTTGAATGCCATGCTTCATGTCCTATTATTCTTTCTTCGAACTGTAGGTGCTATCATTGATATGAGGGAAGGCACTATCAAGTATCAATTCCCATTAAAGAAAGGTATGGAACACTTCCCTAGGAAAAGAAATAAATTACTTTTTAACTCTATTCTTAGAGCAAATTATGGGCTTGATGCTTCATCACTTGATGTTACTTGATTCGCACTTTTCTACGCCTAGCTCAAAGGCGTTAAAGAAAAGCACTCTTGGGAGATAACCCAATGTTTACTTTTCAGTACTTTTTCTTTTATTTGAGTCTTGGAAGTCATTACTACTGTAATGACCGCTCCTTATCTTGTTTATTTCGTTTTTGTGCCAAGAGAAGCCTCTAATTTGAGTGAGGTAAAGATTTGGGGATGTTGCTGTCCTGAAACTGTTTTCGGTGCTGCACCGTAAAAATTCGTGAAAATTCTCTGTATATCTTTTGGACCTGCGATTTCTTGTGCATATGCCCCAGGTTATATCCAAACTTTTCTTAGTTGAACACTTTTTGATTTGAGCAACGGAAAATCCCTCAAAAATTCGTCCTTTGTCAGCTGTCCAGTTTTGACAGATTTCTGCCAATATTTGTTTTTGCCACTTTATCGCTTTCTTTTGAGTTCTTTTTTATCATGGAACTCTTGTGGAAGTTGCTACAGTAGTATATAATTTATATGTGGTGGTTTTGGGTTGAAACCTGAAGCTAAAGAGGTTGAATATATTTTATGCTTACACTAATGTTGCTAATAGAATTGTGTTTAGTTTTGTATGAAGGAAGTTTTCAAGTGTAGGGATTGGAGAATGATGAGATGAGTTGAAGAATGGACAAAAGCTCAAGATTCGGGATGCCCATGCATCACCCCAAGAAATATCCAAGAAGTACAAGCGTCAAAGCTTGGGGATGCCCCCGAGGCACCCCTTCTTCATCGGCAAAAATCAGGTCACCTTTCAAAACACTATATTTTTATTGCTTCATGCACTATGTGTTTTTCTTGGAGCGTCAGTTGTTTTAGTTTTCTTAGTTTGTTTAGTTTGTTTGTTTGCTGCAATAAATGGTTGGACCCCAACAAATTTCCTTTGGAGGAGATGTACTCGTTTTCATTTGCAAAGAACGCTATAGTTTTCACTCTTATTAAAAATCGAGTGTTCTACTTTTTCTACTACTGCTTTTGGTTTTCGTTTTCGCCTTGATTTGCGTTCAGATCTTGCCATATCTTTTCATCAAGGTGTATTTTTGCCTCTGATCTTCATTGGTTTTCATGAAAAGAGGTGTTTATAAAAATTTCAAATGGTGTTGGAAAAGAGAAAAAGCTTTGTGCAAAATAGTGGTACAAGAAGGAGCTTGTGTAGACTGCGGCTTAGGCTTTTTCATGTCATGCTTGATGTCTTTTTGATAGTATGCTTAGTGGTTTTGCTGTAGCATGACTTGTCTCAAATAACTGAGATTGCTTAATGAGCCTTTGAAAAAATCATGCGTTGTTTTTATTGTATGGAAGCATTATTTTGGTTTTCTCCTTGATGCTTTATTTGGGTTGACTTGGCGCATGCTCACACATGTTAGACTCTTACAAAGTCGCCATTAGCCTTCATGATCATTTAGTTTTTGACTTTTGATGCCATCGTATGCTTCTTTTAATGTCGCTTTGTCGCTTTGCATGATTATGGCCATTATTGCTCTCTTAGTTGGTCGCTCCTAGTCTTTTGCTAGCCCTCGCCTTGTACTGAGTATGAGCTCTACTCGTGCATCCAACTCCTAAAAGCCAAGTTTTTCATTGTGTCCACTATAAATTCCTATGCATGGTATTTGTAAGCCATTCCAAAGTAAAATTTTCGTGTGCTACCTTTCAGAAACCTTCAAAATACTTCTCGTTTTGTGACACTGTTTTCAGCTCATGGGGACGTAGTGGTCGGATTTGCTATCTTCCATATTGTTTATTCCAAAAAGAAAAAAAAGGAAAAAAAAGAAAGAAAAAAGGCACTCCTCCAAAGAATGTGAATGTTGGTGGGCACCCGATGGAATCGGTTAGCCATGGTATGTGAAAGGAAAAGGTGGGGAGGAGTGCCAAGTTTTATAAAAAGAGCATGAAGTGCCAATCTCTCTCTCAAAAACTTGCTTTATTTTTGTATGGAAGATAGTAAGAACCCCATTGCCAGTCGTTGACAAAGACAACCACCTCTCAAAATCAAGTTTTATCTCTGTTTTACAAATGAAAAGCTCTAGCACATGTTTAAATCACTGCTTCCCTCTGCGAAGGGCCTTTCTTCTACTTTTATGTTGAGTCACCACCTTCTTTCTTTATGCACCATTAAGAGAGCATAGTTGTCATTCTTAGTGTGATATGCATTGTCCCAAAGTTCATTGATTGACGCATATTGTTGGTTTCACTTGTTCTTAAATTATTTGTATTTAGTCGCCCTCTTAAACTTTGAGGTGTCCTATGCATTTATGTTTTGCTCTCTTTGAAGGACAAGCTGAAAACCATCTGCATGTTTTTCCTTATGATTAGAACACACGTTTGACTTTCATTGTTTCATTATCATGATCTTTTGTTTGTGTTCATTTGCATGTTTACAACATGGTTGCTAAGTTCTTATTGTCATGATTATATCTTCATGCCCATGTTTTAAGTTCTATTGATCCCAGCTCATCAATGCTTACATATATGATCAAGATTGTGTAGGTGCATGTCACCTCAAAAATTATTCTTTTGTTATCACTTACCTACTCGAGGACGAGCAGGAGTTAAGCTTGGGGATGCTTGATACGTCTTAAACGTATCTATAATTTTTGATGCTCCATGCTTTGTTTTACACCATTTGCCTATTGTTTCGTTACACTTAGTGGCATTTTTATACATTTTCCAGAACTAACCTATTAACGAAGTGCCAGAGTGCCAGTTTCCTGTTTTCTGCTGTTTTTGTGTTTCAGAAGTGATACACAGGAAATATTCTCGGAATTGGACGAAACAAGTTCCTGAAGTCATATTTCACCGGGGAGCTCCCAAACATTCGAAGGAGAGAAGGAGTAGGGCCACGTGGGCCCCACACACACAGGCGGCGCGGTCAGCCCCCTGGCCGCGCCACCCACGTGTGAGGGGGCGTGGGACCCCCTCTGACAGCCTCCTTTCGCCTATATATACCCCCTGACGAGAAAAACCTAAGGGCCCGATCAGTTTTCCAGAATACATCGCGATCCACCGCCGCCGTCGACCCGAAGATCGGGAGGGTCCAGAAGCTCTTCCCAGCACCCTGCCGGAGAGGGGAATCGCCACCGGAGGTCTTCTTCATCGCCATGCTTGCCTCCAGAGCGATGAGTGAGTAGTCTACCTTGGACTATGGGTCCATAGCAGTAGCTAGATGGTTGTCTTCTCCACCATGTGCTTCATGTTTAGATCTCATGAGCTGCCCTACATGATTGAGATCACCGTTATGTAATTCTATGATGTTGGTTTGTTGGGATCCGATGAATATTGGTGTTTATGATTAAGTTGTTGTACTGAATTATATCTTTTGTTATCTCTATGTTGTTTATGATCTTGCATGCTCTCCGTTGTTAGTAGCTATCTTGGCCGAGTAGTTGCTAGTGACTCCAAGAGGGGGTATTTATGCTCGATAGTGGGTTCATGCCTCTATTTCACCTGGGGGAGTGACAGAAACCTCTAAGGTGGTAGATGTGCTGTTGCTACTAGGGAGAAAACAACATTCATATGCTCAAGGGCATATGCTTTGTTTACATTACACACTTTGCTTAATGCAATTATCTGTTGTTCGCAACTTAATACTTTCGGGGTGTTCGGATGATATCCCTGAGGGTGGATTATTAGTCATAGATGCAGTTGGATGGCGGTCTATGTATTTTGTTGTAATGCCCAGAGTAAATCTCATAGTGATCTTCTTGACATATCACGTTATCTTTATTCTATCAATTGCCCAACTGTAATTTGTTTACCCAACATGTTATTTTATCTATGGAGAGACACCACTAGTGAACTGTGGACCCCGGTCCTATTTTAATCATATTGCAATCACCTGTTTACTTTTCCCGCACTGTTTACTTTACTAGCATTTTACTACTGTTTTCCACTCGATACACTCATCACCTTTGTTTCAAGCAAACCGGTGAGATTGACAACCTCATCGCAAGTTGGGAGCAAAGTATTTGTTTGTGTGTGTGCAGGTTCCACGTTGCCATTGGCCGAAGACGAGTCAACAAGTATTGTTAACGGCGCCCTTGTTGAAGCTACTAAGCCAGTCCGCATCACCTTCAGTTGTCACCGTCTCCCTTCTCCTATTCGATATACCTTGGTTTCTTAACTGAGGGAAAACTTGCTGCTGCACTCATCATACCTTCCTCTTGGGGTTCCCAACGGGCTGGTCATCCACCACGCACAAGGACTGCCTGACGCTTTCATAGCCATCAGCTATCTTGGCCGAGTAGTTGCTAGTGACTCCAAGAGGGGGTATTTATGCTCGATAGTGGGTTCATGTCTCTATTTCACCTGGGGGAGTGACAGAAACCTCTAAGGTGGTAGATGTGCTGTTGCTACTAGGGAGAAAACAACATTCATATGCTCAAGGGCATATGCTTTGTTTACATTACACACTTTGCTTAATGCAATTATCTGTTGTTCGCAACTTAATACTTCTAGGGTGTTCGGATGATATCCCCGGGGGTGGATTATTAGTCATAGATGCAGTTGGATGGCGGTCTATGTATTTTGTTGTAATGCCTAGAGTAAATCTCATAGTGATCTTCTTGACATATCACGTTATCTTTATTCTATCAATTGCCCAACTGTAATTTGTTTACCCAGCATGTTATTTTATCTATGGAGAGACACCACTAGTGAACTGTGGACCCCGGTCCTATTTTAATCATATTGCAATCACCTGTTTACTTTTCCCGCACTGTTTACTTTACTCGCACATTACTACTGTTTTCCACTCGATACACTCATAACCTTTGTTTCAAGCAAACCGGTGAGATTGACAACCTCATCGCAAGTTGGGAACAAAGTATTTGTTTGTGTGTGTGCAGGTTCCACAAACACCTTCAGTCGTCATCGTCTCTCTTCTCCTGTTCGATATACCTTGGTTTCTTAACTGAGGGAAAACTTGATGCTACACTCATCATACCTTCCTCTTGGGGTTCCCAACGGGCTGGTCATTCACCACGCACAAGGACAGTTTGCTCCCACATCAACTTGGAGCATCACTGGCTCCCTCGTTTGGAGTTGTGCCCGTGGGGTAGAGGTAACTCCACCCTCTAGACGCGAGGTAGAGGTAACTCCGCCCTCTAGCCACCCCCTCCACCTATATCGCGCTATCTCGCACCCAAATATTGCCGCGTTGGCTGGCGCGTGCACACCAACCGCCAGGAACTTTCCCCATGCACCGCTTCTTCTCGCCACGTGCCAGCGCCTCCGCTCTCCCACGCGCCAGCGCCACCACCGCTTCTCCTTCGCCGGGATGCCGCTGCGCTGCCGTGGGTCGTCCGGCTTCCGTGGCGTTCGAGTGTGGCCTAACGGCACGTACTACACCGAGCTCCACGCCGGTGGCTTCCGCCTCATGCTCGGCACGTACGACATGCCGGAGCTGGCGGCGCGTGCGTACGACGTAGCCGCGTGGCATTTCCGGTGCCCGCGGCGCGACCTCAACTTCCCGGATATGCAGTCAGTCGAGGAGGTCGAGTTCCTCTCACCACCTCCGCGCTTACTCGACGACGAGGACCGTCACCGCCACCGCCAGGCGCAGCGCCGGCTCGCCATTGTGGAGCGCGACGAGGAGCTGATGCACCGGTGGAGGGCTCAGTTCCCGAGCGATGTCGTCGACAAGCAGGCATTCTTCAATGAGCAAAGAGCGGAGAGGAGGAGAGACCGACGCCGCCGTCGGGAGTTCGCCGAGCGGGAGTTCAACAACCCCAACATGATGTGGGGCCAAGATGATCCTAGGTGGGACAATGTCTGGACTGCGACCAGCTCCGACAGCGAGTAGAACTAGTTGTTTATCTACTTTAGTATATTTTCAATGAATTTTAAGATCTTCTAATTTTTGCCTAGCTAGTGCAAAATGTGTTTGTGGCGCTGTAATTTAGCGCTTCCGTTGCGGGCACTTTTCTAGCGGGCCGTGCGCGTGGAGGAGAATTTGGCGCAGCGCGCGCTAAGCGTTTGTAGCGTGCGGCTAGCACGTTTTGCAGCACCAAAATATTGCGCCCCTTTTGGAGATGCTCTTATGCCCGGTTTTGTGGATGGCGGTGTCATGGCGTCTTTCCACATGTCATTGTTGTACGTATTTTATGCATGCTTTCGTGGACGGTGGCGGCATGGTGATCTTTCCAGCGGCGTTGGTCGCATTATATGGTCTCGTGGAGTCGAGGCTAGTTGGTCTTTTCACGTCATCGTGGTAGGCGGCATGTGCTGATTGTGATAGGTGAGAGGTAAGCACACCATATGGATAAATGGTGAGAGTACATGACACTCGTATGCAACCAATCACCATACCACTTCTGTGGTCCGTAAGCAATCTTTCACAGCACAGACGGCAAAGACCTTTCGTGTACGATGGGGGCCTTAAAAGGCACGATTTATACTTGTATAACAATGCATCACAGCCTATCAAACAACATGCAAAATATGGCTTTAAGGGATAGCCAGGACAGGGCTGCCCTACTTGGCATCCGTTCAGGGAACCCAAAATAAGGCCATGCTACCAAACGCGTCCATAGTGTACGGGCTGGAACAGTGTTTGCCCCAAAGGGAGTATCGTTATGCTCTTTGAAGTCGACCTTAAGACCAGATTCCGAAATAGTAGTTTTAGGAGGAGCCGAAAAACGTGAAGAGGGTTACATCTTTTTTTTTAACAAACAATGCAACCTTTATTAATTTTAGAAAATAAGATTATATCTTACACTAGTTGTGGAACTAGGAACAAAGGCGGATCATCTAACCATACATTTGTATCTATATCTTTGTTGTATCTTGCCATCAGATGCGCCGCTTTGTTTGAATTCCTTGGACAATGAGCAATTCGTGTCATATTGGTGTGTTTGGTTGAGCTGTAGATTCTTAAAAATCAGGTGTGAGAAATCTGCTGTGAAAAAGCTGCTGTGAGCTGATAACTGTGGGAAAGCTAGAAGTTGTTTGGTTGCAACAACTGTCAACTGTAGATTCAATAGGAAATATCCGTAATACCCTTAAGTCAATTATTTATATCTAATTGATTGTAAAACAAGTATTTGTACAGATAGGCATGCGAATGACTATTTTGGATTTGTTTTTTTGTATTTATGAATGTTGTTTCCATTTGAAAATATACATCAAAGGCAAATGAGACGTTATCCGGTTGTAGTTTTGCTACTTCGAGCATATTGTCCTCATCTTCATCAATTTATCAATCACTCCCCAAATTTCTCCTCTTTTAATTTTCTACCGGGAGTATTATTCTTCGTACAAGTATTTTGACAAACACCTTGCGGACTTTTTCACAAGCACCTTGCAAGCAAAGTCCAAACCATGTCCTACACATAGGCAATCATAATAAAATTACACACCACAAACACCGACGTATTACACAGAACAATTTCACATGCCATTGGCATAGACCAATTGAAGGAAAACGTTGACAGATTACAAGAATCAGAAGAAAAAAAGTATGGCTGGAACAGGTGGGAGGAACAACAACATGGAAACAAAGGAGAGGAGGGAGGGGAAAAGAGCAACTGTAGGCGGCGCAGGTAGTTCTCCGGCCGGCGGCCCAGGTCGTTCATGGAGACGGCGGCTCGACGGCTGAGGGATGGAAGCGGTCAACGGTGGCAGGATAGGCGTGTGGACGCGGAGCTTATCGAGCGAGGGGAGGGGGTGGAGGAGGAAGGGGGCCTCAGACGGCAGAAGATTCGCCGGAGGCTGTTGACGGCCGGCGAGGCGGAAAACAAGCCGGGGCTCTCCTCTACCATGCTCACGTTTGTGAGGAAGAAAGGCACGGGAGGAGCAGGTTGGGTTGGTGGAAAAAGAAACAAACCAACCGTCCATTTTCCACTTCGGGATGGCATCGCGGGTAATTTTCTCCGGCTTCGCTCAACGCAACGCAGCGAAATCTGGGGTATGCCCCGCTTCCATTTTACACGGTGGGAATCAGCTGCGTTCCCGAATCTAGGCGTGTAGAAAACATCGTTTGGTTTAGATTCTGGCTGCCACAACGTGAATCTGGTTAGGAAATCTCAACCAAACACAGCCTGAATCTTGCCAAGTTTATACGACACTCATTCAAATACGCAGATCCCACAATCCGGTTGAATCTAAAATATAGACACTACGTTAATCCACATCATTAAAATTATATTGGCTGTTAAATCTGTAGTTTTAATGGTCAAAATAAAAAAAATACGTAACATCTACCAGCACAAACATACACAATATGTCTGGTCTGACACGAACATGATGAAATATAGGAAGTTGCAGCAGCCGCACGATAGAAAAAAAAAGCAACGAATTAGATGAACACCACGGGCACGTCGCAATAAAAAATAATTAGCCAGCCAAGTGCTCTGTGCAGAAATAGACTGCAGCGGGATCGATTGTTCAAGAGACAGTCTGGTCTGTTTTAGATAGTTCACGTACGTGATTTGTTAGTTCACATGAAACGTGTTTGATGTGTGCATGTCTAAACGTTTTTTATTTGAAGGCTTAATATCTTTCATGGCATCATATTGATCTGGACACGGTTGATTCCCCAACACAACACCCATATACATACAAATTAATTTACTCAATTTTATCTAGATTATTATGTATCTACACGTATTTTAGTGTCAGATACATACAAATTTAGATAAAGCTGAGTTAATTAATTTTACACGACATGATATGGTTAATTCCATCAATTTATAGAGTTTTCTACTTAAGATCCACATTATCTCAATTATTTAATAGTTATATCTATTGTTTATGGCTAAGATTTAACGCGAATATTGGACCATGTAACTGCGTTTGATGGGGTCTGGGTGTATACAGTGTAAACGTTGCAAATATTTTTGATGGAACCCTGCTGAAATTCATGTCCACTACGTAGACCCCCAATCAGATCGTTACCCAGTCTAAATATTCCTCCTTGCAAACAAAATCTCCCCACCGCCAAACTCATCGCCTATGTGACAATAATTCACATGCAAAGAGCTTTGTGTGCTAATATTAGTGTATGTTTCACATGTAAATTTGTACACCTTAGTATACTCTTTTGGGAGATAATGTTTTGTATTTTATCCTATGTGTAGAGAAAGCAAGTTTGTATGCCACAATTCTCCAGAGTTGTTGGCAACTCGAAAGATCATCCACCACGCTTCGAAACCATATTATCAAGATATACAAGTTCTATATATAGATTGTTAATCTGGTGTCAAGCGATAAGGGACAACACTTTTTTTGCCATATAGGCAAATCATCTTTTGAAAACTGTTCATTTAAAAAAGGCCCTGATTTGCATTTAATATGACTTATAAACTTGAAAACTCAGTCAACCAATGATGAGTGACACATTAGCTCTCTGTCACATGGCAAGAAAATAAAAAGTAACTAAATTAGATATACAATATGAAAACAAAAATCAATAACTTTATGGAAAAGTGGCAAATTAAATTTGGATCCCATAAGTCTCAAGGGAATTTGTTTGACGAATAAATAAGAATAGTTATTAGTGGACAACAATGTGGATCAACGAACTAAATTCAAGATATATTCAATGTTAGCTCATAAGGCCTAGGTAATTTAGCTAGACGAACAAAGGGAACAAATACAAAAGAATATCACATGTGTATCAATTAGAGTAATATACTTTCAAACGTTAGCATTTAAAAAACATCTATAAGTACATAAAGCAATTCAAGATCTATTCTCCATGTTTGAATTTGAACTCAAAACAGCTATAAGTACGTAAAGCAATTCAAGATATTTTCTAACTTAATTTTTTGCATTGATTGATATGCTCAAATTTGTATGTTAAAATGACATAAACCAAAAAAATAATAATGGGATTGCAGTGTTGTCCGCATCATAATTATTTATATAATTATTTTTAATTAGTTGGCACCACAATAGTATAGAAAATAAAGCTCACATTAAAAAGTTGGAGTAATACATTTAACATAGTAAATATGATGCCCTCGCATTTGGGAGGGCCACTGTGCTAGTTAGTTAAAACAGTAGTTGGTGTTTTCTAATTTTAGTGTGATGTATACTCTCATCGTTCCAAATTAATTGACTCGACTTTATCTAGGTTCAGATGTGTCTAGCTTAAAGTCATATTTAGATACATGCAAATCTTAACTAAGTAGAATCAATTAATTTGGAATGGAGGAAGTATATATATGTGAGCTTCTATTTTTCAAATGTAACATCCGTAGAAGTATCTTTGAGCTGGCCAAGGTGTGCAAATGGATCTTCAATGCAGAACATCAAGTGAGCGAGACACGACAGATCAGAGTCGTTGGCTACATAGATGCACACAGCAACAGCATTACAGCTCGAATGCACCTAAATTAAAGCACATCTACAAGTGGTGTTGGATTATATATGTAGCTAGGAAATCAGATCAGGACCAGGGAGGCGAGACCCCCCGCTCTCGCCTCTCGACGACGATGAAAATGATCGACCTGTTTCGACGCAATCTGCATGGTATCACGACCATGACCGTGCGTCTACTGCAGGTACCGTCTCCAGCCGACAAAATGGAAAATGTCACCTACCGGTTGTTACGACCTCCTCGCGTCATGTCATCGAGATCAGGACGCAGGCACGCAGCCATGTTCCAAGAGAAGAATTAACCGAGGAGGACACTGGTGACTGGTCGTCCAAAGCTCCTTTCAGCCTGCATATGCATCACATTCAGCAACCGACGTCGACGACTAGCAAACCAAATCGATCGATCCCTGTTCCAACCACGTATAAGGTGAATCGTGTAACGGTGTTAACCCATGCGTCGTGGATCATGTACTGATCATGTGGGCTAGCTCATGTGAATTGCAACATGCCGGTTCGGTTAGCTGGTCATAATCATATCAGGCCACCTCCTGTCGATGCCATGAGGGTGATCAATCGATCTCCTTAATTGAGCGGATCGATCCAAAGAGGCTGCTGCGTTTTATTTAATCAGTTGTCGGAATGCATCGGCGAGGTCACTTACACTGTCACTCTGAGTGGTACAGCAGTGGGTAGCCAGGGCGGCGAAGTACGCCATGGCCGACGCCAGCAAGCGCATCGACCTCGCCGCGCCGCTCCTCTCCGTGCGCCGACACGCCAGGACGCGGTCTGGCCAACGCTACGACGATGCCACGCTCGGAGGCGTGCCGTTCGGGTGGGAGCGCTGGCCCGGCCATCCCAAGAGCGTTCGCACGATTGTCCCACGCGCGCCGCCGCTCCTCCCCGAGCCGGAGGAGGCCGCGCGGTCCTCGGACGCGCTCTCCCGGGCCGACAGCTCCTACACCGTGAACTGCAGCGTCGCCAGCCTCAGCGACGCCGGCGCCGGCTGGACGGTTTCCCCGGCCGCCCGCGGAGGCAGCGTCATGATGGATCGCTTCTTGCTGGCAGCCAAGGAGCAGTGCGCCTTCCGTAAGGAAAAGGCCGGCGCAGCCAGCACTCGCGCCCGCGACGGCGATAGCCTGCCGATGTCAACCCCCGTCGAGCACCCACCGGCGATCCTTGCAAATGCGAGCTACGTAAGGGACACGAGCGAAGACGGCGGTGGTGAGAACGAGGTGGACGCGCACAGCACGGCGGGCTTCGCGTCCGGGAGGAAGTGCGGGCTGCTTCCGACGAGGTGCGCCAAGATCCTCAACCCGGCGCACGCCATCAGCAGGCATCGCCGCGGCGCGCGGCGCTTCCTGTCCGATCTCGGCAGATCATGCCGGCGCGAGACGCACCCGCTCCTGCCGCAGCGCCGGCCTGAACTCGACGCCGACATGGTGGTAAGAAGTGAGCTACTACGCAGTACGAAGCCACCATGTGTGCTACCGTCATATATCTCTTTGCGTGTCGCAGCGTACCTGGGAGGAGGTGCACGTAAGCTCACTAGTGCGCCTAGTGCGCTCGGATCGCGCGAGCAGCCTCCGAGAAGGCGCCACCATGGCCGCTGAGCTGGACAGAATGATGCCTGGACTCTACAACGGCGTCCATCCCAAGGTCGCCAATCTCGGTCTGCTCCTGGTCCTCGACAGAGCCGACGGTGGTGCCACTGCCGCATCGCCGCCTCTGAAACGCGGCCGGCCGCCGAGCGCGCGCGGCCTGAAGACATCCAGTAGGCGCGACGCCATTGGCCACGGCTTGCCGCCGCTTTTGGAGGAGAAGGCCGCGGCGAGCCGTGACGCCACCGTGCGGCCTCGGGCGCAGCCACGGGTGCTGCTCTCATTGCCGTCTCCTAAGATGCCGACGGAGTCCTGGCTCTCGCGGACGCTGCCGTCCGTATCGAACAAGCCTCCCACGACGTCGTTCCTGGGGATCCATGTGCAGCAGCTCAGGACGAAGCAGCAGGCTCCGTCTCCCTGCTGGTCCAGTCATCAGGCCAAGGTCGTCGATCATGGATCCAGGCCACGGCGGGTACGGATACATGATCTGCATAAGTGATGGTCCTGCTTTCCAAGCTTCTACACATAGCCTTGTACTGCATTTTGTTACTCAATTCAGTTGCGCGCTTCTCTAGTTATATGTTGAATCTACAGGAGCACTGTCTTGTCTTGAGAAGCTCCACACTTTGGATTTAGCGGGCTTCAAGTTACCATATCTCGGTACTTTTCCATGTGGATAGGCTTTTGTGAAAATGTATTATTTTTGTCTGCCAAATGTAATTGCTGATTGGCTTTGCTACTGAGATGGATATTGAGCTTATTGGCTGCAGTTTAATTACTTATCCATTTGTGAGCTTATAGATATGATCAGATTTGCTGATTACAGCTAATCCTGATTTAAATTTGTATGGTGAGCTTTTATTTGGTTTAAACCTGAGCAGATCTAGGGGGTTTCATAGCTTCCATTTGCTGCCTAGATTGTTTGACTGGATCATTTGCATTACTAGTTGCTATCTTGTCCCTTTTTGTTGTCTCCCTTGTGTCCATAGTTCTGTCCCAAATGATCCATGTCCTAGAAATGTTGCCTAAAGATATAGTGATCTCTAGGTCAACTTAATGAATTTTTGGAGGCCTTCCTGACCTCCTTTCTTAGGTTTTGAAGATATCAAATTGCCTCGCCAAAATGGTGAAGGCAAACATTTTAACATAACCAAATTTTACTTTTTTTGTCTTTGTTTGTTTTGCAGTGATCAAGACACAGTTTAGAAATTCCTTCTACTTTTTTATCATTGTAAATTAATGTATTTCCTAGGACTCGCAAAATGTTGAATAAATATGAATGTAATAAATAATACAATTATATATCCATTGACTATTCTTTTGATATTTGATCTCATATATTGTATTCTATATGATTATTTGAAAATCAAATTCTTGTTTGAATTTCATGCATTCAAATTTTGAATTTGGATTCAAATTGCTCCCCCAAAACGTAGGAATTCACAAAGGTCATGTCGAAATGTATTGGACTCACTGGATGATCAAAGCCTAAGTCATTCGTGTAAGAGATACTTCAATCACTTTGTGTTTTAATCAAAGGCTCAAAATTTTCCCTCATTTTCACATGCAAATGCACAAATCCTACTTATACCCCTTTGAAAGAGCATGGAGCCCCCATGTGTGGTTTTGGTAATTAATGACAATCTCTATGGGCTAATTGTTGCATTGAGTTATATTTGTAGGACTTGTCCGTAGACAATGCTTGAATCATATGTTGGTTTCAAGGTTGTATGAAGATAGAAATAAAGAAGATTATGTGATGACCAAGGTGTTATTCAAGGAGTAATCCGAAGATTGGTCATAAGGGAGTTGAGACTATATCGAGTGTGTCTTGAAGAATAAGATTGAGTGAGATCTCATGTGTATTTTCAAGACATCATCATTGTGGAGAAAGAAGAAGTGATTCGAGAATTGATCAAGCCAAAGCGCAAGTTCAAGATGGAATCTAGAAGAGATCATATGCTTGAAGCTTGCCATATATATTGTGATCATGAATAAGTGAAGATATTCTTAAAGAGAGTCTTTCCCATAGTGGTGTATGGGGAGCAATTCGCAAGACTTCACCAAACCAGCAAGATCAAGAAAGGTGTTCCAATTTGAGGAAGACAAGACGGTCATCATCTAGCTCAAGTGGAATTCGCAAGGCAAAGCTATGTTCTTGATAGGGTTTCTTTCTTACCGGTCTCATGGTGTTAGTTGTGACACCGGGTTATAGGATCGGTAGCTGTACTATCAAGAGGGGCTCTCGAGTGAGTAACTTAATCGTAACATTCGGAGAGAGATCAAACCTTTGCATACTTTGCATCATATTTCTTGGCTCTTATTTGGGTTTTATCCATGTCAGATTCTAGAGCTTGTGGTTATTTCCATGACAAGATCTAGCTCATCAAAAATGGATTTTGCATGAAACACTTATTGTCTTTTGGGTGATTGGAGGTTTTACCGGTTCATCTTTGAAGAGAGGTCAAACCTTTCATCATTTGGTTTTATCTTTCTTGGTTGTACTATGATGTTTCTCTGCATAAAGTTGTAGGGCTCGTTGTTGTGATGCCAACGAGCCCAAGACCATCGAAAATGGAGTTCGGATACTCAGTATGGTTGTTTTGGTTTCAGTTGTTTCTGCCTTTTCCAGGGCCAAAGACTCCAGCCTCGGAGGACCGGAGACTCCGGCCCAAAATGTTTTTTCGTGGGGGACCTATATAAGGACTAGACTCCGGGGTAAGTGCCCAGCAACGGCTAGTTTTCCAAGGAAGCAAGCTTCTGCGATTTTGTCTCTCCTCCATTGTTGACCTTGAAGCTTTGCTCTCTCTCCCTCCCCCTCCCATGATTCTTGCTCAATATTGAGGGAAAAGAGAGAGGAGATCTAGATCTACGTTTCTACCAATCAACTTCTCCACTAAGTGAGGGGAACCTTTTGGATCTAGATCTTGGAGTTCATTTGTTGATTTCCTTCTTATTCTTCCTCTCATATCCCTCCATAGCATTTGTTGCTTTGGTAGATTTTAGGAGAGAAGAATTTGAGCACTTTGTGTGCTCTTGCCATTGCATTTGGTGCATCGATTTGAGTTCTCCTCGGAGATTTGGTAAGTTAAAGTTCGTGAGCTTGTTACTCTTGGGTTCTTGGAACCCTAGACGGCTTAGTGGCCTTTGTGGCATATACTTGGGGCCTCCAATTAAGTTGTGGAGATTCCCCAACCTTTGTGGCAATTCTTGGGAGCCTCCAATTAAGTTGTGGAGATTGCCTCAAGCTTGTATAGGTCCGGTGTCCGTCCTCAAGTGTCCCATAGTGGATCGTGGCATCTTGCTTTGTGCAAGAGCGCGAGGAGAATAAGGTGAGCCTTTGTGACATTCGGTATGTAGCTTGTCTCCGCATCTTGTGGTGAGCCTTTGTGGTGTTTGGTGAGCATTGTGCTACCATATCTCAAGGTGAGACCTTTGTGGCGTTCGGAGTGCATTAATCCACCGCACCTCTCCAACGGAGACTAGCTTACTTTGGAAGTGAACTTCAGGATACATCTTCATCTCCTTCGTGCCTTGGTAACTCTTATTCGAGCTCCACTACTTATGCACTTTACATTTGTGATAGTCATAGTGCTTGAAGTTATAACCTTGCTACTTGTCTTGCTTAGCATAAGTTGTTGGTACATATAGGTGAGCCTAGTTTATTTAGGTTTTGTAAGATTGACAAATTAAACACTAGTTTATTTTTGCATTTGTTCAAGCCTTTCGAAAAAATTTAAATCGCCTATTCACCCCCCCCCCCCCCCTTTAGGCGACATATGTGTACTTTCACCCTTGTTTGGTCATAAATGTTGGGATGTTACACCATTGCATTGAGGAAAAATTGGGAGGCGTCCTTATACCATGTTTCAAGTATAATAATTCGAACTCATTAGAACATACAATCCACCACGATCAGATTGAACCCTTTTTATCTGTCTCTCAAGTTGATTTTTAAAGTCTGCCTTGTAGATTTTGAACTAATCTAGATCTTCATCTTTAGTTCTCAAGAGATATTCATTACAATATCTAGTAGAATCATCAAGCAAACTCATATTATTTCTTTCCACATGTTGTCAACACACGAGTTATCTCACAAATATCTAAATGTATGAGCTCAAGTTGTATCAAGTTTCTTTTCTGTGTGGGCCGGTGAGGCTTGCGAGGCTGATTTTCTTGCACACAAGCATGACACTTAGATCCTTTGACTAAGATGAAATTTTGGAATTAAACTCATGCAATGAAACCGTGATATACAATCAAAATTAATATGACAAAGTCATGAATGCCAAACATATTAGTCTAAATAACACTAGTGCATACATTGTTCACAACATTACCATAAGTCCTTCAAAGAGAAGCGGAACATGCCTTCGCATTTATAGTCTTTTCTAACAATGTTTTCGTAATTAGACAGTATAATTTACTAGACTCAAACACCAACTTAAAACCATATTTCAGAAGAACCTACTGTGCCAACTCCAAGAACAACATCATGTAACTCATTCCCCGTCATAACAGAGGAACCTCAGCCTGGTTAGAGGTGAACATGGAGGTGACAGCACACACAATAACATTAGAACTTGTAGCAACCCACCAACATCAGCTGCACCAAACTTAGAGTCCAGTGCATTGCACAGTTTTTGGCATTCCTAGGATGCATATATTAATCAACCAAGTTTTCTCTAAGCACACTCATAACGACATACACAAAGGTTGTGGGTGCCTACCTGAACACTTTATCTTGTTCAAGACTAAGTGGACCTTTGAGAGTGCCCTTCACAATCCAATGTCGTTCACAGCAGTGAGCCACAACATGGTTTTGGTCTGCCATCTCTTAAAGTGAACACCAGAAAGGTGTTCAGATTCATAGCATCAGCAAGAGAGCTAGTGTGCAAAATTTGCCTAAACAAGGTTATTAAGCAAATTTTAGAAGAGTTAAATTAACAAAATCAATATCACATATGTACTAGCAGATCTAATCACAAGAGCCAGGAAAATACATCTAGCAAATCTACATATCATACAATTACTAGTGCAAACAGGGAGATGAGAGGCACATACGTGTTCTCTGAAAAATCAAACTCAGTTACAACATTCATGTTGTCACCCATGGTGGTGTTGAGGTTGCCAAATCCCTAGAGTAAGCAGATTTATGGTAGGCAAGAAAGAAGTTGAGCGAAGGTGAATAGTCATGGCGAGACGCTCCCTAAAAACTTCATTGTTCGTCTCCCAGTGCAAGATATCAACGAACAAGGTTTCGGAGGCCTGCTCTTTAGGAAAGCCATGCAAGAACCCCGTCGAAATGGAAAGACTAGAAAGCGGTACAACAAATAGAACACTCAAGAGAGAGACCGTCATTGCCAAGTTGCTTTTATCCTTGGATAAGCATTGACATCATGATGTACTTTTTCTTCATACATAGCGAAGGAAGAAGGTTATACATGTACATAAGCACCAGCCAAGTGATGTGTTTACTGCTCATATTGTCAAATGGATTCATTTTGTCCATACTCAACCCAAATCTTACATTTCTTGGTTCATTGCTAAAAGTCTTGTAATACTTCCTATAGATATTTCTCCACTGCACCGCATCAGCCGGGTGCCTTAACAATTCATCCTTATTCCGTCCATCTTCATGCCAACGTATTAGCTTTGCCTCTCTAGGGTTTGCAAACAAATGCTTCAAACGAGGAATTGTAGGCAAATACCACAAAACCTTATATGGATTCCTATCTTGATCTCACGGTCGGACTTATTCTTGTCTTTTGCTCTCTTAGGCTTGTATCATGGATGATTGCAAACCGGACAGGCACGCAGATCTTTGTACTCCTCTCTGTGGTACAAGATACAGTCATTGATATAAGCGTGTATCTTGTGTACCTCCAGTCCTAATAGGCAAATTACTTTCTTCGCCGCAGCTGTGCTCTCTGGGAGCTTATTACCATCTAGAAGAATGTTTTAATGTTGACGTCAATTTTCAGCGATCCTTCTTACAATTTTGATACAACTACTCCTTTGAATCATCAAGTAAATTCTAAAACTTCTTGTATTCTTTTGAAAGTCTATCATTGCCCAGAAAATGACGCAACATCCTACGCAGCCACGCAGGTTAGGCATATCACCAACATCGTCATCATTAGCATCACTTTATTCACCATCTGTCACATCATTTGCAGGGTCTAGCATCTCATTAGAGATGTCTTCCATCTCATAATTAATAGTTAGGTATGCCCTCTCACAGCTACCTTAGCTCTCTGCATGCATGTAAGGTTCTTCCCCATGTGTGGTTGAACAATTGTATCCATCCAAGAAGCCCCATTGAATCAATTGTCCCTTGATATGACCTATAATATCCCAAGACACACAATTCTTGCAATCACGACATGAACATCTGACCCACTTTGACTTGTTCATCTTCATATGTGTAAGAGATGATCTCTTGAAACCACTAAGGCCGAGGAGGTACGATGGGCTTGCACGTTTCTCGGTCATCCATTCTCGGTCCATCTACACATACGATAATTTATAGGAGCTATATATAAACTACCACTTCATGAATCGAGTAAGAAATTGGGGCAAACCTCTCCTTCGTCCTCTCCAAATTCCCACGCACTGACGTCTCCTCCACCGCCGCACCGCTGACCGTGCTAAGCAGAGCCAGCTGTACCGCCGCTAAGCAGAGTCCCCGCCATACCACCATACCTTGGCACATGCCATGGCTGACTAGCTGCACCCCAAAAGGAAACCGTCGATGCCGCCGCCGCCACCGCCACCAAAGAATGATATTTGATCTGATAAGTAGTGGACGGCTCCGGAATCACAATATTAAAGAGTGACTAAACCCAAACGACTCCATAAATACAAAGTTTGCGACACTGAATAATAATACAAACGACCCTTTTCCGCGAATCGTATGCTAATATACATACAGAGAGACAAACAGAATGGTGTGCGATCGGCCCAGAAAGTATAGACGATTTCCTTTTTCCCAACCGTGTGCAAATATTCACAAACGGTAGGCTAAAAAAACCGTGTGCTATGTTCTGTCTCTACACGCGGGTTGCGAAAGAAGCAGAAGGTTTTTAGTTCTACCGATAAGTGATAATTTTGACCGCACACGTCATTGGGGCGTCCGTTTGCGGCGAGGGGCCTTAAAAGACATGATTTGTACTAGTGTAGTAAGCGTTGGGACACCCTAAAAAGTTTGGCCCTGGGGAGTAAGTATAGATTGACATAAAACGCCGTGTGTGAAGCAATTTCGAATTGGAGTTGGGGACCCTGGCCGATCGGAGAAGCTCTATACTGGGCATGTGTCATACCACAAAACAATCTGAAAATGTTGAAATACTACTACAATGATCCCTAATTAATACACTATCCAGTGTAAAGTCTGTTGCAAAATAAAAGACAATTTCTATTTCAGATATATGTGTGCATCTTTTTCTGTCTGAGTAGATGATAGTTATTGCTGCCAGGTTTTCGCGTTCGCCTTAGATTATAAAAAAAATTACTACTAAATGCTGTTAGATTAGAAGTACACAGAAGATAATAAACAAGTCCACCGGTCAGAACATCTCAAACCCCCACCAAATCTACTCTGAATCACCGCAGGTCAAGAGAGTTTTCCTAGGGGTGCCTGGCAAGAGAGTGCAATAAAGGATACCTCATACAGCAACAAGAAGCACGCCTACCCCGGAGTGCCCCAGGTGCCGCCGGAGACGTCTTCTACCTTCACCCTGCTGTGCGGGTGGAATCTGTGGAACCATAGAAATGCGGTGGTCTTTAGGGAGCAGAGGCCATGCCTTCCCTTTCTTCTCAAGATGTGCCGAGACGATGCCAATCTTTGGCAGGTGCGTCTGCCGCAGGCGCGCGCCTCTGATGCCGATGCGTGGCTCAGGTGTAACCTAGTTCCTTTTCGTCTCTGGGCTCGATCCCTCTCTATGTAAAAATACTGTCCTTTTGGAGCAAGCTTATAGCTATATATGAAAAAATTCAGGTGCCCGGTGACCATAAAAAAAAACATACCACTATTTCAATAAACAAAAATGCTCTGAGAATGGTCAAACCATACCCCTCGCGATTTCATCATTGTTTTGCAAAAACTAAAGCAAAATGATTGCAGATCACATTGACATGTACAGGACGAACCACGAACTGCAAATAAGTGGTCTAATGGCACATGCTCGACTAAGTGACACACAGGAGAAGCTAAAAATCATGAATCCTCTTCCAGCCAACAGACGTGTTATAGTTTTATTTGCTTTTCTGGCTATGGAAGAACTCTCCTGCCTCTGCATCCTGAGATGATGCATACACATGATCTGTGCCCTAGAGATTGTCATCTTATTATAGGACCCTTGTACTCACCTTTTGTAACAGATAATCCCTTGGGAAGTTGATTGCCCTCCAGTTTCTCCAACCAAACAACTTCTGAGCTATTCCCGTCACCGGCTGAAAGTGCTAACATATTTGAAGCAAAGGGAAAAACAAACAACTGAACAGTCAGTGCTAGTACAACAGTAAGCATATATGGTACGATGGAGTTTAAATTACCAGGTGGTTCATTTTGTGAAGACTTCCTGAAGTACGAACAGTCCCTACCCACACCTGCCAAGTATGGTGGACAAAGAACATCGAAGACAGCACAGGGCGTGATTGCCCTAAATGAATGGATGTTACCACCTCTATCAGGGAAAAGAACTGTAGTCTGAGGTTCAGACATTTCAAAGTTCTTAACAAGCTTCGCTGGTCTAGCTGCAAGTTCCACAACAGATATTTGGTGCAAGTTTTATTAAGACACCAAGAGGAATATTTTAGTGAACGGTGCAAGAATTTTGTTATAGCACAGGCGCGAAAAGAACAAGGTGGAATGGAGTTGCACAAAACAGCAGAGCCAAATTCAGCAGACAAGGAAGAAATGAATTCTATGCTGGCAAGAAAATAGAATGATCTAATATTTGATAAACACGCACAGTTCATTTTGGATGCTAATCAGCTTATGTGCTTATGGACAAGACAATATATTAAAAGTCAATCTTGCATATCAGCAATGTAAACTCAGAAGAATTTTTTTTACAAATACATACTTTACCCATAAGGAAAAGATGTCACAGAATATATAGTTGACAGTAAAGAGGATTACTACCATAAAATTCTAGCTCTTCAGTAACATAAATTAAAAATATTTAATATCAGAACTGACCCTCCAGTTGTTCAGTTTGATCATTTACATTGACCCAGTCATATGATTCCACATGCACTTTTCCGTAGAGAAGTTTGCTCAGTACAGTCATGCCTGGATGATTGTGAAGAGGAATAACAGATGACGGTGGCATACAAAATATGCACATCTGCGAGGATTTGAATAATAGTCGGTATTAAAACTCTTGGTAAACCAAAGGAGACGATAAAAACTCCATTGGTGTATCATAAGTTGCAGAAATGTCATTGGTATCAAATGAACTGATAGTCTTACAGAGAAACTTTCACATTCATGAATGTGCAGATATTCTATGGGAGGCATATCCTGGTTTGTCCCATTAGGTTCTCTTCGCCCATTCGTAACACGGCTCTGATTATTCCAGTTACGTGCGATATATTCTTCTTGCTCCAGGCCAACATCGGAAGGCCCTATTTTATCTGAAGAAAATTAACCATGTGAAGGCTGAACATTTGCTCACGTGAGACTTGTTTTACAATTATCACTTTATTACAACCAAGACACATCCCTTTAAGGGAAGGTAAAACATTGGCTCACCTAGTAGTGTGCAGACTCTCTGAAGTGCTTCCTCGGATATGGGTCCATCCACAGAGAATGACTCCTTACATGCATTGCAGAAGCTCTTTATTTTTGGCATTGTGGACCTGAATATATTGTTATCGAAGTAAGAATTGTTGAGCTCACAAAGGGTTTCCATATCTTGCAGCAAGCACTGAAGAATTGCACAACTGATTAATGCAAACATGTTTCTTCCGGGCATAAGGTGCTAATACAGTCCACTTGTTCAAACCATAACAGTACTAACAGACCAAAAAAGATGACATAACACTTTGACGTTTCCTCTTTTTGTATAATAATACGGTGTTATCTAGTACTCCATACAAAATAGGGACCTCATAGCAAGTATACACAACAACAGCAGGTTTACCTAAGGACCCGTGCTAGAGTAAAGTATCAGCTCTGCTGTGTTTGGAGAACAACCTTTAAGTTCCAGACATTTGAATGGCATAGGCTTTGGGAGTCAAATTCTGCCAGGAGTACACGAAGCAATGTTCTACCAATTGTGATGCCGCGCCTTCTCTCAGAAGGTGTTAAATAGCATTGCAATACTAGCTAGTAGATGTGTTCTCCCCTGACTCTAATGAACTAAAACTAAGACTACATAAGTACGAACTACTAAGCACCTAGGGTATGGCAGCTAGATGCAAAAAGAAAATGATGTAAATCTGTTAGGATATGGAAGAACAAACCGCTCCATGCATGCCCTGAAAAATACTAGGAAAGCAAAACTATCGCCAGCTTAACATGCAGAGCAAGTAGCCGCAGAGCGTTGCTTCTACCGCCCCAGTAAAAATTCAGCATAGGGTTCACCGCGATGACATAACCGATTCATCCAATCGACATTCGATGGCCTCGAGACCCACCGATGCAAACAAAGAAATTCAAATCAATTCGCAGCAAAGGGGCGCCAAGAAGAAACACTCACTTGCGGATCCGATGAGCCTGGGAGGGGGAGGAGACGAGCGAAAGATCAGATCAGATCGGAAGGAAGAGGGAGCGCGAGAGCTGCGCGCGCGCGCCGGAACTAGGGCTGCATCTCCGGCATGGACGGGGGGTTGGATAGATAGGCGATGAACGCAATTGGCGGCGTCGGAAAGCTCGGAAGTGACGAAGTAGCCTCTGCCTGCTTATATGAAACTCTGCTGGTCGCGGGGCGGTGGGTCCGACGTAAGGGTGGGGCCCACATGTCATTCTGCGGGAGCGCGAGATTTTTATCGGCCGGATTCCAGTCGTACGAGGAAGACGGCGAATATCTTTTGTTTCTTTCAGGGTTGTGTGCGTCAGTGCGTGGGCCCGGCAGCAGAAGACCGATCTGCGACATTTCCCAACCCGTGACAAGTGGGACCCGCGCGACTAATCGGGATGAAGAAGATGATACACCGTATGTTGAAGATGACGATGTACGGTATTTAATCATCGCAGCTCCAAACGACTAGATTCTCTTCCCTTTTCATCGCTTCAAACTGAAAAAGGGTCATCTATCAACCTTCTGTCGTGCAGGGTAAAAAGAAGCATTGGGGAAAGCTACATTCACTCTTCAGGTAGAAAGGGATCAACTGATTTTAGCTCGTGCAACTGCGAGATCTCGGCATGTAGATATGCTCGTGGCCCAGGAGCTGACGAAGATCTCCTGCATCGTGACTAATCATCGGATCTCCCAACCATGACTTTTCATCACTTCAATCTGTAAAAAGATTGTTTTCCTACGTTCTGCCGCAAAGAGTGAAAAACCATTGGGGGAAGAAGGTACACCGTACTTCATAGAGGCAGATCACCAGAAGAAATAGTGTGCCATTTACAACAACAATCACAACGGTAAGTGTCAAATTCACCACACCCATCATCAGACCGAGAAAGAGAACAGCGAGATTGCAGTGTGCACACCCCTCTCTCCCAGGTCAACAGGGCACAGGAGTTGAGGCTCTCCGCCACCCACCCCCTACACATAATATATCTCCACAGTTAAACTATTCACAAGCCAGCTTCGTGCCGAAGCTGGTGAGGCAGATGGCGAACGCCTGGAACGCTGACAGCGGATGCCGGAAGTCCATCGTGAACGCGTCGGCCTCAATCTTCCCAAACTGGAGGATAACCGTCTCTTCATCTGCGACGCCCCACGGATTGCTGGTGCCAGCTGGGGCGACAAGCTGGAAGTTCTTCACAGAGGCGACGGTCACCCGGCCATGGAAATTCAGGCACCAGCACTGCAGATGCTCGTGCCATCGAGGCGCTTTGTTTCTTAGAGACAAGGTACTTGAGGCGCTCTGTGGCTTCTCCGTGGGTGGATCAGACACTGCGCCCTGACCTACAGGGCACTCAACAATGCACTGCATTCTTCTCGGTCCTCTTGATTTGAGGAAGTTGAACTTGTACGATACTTGCCCAATTTCAACATTACTGCCTGAAACATGTGGGCTGATTTGTTTGCTTGAAAACCGACGACTTGATCGGCTCTTCAAGGTCTTGCCACCGTCGTATGGTTGCTGATTGTCGTACATGATGAACTTTGTCCCGAGGAAGTCCGATCTAAAAGAGTGAAGTTAAAATAACGTTCAGACCAACAAATAGATGCATAAGAAATAGGCTTTCACAAATATTCCAATTTTGTGTTTATAGCGAGCACCCAAAAAAAAATTGTGTGAGCAGTATATTCTGCTAGATGGAGAATGCATGAAAATGTGAACGGTGTAGCTAACAGTGGCAGGAAGTTGGTGACCATAGCTGGTAAAAATAAGAAACAAGCATGGCTACAGCAGCATGGCAGTGGGGCAAAACCCGTGCTAAAGAAAGTTCAGGATGGGGACGATTGCGCTTATCGATGCCTCTAAGTCAACTTGGCCTGTACAAAAAGTATTTGGCAGATTGTCAAAGAGACTGTGCCTCTTTTGATTCAAACGCTCTAATGCAAAGCAGCACTGCAAATACAGTAAAATAGAGAAGGCAGCCAAACTCAAAAGTGTGATTGGCTATTTTGTGCAATTGTTGGATGAATCGTGCATAAGCAAAAAATCATGAAGATCTCCCAGCACTCCCTTCATTACCTGATGCAATCACAGGACTAGACTATTTATATGCATGGAGAAGTACACAATATTGGCGAACTAAGTACCAGAATAAGAGAGATGGGATATTCATTAATTCACTTAGCATACTATTTAAACAGTGGTCAGCAAAGAAAACAAGGTTAAGAGGAATGAATATAATTCCTGGTTCCTAAGATTGATGTTGATCATAGTTCTAGTGACCTCGCTTGAAATTTAATCGAAAGTGCACTTTGTAATCTAACAGTCATCCACCAATCAGCTAGCAAAACTGAAGCTACCAAATGTTGAGACCTCACCTCAACTTTCCAACACCAGAATTACTTCCTGGATATAGATCATCAGAGTCATAAGAGATTATATATTCAGTATGTGCTCCCTGTCTGAATCTTCGAGCAATCAGTAGAAACTTCCCTTTATCTGTTAGGGCTGTCAAAACAGTACAAATACTATTAACTTCAGAACATACGAAGTTGCATTTTGATGTCCATCTAAGGACATTGGAAATATTAAGCAATATTGTTAGAATAGATCACTATAATTTTCATCAACGCAATCTATAAAGCATCTACTGAGGTTGACAATGAAAGGAATCAAAACATAAAGTCAGTCACAAGGTTGACCATTAAGAATCAACTCAAATTTTGAACTTCAATCAAACATATGAATGCTTAACCTTCATAAATTCGAATACCAAGAGGCATCCAAACAATACTTAAGTTATAATCACGAGGCTAATTCTCTTTTGGACTAATATTTGTCGGAACTAGCATGGAAAAGGTCAAATGAACTGGTGCTGCGTGCAATAATCATCTCTATTTTGACTATTCTCCTAAGCTGTAATACCTATGCAGAATTGGTCATGTGACCTATTCGTAATACCAGAAGGAGCCAGCCTAACTAATATATATCACGAGAGCTAGGGGTAATAACCATAGGGATACACCAAAGCGACAAAATGACCCGGTCTAAGCATGGTCTATTTTCATCCCTATGCCTTGGAATTAGTAACGCACACAAAAATTATGACATGTTATATGTTATGTCAGCAAGTTAAGACTTTGAAATTGTATGCTGGCAATGAAGAACTTGAGACAATATCAAGTAGGTAAGACGTCATCGCTACAAGGAATGTATTCAATTGGAAATTGAAATAACTTGCCAACCACCCAGCTACCGAATCATCCTGCCCCCTTGATACAATTCTATTTAGATTTGAGAAAGTCTCCTTTAGCTAGTTGTGGGTCACCAAAATAGGGTGCAAGGGTCCTCATCAGGAAGGTACAAGAAAGTTGTGACTGGTTACAAGAAATGCCTCCCTGTTTTCTAAGAAAGACTGTGCTGTTGGTAAGAAGATTGCAACGTCAGAAGTCATGCGCAGCACAGAGAAAGGCAAAGCTATAGCCGTGGGTGGACTGCTTATTTGGCAGTACCTTGAAATTTTTCCATATTCTAACCAAGTTAAGATAAAATTATATGATTGCATCATCACGCACCAAAGGTAGATCAGGAATCTTGAAAAGGTCAACTAGTAGGCCTTTCAGTTGCTCATAACTTGGCAGTTTATGTTACTTATACTAAATAGATAAATAAAATGTGAAAAATATATTGTAGCCCATGAAGCTGCATCAATTCCACAATATCATGAAAGAGCAACAAATTGTCCAAGCTGACTTACCATGTGTTAAGCTAAGATACAGATAAAATGTTGAGTTGCTTTTGTTCCTCCTGATGAAGCAGTGCATCGGCGCATCCCTTGGTCCAGACTGTGCGGAAAATTCAGACATTCATTAACTCGTAAACAGAAGTAAAGCTATAACCCTTTCTTAACAGGACAGAATGAAATCCAATCGTCACAATAAGCAAGTTCCATATATGAACACACCTAATACCCCTACTGTTTTACTAACTTGGGCCTACTATTATCACTGTATTAGCAATGGTCCCCAAAAGTAACGTGCGGATTTATGATGCATCCAAATGAAGAAAATAGAGAGGATAAGATCAGCATATTCCATGCTTCTATATCCTTGCATATCAACATACTCGTCGCCCCAGAAAGGAGTTAAAGAGACTGTTATGCCACAAGATGTCAAATCTGTTGGAATCGTTCAACAAATCTGATAGGATGCGCCAATTGATGATAAATTTGAAAACTTTTTGCTGTAACAGTCCGGATCTGCCGCAATTCATTCCAGCAACCGCAAGTATAAATGGGATACCTCTAATAGAGCATGAATTTATGCAGCAATTGGGGAATGAAACCGTCCGGGTATGTAATCTAACCGCATGCCGGACGGCCGCTGAAATGATCAAAATCCTCCAATTTTCACATGCAAATTCGCCAAAATCGGCCTGCGAATCAACCAGATCGGAGGAGCATGGGTCACCTGCTTGAGCGAGGACGGGAAGGTGATCCTGCCGCACTCGAGCGGCGGCCGCACGACGGAGAAGGCGGCGTCGCGCCAGCGCCTGCAGACGCAGGCGCAGGCGACGACGTCGCGGCGCGGCGGCCAGCGCTCGGCGCCGGCGTCGACGCGGCGCACGATGTCCGTGAGGAGCTCCGGGAGCAGGCGGGACCACCTCTCCTCGTCGACCTCCTCCTCCTCGGCCGGGTTTTCTTCCGGGGCGATCTCGGGCGAGACCTTGGCCTCGTTCCCGCCGCCGACGATGCCGGCCGGGGCGCGGGAGCAGGAGGAGAGCCAGGAGGAGCTGCGCCGCCACAGGGCCATGATTGGATGGAGGGGAACGGAACGGGCGGCGATCCCTCCCCCCGAGAGCTTCTAGAAGCTTCGAGGCGAGAGATGGAAAGGCGACGGGCGGGACGAGGGGGCCGGATAAAGGGGATCGGAGACGACCAAGCGCAGCGCAGCGCGGCGAGGAGAAGGAGCGAGAAAAAGAAAAGCGAATAATAAGAGCGAAAAGGTGGGGGGTCACAGATAAATACGTGCCCGTCTCGCGGCCTCTTTAATTATGAGCCGAATCCCGGAGCTTTCGCGCTAACCGCACGCTCCCGTGTGACATGACGCGCGGGACCGGCAGGTCGGTGGGCCCACGCGTGGACGCTGCCGGCGCCGTTGGTGCAAAACGGTGAGAGCATCTTCACTCCCCCTCCCCAAACACCTCCAAACGGTGTCCGATAAAACCTCGTTGTGTGCAGTATGAGAAGGTGTCGGCTCCGTTCTTTGTCGGTTTTCCCAGCTATGTTCTCTAAACAGTGTTCCAACAGCCTAACACGGCCTAAATAATCGTATTTTTGGCCTAAAATATTTGAATAATGGCATTCCCGTCGTTACGCCGCGAGTTCGTATACTCGCTCCAAAAAAAAGTCGCAAAGTTTAGCCTACATATTACAATGCCGAATTCAAATGGCAAACACCTCCTTTGCTTCTTCCTCTTCGTCGGTTGGTGCCTCAGGTGGGTCTGCCGCCTGCGTGGGGTTTGAGCTCGTGGAGCTCGCCGGAGGTGACCTCATCTCGGCCAAGACGAGGTCGCACTGCGGCTTGTGCCACGCCTTCACCTCGGCGCACATCGAAGACATGTCGGCGGTCAAGAGTGCCAAGTCCTCCTTCCTCTTGATCGTCGCGACATTGGTCTTGAGGAGGCCGATCTTCCACCTCTTGTTTCTCGAACATTATCACCCACCGTGCGTCCTACTTCTCCTCCCTCGCGACTTTGTTTGTCGCCACACCGGTGATGCACTTCTCGATGCCCGATTGCAACCTTTCCGCCACCGGCGCCTCATCTTGTGCAAGCTTGGCCTTCTTGTTCCCCATCGCCATGCACCCTTTCCTGGCAGCCGGCAACGCCACGGTAGGGTCAAAAGCGACGTCTTTTTCCTTGCCTAGCGACGCCCTCACCTCGGCACACTTCTTGCATGTTTCGATCCTTTTAAAGACGTGGATGAACTTGAACTCGAGTTCATCGTTGTCATCGCGGTAGGCTTGAAACATCTTGATCATCTACACAAGAAAATAGGCGTAACACAACATTATGAAAACAATGCACAATGCCAACCAGCGAGCAAAGAGGTGCGGCCTACTAGGTTGCCGATGTTGGTGCCGCTTTCTTGCCAATCTGTAATCTCTTGTTGGATTCCATGCCACTTGTTGCAAGCGCCTTGAATGATTCCCCAACGACGAGACATTTCGGATGGGTTGCAATCCATGTGCACCTTCTTGAACGTCGGATCAAGAAGCTTGCATTCATCGAGCGCCACCTTCACCCTCTCCCAATACGTGTCAGAGTTTTGATTACCACCGGAGATAGAGTCAATACTCACCGTCTTCCACGCCTTGGCGAGGCGTTCATCCTCCAAAGATCTCCACTTTGGACCTCGGCTGCCTCCTTCCTTCTTCGGTGCCTTCTTCTTCCCCTTCACCATGGTTGCGGGCGCGGCGGCAACAACCGGCTCCTCCTCCTCTTCCTTGCCTCCTTCTTCTTCCTCGCTGACAATCTCGCCTTGTTCCTAAGTGTAGGCGATGTTGGCCGTTGAGCCGTTGTTGATGACGTGGTCCATAAGGTCCTCACCCATTTCGCCGAACACTGTCCTGGCCAGCGCCGCTGATGTACTGCGATGACGAGGGCGGCATGCCTCCTTGGTCGGCGTAGTGGAGCGGACCGGTGGTGGGCGGTCGAGGCTCCGTAGGCGACGTTCAGGTCGGCGTTGAAGCCGCCGCGGCGCGGGTCTGGCGGCACTGAGGAGTTGGGGTTGAATCTGCCGTGCGAGTCGATGTTGGCGTACTCGCTGGACAATGGTGACGGCGAGAACCCGGACAAGGGCGTGCACCCATGCCCCTCTTGGAAAGTCGCCAGAGAAGAAGGCGACAGGCCCGTCGGCGACGAGACGCTGCCTTGGCTCCTGAAGACGCCAGGGCAGTGAGGCGGGGCGCCGGTAGTCCCTGCGGCTTTCTTGGCCTTCGCCACTGCCTCCCGCTTGCGCCAGTCGACGTTGTAGGATAGCCCGGCGCTGGACATCCGCCGCCCACTAGGCGTTGGTCCACCTTTCGGGGCGCTGCTTCGTCCGCCGCGGTTTCTTCGGTTGTGGCAGGTCAGGCCCGTTGGTGCTTGTAGGAAGGACGAACTTCTTGGGCGGCATCGCAGTGGCGAGGAGGCGACTAGCAGCTGAATCAGGGGAAAATAGCGGGAGATTGCCAGGGACGCGGCATGACCAAGAGGAAATGGAGCAAAAATCTCGTTGTGACTCGCCGACAGTTGTGGCCCACCCGCTTTTCGGCTTAAATCGTTTGGGCGGCGACAGAGGCTGGGTCCCGTCGACGGCCCGGCCGTCCCGGCATGAGGAGGGAGGAACACGAGTACGCGCCGTAGAGTCGCTGATCCGTTATTCGCAAGATGGGCACTGGGCAGACCGGCCACCGGCGATCGATGGCGACGCATGCCCGCGCCCCCTCGTGTCCACCCGGGGCGCCACGGGCGGAGCGACAGCGGCAGCGCGGGACGTCGCCAGTCGCCACCGGTGCGCTCCGGTCCACGCGTATCGACCGCGCACTGCTCCCGACTGCACGCGCGCCTGGCCTACGTCTACGTGTGCCGTGCCCGCTGGGTGCGGTCCAGACGGCCGGTGCTGAGTGCTGACCTCGCGTCGTCGTCGCCTCGTGGACCGACTGGTCCACACTTCGCCATCGGCGGGCGGGTGGAGGTCGTGCTCCGGTGTCCAGACACCTCTAGGCTGTTGCTTCGCGGGGGCGTCCAGGCATCCACCCCTGGGCTGTAGCTGTAGCTGTAGCTTCGCGGCGTGTCGAAGCGCACGCAACGTGATCGGTCGCCACCGGAGAGGTTAGGCGCGATAGCGTCGTTAACCTGTTTCTGACGGCATCGCCCGGCCACGTCGCCGATCCCGATCCTATTGCCTGCAGCGACCGGCCGGCGATCAGATGCTGAGCCGCCTGCGCTGCACGACCTGAAAGCAAGATGCCAAGGGAAAACGGCGGATCTGTGAACAGCGAGCTGACGAGCACCGGCGAATTTTGCTGGGTCCAATCGTTGCGCAAACAGCGAAGAAACACGGACATGACAACTGCGGGACGAGATAGGCTGGGCCATTTGACTGTGCAAATCATCAGCGATTACTGAAGCTCGACAGTTCTCGTTTCAAAATATATTGAAGCTCGACAGTAAACAAGTGCTCGAGTTAATAAATATGTTTTTTAACGGATTTGCTAGAAATAAGACGCCTGATGTTGCCGTCCGATTTTTGTGGAGATTCGTACGGGCGAGCTTTTTTCATTTTTTTTAGGCTTAAACTTGCTCAAATTCAAAATATGTTCACACTCGAATTTTATTCAGACTTTGAATATGTGTTCACATTCTAAATTTGTTTAGATTCGATTTTTTTAAAATTTAAGTTTTGTTCAAATTCGAAATTTGTTTATAATTCAATATTTGTTCATATACAACTTTTTCCATATTCCAAATTTGTTCCAAATTTGATATTTGTTCAATTCTTTTTATCATATTTTGTGAACAATTCAAATTTTATTTGGAAAAAGAGGATGACGTCAGGCGACTGGTCTCTAATTGGAGATCAGTCGCCTGATCTCTAGCCGCACCCTATTTTTTAAACAGGTGCCAAAGTTTTGACACAATCTAATAATTAGGGAGTTGTATCATCATGACACGATACAAAAAATATGACGTGATGAAGGCAAAAAGAAAGATTGGACTATTCGAGTCGATTTCGATCCTTTAATATGTAAATATAGGCATTAATGTATCCTTCAAATTGGAAAGTCTCAATCTTAATTTTATTGTATTCTACTCTACACAACAAAAGAAAAAAGTTTTAGGCCTAGAAATGTGAATAGTGCACATTTAAATCTTGTTAGATTTTGTCTTTTTTGCGTAGCCGGTAATATAATGTATTTCAGATTAAGATGTTGCACACTTGAAATATACATCATTACCAACATGTAAATGTTTTTTCATAAAAAAATAAACTTCAAAATATCATTTTTTAATTTTTAAAATAAAGGGCTTAATTAGTGAGCTTGGGCTCCAAATACATTTTCACTATTACAAGGCATACTCTCCCTACATAACTTCACTCAAAAGCTTGGCGCCCACGGTTACCCAAAGGCAAACCTCCATCTTTATTTTGTCAACATGATAAATGGCAGCGTGTGCTTATTGTGGAGGAATCTTGAGCTTCTTTCGTTCCAAACCTCCCAAGAGATGAGCAAGGTGATGGAGTCAAAAAACCTTTCAGTTTGGGGTGGAGGCATCCGACATCTTGATCCATCACTCTTTGGAAGAAAGCAACGGCCATTGTTGAAGGTTGAGAGAGTGAAGAACCATCTAATATTTGATGAGGCCCCAAAGCCGAATAATGAACCGACAATTGATGAGGAGAAGGTTTATATATTCAGATCTCTTACAAAGAAAGCCCACAATTTGATCTTCCCCTTTTCTCCAAGTGGTCGGCCGTCCAGCTAAGGAACGAAGGATATTTATCTTTGGTGGCGCCCAAACCTCTCACACCACCAAATATTCACCATTAGCCGAAAATCTTCAAGTGATCACATCCTCTATGCCACCATCTAAATGAACACCCCAAAATTGGATCCATAGATCAATGAATTAGCGAGTGTGTTCCATCGTGAAAGCTTCACTCATTGTGATCTTGCTTATCCAAGCATTTTCCTTCAAAGCTTGTATCATACTTTACTTCTTTCTTTTTGATGCCTCAAAAATGAGAAGGGGGGGAGAGAGAGAGAGATCTTTAGGCTTCGTTTCGTCGAGCCAAGGAACATCAGAATACGGAGTCTATTTTACCATCACCAAGTGTGATTTGGCGGCATAGAAAATAATCATGTCCTCGGTGTTGCAAGGGTTCCCTGTCCCAACCAAAATTTTCTCGGGATTCCTCCACTCCAACCACGGCCACCTCAATCTTAGAGCTCATGCAATTTGTCAATATTGAGAATCCAAAGGCCTCTAAGGTTTTCGGGCGACAAACAGTCTTTCGGTTAACCTTGCATTGCCCTCCCATGGTCTTGTCGGAAGCTGACCAAAGGAAAGCCCTTTCCAATTTACTGATGTTCTTGATGGTTCCCGGAGGAAAGTGGAGGGGCGTCAAATGGTATATTGATTGGGAGGCAAACACCCACTTGACGAGAGAAGTACGACTGTCAATGTTAATGAATTTCACATGCGTATGCTATGTTAGTACATTTTTTCCTCACATGACAATGAGTAGTACCGCAAGAATATGCCCTTTCCTTCCTCTTTGGATTAAATCACCAGCTTGCTTCAGCAATCAGATCAGCATTTCTTCTATGTTCTCCTCCAAACCAAAAAGGTCAAACATACGCATGTGTCTGTCTAGCGTTCCAAGTCAAGTTCTTGCTTACCAGTAGCATTGGCGGGTATCACTCTAATCAGATTCTAGAGACATTTCCAGTAGATCCCTTAGGTAGAGAAAGTTCCCTGTTAGCTTGAGGCTGGTCAGACCTGCAACCAACAAAAACATGCCAGTCATGTTATTAATGTACTAAGACCAAATCAACACCTTATAATCTCAGCCTCTCACATCGAAATCCCGATTGAACCGGCATTTCGATGTGAGAGGCTGCATGGTTACGTGCACCTGATTATCACCAAACGATGGAGCAGGCCTGGACTGAAGCTCATAGTGGACCACGCTCGCTGCAATCAACCTGGGCTAGCTTACATTCAGTAGCTACATCGTTGCAGGAGTGGAGCTATGCAAGCTTTGGCTGCGTCCGACGGGAGATCACGAAGTTGGAACGTCAGCTGAAAACTATTCGATTGTCTCCTTGGCATGCAGGCGTGATTTCTTCTGCACAAAAGATTGAAAGGCGACTATGCGAGTTGTTCGAGCGAGAGGAGATCATGGCACGACAGCGTTCCCGTGTGGACTGGCTGATAAGGATCACGCCGGCGATCCTATGAGTTTTGTCCCGATCTTTCACAGCGAGTCTACCCGGATAAATAATCTTCCAACAACGCAAAGAACGTCACCTGAAGACGAGGACGAATCCAGCAAGCAACGTGATGATGAACACCACGCCTCAAACCAAAGCACGACAATCCTTGATGAACACAAGAACCTCCGCAGCAACTTTATTAGATAACACGGCAGCGCCGTTTCCCCGGAGGGATGATACACCGTGGAGCACACGATAGTTTTAGACTAAACAACTGAACTCCCTAAACCCTAACCTGCTGGCCTCCTTATATAGATGGCCAGAAAACTGTTGGTGTAAGGGTAAATTGCCCCTAAGTGTGTTTTTGGTAATTAATGACAATCCCTATGGACTAATGTTTTCATTGAGATTTTTATGAAGGAATTGTTCATAGGAATTGCTTGAAGTCCATGTGTTGGATTCAAGGCTTGGATGCCATGAAGATAAAGATATATCTTAAGTATTGGCATCAAGATCATTGAACAAGAAGAGATGAATCCAATATGATCAAGAAGAAGAAATAAAGATGGTGTTCTTGTGTAGAACTCAAGTAATCCATGCTCTAGCTTATGTGCTAAGCCAAGGAGTCTCAAGATCTTGAGAGTTTGGTTACATGAGAAGAATTCAAGTTATGGCTCTATGTCGAGGTCACGATGATCTCATGAGTTGAGCCATGGTTGACCAAGACTTAGAGCATGCAATCAAATGATGTTCTTTATCAAGGTTGAGTTGTGAAAGTTCAAGATAAGCATATCAAGAAGATCATATGTTTGAAGCTTGTCGTCCATTTGGTGATAATGGACTTGTGAAGATGAGTGTTAACAAAGCTATCCCATAATGGTTTATGGGGGAGCAAATTAAAGTCTTCACGAAGCAACAATGATCAAGTGAAGCATTCCGGCTTGATGAGAGCATGAAGCATCATCATCAAGATCAAGCGGGATGCTCAAGGCAAAGGTATGTCCTTGCTAGGTTTTCCTTTTACCGGTCTCAAGGTGTTTGTTGGGAGACCGGGTTATAGGATAGATAGCCGCACTATCAAGAGGGGCTTTCGGTTGGGTAACTTGATCACATCGTCATAGGGAGCTCAATCCTTTGCATACTTTGCATCTTCCTAGTTTGTTGCTTCTTGGTGTTTCTCCATGTGAGGTTCTTGTGCTTGTTGCTAGCTTTCCAACAAGCCCAAGTTCATCGAAAACGGAATCCAAATGCATCTTCTATTGCGTTTTCGAGTTGAGAGGTTTTACCGGTTCTTCACTTTGGAAGGTTTCACACCTCTCCACATTTCGTATTTTTCCTCTTGACTTTTCTTGGTGTTTCTCTGCATAAAGTTGTAGTACTTTTTCTAAGCTTTTCAAAAAGTCCAAGTTTGCTAAAAACGGAGTTCGGATGCAAAAGTTATCGCGTTTTTCGTATGAGTGGTTTTGCTGTTTTGCAAATCCGGAGTGAAATCCGGAGCTGCTCCGGGCTGCTCCGGGCTGAGCAGTGGCCGGGTACTCGCTCCGGAGTATCGGCCGGAGCTGCTCCGGGCTCTGCTCCGGGCTGCTCTGGGATGACCGAAAAATCTCTGTAACGGGCAGTTTTGTTGCCCTATAAAAGGGGGCTTCTTCCCCAACGGTTGGATAGGTGTTCTAAAGGGTTCTTGAGCTTTTCTCTCGCCTCCATTGTTGCCTCTCTTGAGCTTGCTCCCTCTCTCTTTCCTCCAATGATTCTTGCATATTTTTGAGGGATTTGGAAGAGGAGATCTAGATCTACAATCTCCACCAACTCATTCCTCCTCTAAGTGAGGGGAACCTTTGGGATCTAGATCTTGGAGTCATTTGTTGACCTCCACCCTTGTTCTTCCTCTCTAACTCCTCCATAGCATTTGTTGCTTTGGTGGGATTTGAGAGAGAAGGATTTGAGCACTTTCCCTTGTGTTCTTGCTTTGCATCCTTGCATAGTGTTGGGCTCTCCATTACGATTTGTTCGAGTGAGAGACCGTGAGCTTGTTACTCTTGGAGGGTGACCTCCTAGTTGGCTTGGCGGTTGGTGCCTCGGTGACCTCTTCGTGGAAGATTGTGAAGAGCCCCGGGATTCCCCTTCGTGGGAGTTGTGAAGTGGTTGTGGAGCTTGCCATCTCCGGAGTGGAGGAAAAGCTAACCATAAGAAGGGGTCCCTAGCTTCGTGGGGGACTCGGAGAAGAAGGTGAGCCTTCGTGGCGTTCGGGGGCCTTCGTGGTTACCCGCATCTCTCCAACGGTGATTAGCTTACTTTATGTAAGTGAACATCGGGATACATCTTCGTCTCCGCGTGCCTCGGTTATCTCTATACCCGAGTTTATTTCCTTGTGATAGCCATCGTGCTTGAAGTACTTATATCTTGTTTATCACTTGTGAATTATATCTTGTGCTATCTTGCTTATATCTAGTTGTTGTTGTTGCACTTAGTTGAGCCTAGCATATTTAGGTCTTGTGCTTGAAGAAAATAAACGTTAGTTTAATTCCGCATTCCTTCAAGCCAATTCCGTAATTGTTTTTAAAACGCCTATTCACCCCCCCCCCTCTAGGCGACATCTCGTCCTTTCAATTGGTATCAGAGCAAGGTCTCTCCTTGTTTAGGCTTCACCGCCTTGAGAGTAAAGATGTCGGCTAGTTATTTAGTGCACAATGACACAATTATTTTTGATGGCACAAATTATATGCTATGGAGAAATCGCATGCTTTCTAATCTTCGGACTTTGTGTCCAAATATAGAGCGATTTCTAGATGTTGGCTTTTCTCCTCCGATGGATCCTCAAAGTCTATCTATAGAGGATGAGAAAAATTTACATCTAGAAGCTCAAGTATTTAATGAAATTTTATTGTCTGTGAGCTCCATAGTTTATGTTTGCTTGATGGGTTCAAAGTGCAAGACGTCTCATGAGATATGGACCAAGCTAGAAGAGTCATTTGGTGGGTCCATTTCTCTTGAGGTTGAAAGTGAACCCAAGGAGCTCTCTTCACCTTCACATCATGAAGAGCTCCAAGTTGCTTCCACATCCGGTCGTGATGATTGTTCAAGTTCTTCCACTTCACCAACATGTGACTTGTCACAAGGTAATGATACGGTGAGTGAAGAAATCATATGTGATGTTGGTAGTCTTGTTCTTTGCACCAATGATTCTATTTCTATAAATCCTAATGGTGTAGAGAGTTTGGACCTAAACACTTCTTGCAAGAAATTCTTTACTCATTCTTGTGTTAAAGGTCCTTGCATATCTCCTAAAATTTGCTTGATTAAATTTTGTGATGATATGCTTGTTTCTAGTTGTGACCATACTCAAAATGATTCTATTTCCTCTAGTTGTTGTATGACTAACCATGTAGAGGAAATTAAAGAAAAATTGGGTCACATAATTAAAGAAGAAATCAATAGAAGAACCAAGAAGGTTTCTATCAAGAGAAGGCAATGCTATGAATGCCACGAGTATGGACATCTCGCAAGAGCTTGTCCTACACTCAAAAATGAAGAATGTGCTTCAATTGATGCTCCCTCATCATCTACCCAAGTTCACATGTGCCTTATGGCAAGCGGCTCAAAGGTAACTCCTACTTTGAATCCCGACACATCTCCTTATGATGAGAGTGATGATGATGATGATGATGATAATGATGATGATAATGAAGCTTTCTTGCATGAGATGGGAATTATGTATGCCTCTCTTCGTGGTAATAATGATGCTCGTGCTAAAGTCGAACACTTAATGGAAACCTTGTTTGACCACAAGGAGACCATTAAGGAATTGAACTCCCTTGTTAATGAGGGGAAACGGAGATTCAATCTCCTCAAGCAAGAGCTATCCGAAGAGAAGCATACTAATTCTTGCCTATCTCAATCTATTAAATCTTATGAGCTTACAAATGCTAAATCTATTAATGATGCTTGTGCTACTAACTCTATTTCTTTTGAAGCATCTATATTAAAGGAGAATGTTGAGCTAAGAGCTCAACGTGAGTTGCTAACAAGCAATTATAAGAAATTGGAGGAAAGCCATGAAAAGCTCTCGGGCTCTCATGGGGATCTCTTAATCTCTTATAATGGGCTAAAGTTAGCTCATGAGGCAAGTATCTCTAAGAAAACATCTTGTGAGCCTCATTTGGACATTAGCACTACTTTGAACCAAAATGCTATATTATCTTGTGCTAGTCCAAGTAATTTGTCTAGGCATAATATTGCTACATCTTGTGATGAATTACTTGCTATGCCTTGTTGCTCTAACAATGAAGCTTCTACCTCCTCTAGTACTTGTATTACTACTAACCTTGTAGAGGAAATCAAAGAGCTCAAGGGCCAAGTCACTAGTTTGAAGAAAGACTTGGATAAGCGTCATGAAGGGAAATCCACACTCGATAATATTTTGAGTGTGCAAAAATCCCCTAATGACAAGAGTGGACTTGGATTCAACTCCAATAACAAGAACAAGTCCAAGAGCAACAAGAAGAAGAAGGGCCAAGACCAAGTCAAGAATTTGGCCAAGATTGTTTGCTTCAAGTGCAAGATTGAAGGGCATCATGTGAGATCTTGCCCATTGAAGAAGAAGCACTTGAGCGAGAAGCAACAAGGGAAGCGGGCACAAGGTCAAGCTCAAGTTCGACCTCAAGTTGAAGATAGGCCACTTCCCAAGAAGAAACAAGATGAAGCTTCCCAAATCAAGAAATCAATGAAGAAGAGAAAGGGAAGCACTTGTTGCTATATTTGCCGTGAGAAGGGGCACTTTGCTTCTTCATGCTTAAGCGGTACCTTATCTAATCCTATCATTGTTGATGATGATTATTCTCTTAGGAAAGATAAGGATGGCAATGTGTTTGCCAAGTTTGTTGGAACTCAAAGTGGTGTCAAGAAAAGAACCATTTGGGTTGCCAAGCCTATTGTGACTAACCTCTTAGGACCCAACTTGGTTGGGGACCAACAAGCTAAAACTTGATCAATAGGTGTTTGTGGAGGGCATTGGAGACTTGGCTACCTCATGAAGAATTAAGGGATCTTCATTAATTTTATTTCATCAAGCCAAGTCATTGACACTATCATCTTATATCCAATGTGCCTCTTTGCGGTAACTTGTACTTAACCTCTCTACATTGTAAGTTACTTGCCCCTTTGCATGTTTTGGTTTTGTACCAAGTATGTGTTTGTATATGTTGTTCCTTACACCTTCTTAACTTGTGCATTCAAGTAGGTGTTGGTTGTTTGGCACATCATATACTTGTGTGTTTGCTTTGAGCCTCTAATGCATCTTGTTGGTATCTTATTTGGCTCTTATTGAGTGATTAATGGAACATCACATTATGGGGGAGTAATATGCCTTGTGCATATCACAATCCTAGGAAATGTGAACTTTCGAGGTTTTGCCACTTAGTGATGATATTGTTAATTATCTTGTTTCTAGGTGGCATGTTTGCTCAAACAAGCTCCGTTATTTCTTAAAAGATTTTATTGCTCATTTCTTTGGTCTTGGTTTGAGTAAGAATTCTTGGTGCGGTTTCACTCAAATATATTTATATATATATCATAAGTAGGAAGCCGTTTGCTTCTAGTTACTCTAATCATTGCTTTGCATGATTGTTTGACTATTTTTGGAGCTACCAAGAATCCTTTTTCGTGCATGGTGCTTAATTTGAATATTTAACCATATGCCTTTTATTGTGAAGTTGATCTTAAATATCTTTGCAATATACCACCGGAAAATAATTCCAATATGAACTTCTTGTCTTTGACAATTGGTATTCGTATATATGCGTGGTAATTCCTCTAGATCATCTTCACCTTGGAATTTGCTTCTTATTGCCCATATTTCTTGCCAAGAAATTATTTTGACTCCCATTGTCTTATTGCCTTCTTGAAGATCTTTTTGCTTGACTTTGTCTCATCTCTTGATCCCCATCAAGTGTGTGTTGTTGTAAGACAAACCTTTTCTTTTTGGTACTTGTGCCATTGTGAAAAGTGTAGAGGGTTTGGTTTATTTGTTGGAACCTTGCTCTTTTGGGAGTTAGTTATCTCATTTCTTCTTCTATGATTTATTTGCTTGAATGAGATAAATCTTTGAGCATGTTTTTTTTCTTTCTTGCTCAATGAGTTGTTAGGTTCATTTGTTGAATTTGTTGAATAAATCATTTGTTGATTTGTTCCATTGATACTATTTGGACAACTAATGTGTTTTACCACACATTTTATACCTCCTTGTACTCTTGGTGTTTTTGTCTAAATTGTATCTTCTTTGGATCTTGAAAGCTAGGTGCATGCATATTCTCTTTATGCTTAATTTTGTATCTTAGTTGCTTTCTTTGATCCAATATATATGTTATACTCCATCAAATCCTAAATGGCTAAGATGTGCATGAAATTCAAATTTCATCTCTAACTATGCACATATTTATATGGAGTCTATCATATGTATTGTGGTTAGTCTAACCACTTTGGACCCAATAAGTTTAGGGACCAAGATGTACTTGAATGATGTCTTAGGTACATTGGAGATGCAATGGATGCTTGTCCCGTTTATAAGGAAGGTGTTATCACCATATGATTATTGGAGCCAAGCTAGGATGACCGGCGAACTCTTATCTACTACATCACACCGTTGCTATCTCGGTAACAAGTATAACATTCATGCATACTTTTCTAGCATCCCAACTCTTGTAGGTTGGTTCTTGGCATGATAATATATATTTGCAAATGTTGCGGTTCTTGCAAAGGTCTTATAAAGAAATATCTTTATTTCATATGTGAGCAAGTTGAGATGATTGCATATGATGGGAAGTATATAAAATCATGTTTATGATTCACCAATCCCAAATATGCCATTTTAGCAATTTATTGCATATTAATTCCTCAATGCTCTCTCATGTGCAATATAGATAATGTTGCAAGTTGTACCCTTCTTTATTATGCTTGTTGCCTATCAAAGCATCCCGACTATCTTTTGATCCCTTATTGCTAGTTGTGATGGCTTTGATGATTTTGCGTGGGGAGTTTGTTAATATACCATAATGGAAAATGGAGCCTTGAGCTATATATGCTTTATAGCAAAGCTATTTGGTATATTCTATGACTCTCTTGGATATCATGTCTTCCTTAATTTCAACTAACCTCGTGTGTATACATGTTCCTTTGTGGATTGTTCATCATGATTTTTTGTTCACTTAGAAATGTATATGCATAAGAGTGTTAATTTCTTCCCTTGATATCCTCGTTCTTTGCTGACCATCTTTCTTATCCATTTTGTTCTTGATGGTGTTGGTAAGAACTTGATTTATGAGTGCTTGTTTATTCTTTATTACTTCTTCTCGCACTCATATCTCGTGAATCTTTTTGGACTAAATTTAACTTTGATAAGTGTATTGATCCTTTTGTATTCTTTCGTGCTCATGTTTTGTTTTAAATGATATTTAGGGAGTGAGAATTCCATGTTTGTGCATATTGTATTCAAATGCAACAAAAATTTAAATTTATGCATGGACCTTGGGGAGCTTCCTTATTTCATTTAAAGCACCTAGTAGCTCTTATCATCACTTCTTCTTGTGTCCAATTGGTTCTTTGGGTCTCTTGATTGCTTGCTTGCTTCATTCGTTGAAGCTTCCTTCACTATGTCATCTTTTTGCAATCTTTGATCCTCAATATGGTTTGACTTCCTCCAAATATTGTTAATTTGATAAGTGCATATGATTTCACTCATTTTTATGAGAAATGCACATTTTGGGGAGGAACTCATACTATATTGGCCTTCTAAATTCCTTCATCCATTTTGGCAATCGTTGCCAATGGGGGAGAAGTTTAGAGGGTTTAAGGGAAATGGTTTTTATACTTAAGTTTGGTTGTGCTTAAGTGTTTGCCTTTCATGCATCTCTTCTTTCTTAGATGTTTTGCATGGTTGAATATATAGTGTAAACTCCATCAAAGGTTTATCTTGACAATGTATGCAATGAAATTCAAGTTCATCACACGTGCATATATTGTGGGGGAGTTTGCTCTATATATTTTGGTTGCACTCACATCAACCGTATTTGTTGTAGTTTATGTGAGTACAATTGATTTTGATATGCGGTAGTAGCTTCGTGTTACTTGACCATATCAATTACAACCTCTTGTATGCAATTTATTCTCGGATAAGTTGCATATTAGTTTCTATCATTCATTATATAAACCCTCTTGTTGAGATTGTCATCAATTACCAAAATGGGGGAGATTGTAAGGGTAAATTGCCTCTAAGTGTGTTTTTGGTAATTAATGACAATCCCTATGGACTAATGTTTTCATTGAGATTTTTATGAAGGAATTGTTCATAGGAATTGCTTGAAGTCCATGTGTTGGATTCAAGGCTTGGATGCCATGAAGATAAAGATATATCTTAAGTATTGGCATCAAGATCATTGAACAAGAAGAGATGAATCCAATATGATCAAGAAGAAGAAATAAAGATGTTGTTCTTGTGTAGAACTCAAGTAATCCATGCTCTAGCTTATGTGCTAAGCCAAGGAGTCTCAAGATCTTGAGAGTTTGGTTACATGAGAAGAATTCAAGTTATGGCTCTATGTCGAGGTCACGATGGTCTCATGAGTTGAGCCATGGTTGACCAAGACTTAGAGCATGCAATCAAATGATGTTCTTTATCAAGGTTGAGTTGTGAAAGTTCAAGATAAGCATATCAAGAAGATCATATGTTTGAAGCTTGTCGTCCATTTGGTGATAATGGACTTGTGAAGATGAGTGTTAACAAAGCTATCCCATAATGGTTTATGGGGGAGCAAATTAAAGTCTTCACGAAGCAACAATGATCAAGTGAAGCATTCCGGCTTGATGAGAGCATGAAGCATCATCATCAAGATCAAGCGGGATGCTCAAGGCAAAGGTATGTCCTTGCTAGGTTTTCCTTTTACCGGTCTCAAGGTGTTTGTTGGGAGACTGGGTTATAGGATAGATAGCCGCACTATCAAGAGGGGCTTTCGGTTGGGTAACTTGATCACATCGTCATAGGGAGCTCAATCCTTTGCATACTTTGCATCTTCCTAGTTTGTTGCTTCTTGGTGTTTCTCCATGTGAGGTTCTTGTGCTTGTTGCTAGCTTTCCAACAAGCCCAAGTTCATCAAAAACGGAATCCAAATGCATCTTCTATTGCGTTTTCGAGTTGAGAGGTTTTACCGGTTCTTCACTTTGGAAGGTTTCACACCTCTCCACATTTCGTATTTTTCCTCTTGACTTTTCTTGGTGTTTCTCTGCATAAAGTTGTAGTACTTTTTCTAAGCTTTTCAAAAAGTCCAAGTTTGCTAAAAACGGAGTTCGGATGCAAAAGGTATCGCGTTTTTCGTATGAGTGGTTTTGCTGTTTTGCAAATCCGGAGTGAAATCCGGAGCTGCTCCGGGCTGCTCCGGGCTGAGCAGTGGCCGGGTACTCGCTCCGGAGTATCGGCCGGAGCTGCTCCGGGCTCTGCTCCGGGCTGCTCCGGGCTGCTCCGGGATGACCGAAAAATCTCTGTAACGGGCAGTTTTGTTGCCCTATAAAAGGGGGCTTCTTCCCCAACGGTTGGATAGGTGTTCTAAAGGGTTCTTGAGCTTTTCTCTCACCTCCATTGTTGCCTCTCTTGAGCTTGCTCCCTCTCTCTTCCCTCCAATGATTCTTGCATATGTTTGAGGGATTTGGAAGAGGAGATCTAGATCTACAATCTCCACCAACTCATTCCTCCTCTAAGTGAGGGGAACCTTTGGGATCTAGATCTTGGAGTCATTTGTTGACCTCCACCCTTGTTCTTCCTCTCTAACTCCTCCATAGCATTTGTTGCTTTGGTGGGATTTGAGAGAGAAGGATTTGAGCACTTTCCCTTGTGTTCTTGCTTTGCATCCTTGCATAGTGTTGGGCTCTCCATTACGATTTGTTCGAGTGAGAGACCGTGAGCTTGTTACTCTTGGAGGGTGACCTCCTAGTTGGCTTGGAGGTTGGTGCCTCGGTGACCTCTTCGTGGAAGATTGTGAAGAGCCCCGGGATTCCCCTTCGTGGGAGTTGTGAAGTGGTTGTGGAGCTTGCCATCTCCGGAGTGGAGGAAAAGCTAACCATAAGAAGGGGTCCCTAGCTTCGTGGGGGACTCGGAGAAGAAGGTGAGCCTTCGTGGCGTTCGGGGGCCTTCGTGGTTACCCGCATCTCTCCAACGGTGATTAGCTTACTTTATGTAAGTGAACATCGGGATACATCTTCGTCTCCGCGTGCCTCGGTTATCTCTATACCCGAGTTTATTTCCTTGTGATAGCCATCGTGCTTGAAGTACTTATATCTTGTTTATCACTTGTGAATTATATCTTGTGCTATCTTGCTTATATCTAGTTGTTGTTGTTGCACTTAGTTGAGCCTAGCATATTTAGGTCTTGTGCTTGAAGAAAATAAACGTTAGTTTAATTCCGCATTCCTTCAAGCCAATTCCGTAATTGTTTTTAAAACGCCTATTCACCCCCCCCCCCCCTCTAGGCGACATCTCGTCCTTTCAGTTGGGCTTGGACAGGCCCAAACCCAAAACACAAATCAATCTAAGTGGCCCACAACTAGACCTAGCTACGAAATAACATAGGCATGAAAATAAATTGCTGACACAACCTTAGACTAATTATTACATATCATAGGACGTCATGGCGTGCCAATATGCAATGAGCTTCCCTCAGCTTGGTGGAGTCCTGAAATTGGGCTTCACCTCCTCCGTCGTGCCCATATCATCCTCCCCCCTTCAAAAAGCGTTGTCCCCAACGCGTGAGGGTCTGCTCGAAAGGGTGGCGGAATATCAATAGCACCACGCATAGTCGCCGTCTTCAAGTCTTGCTTGCCTTCCTCACCACATCCTCCCTCTTGGCCTGCTCGACTTGATACAGCCCTGGGTGGTTGCACCTCTTTTCTTCGCCAAATGAACTTGTACTTAGGCGCCTCCACCTTCTTCTTCTCAAACCTTGCTGGAACCTTGCGTTGCTGAACATGAACCTGCTTAGCACGACCCTGCAAAGTAGTAATGCCTGGGCCACACAACTGACGAACACGTCCATCTTTGCCTGTATGCACACGCACTGCTGCTCCAACAAAACGTCTCCGAGGTGTTCTAACAAAACTGTGGCTGACTACCCGCGGCACCATATGCACCGGAACACGATCAGCACCACCTTCATCGGTCTGAACACCCATGTCAACACGAACTGGAAGTGGAACACATGGAACACATGCTGACATATCCTTCCCTTCATCAATAAGAGGCTTGACTTCAGCCGGCATGTCACTAACAAGAACAACGGGCTTGTCATCTACAGGCTTGGCTGAAACATTATCACCATCGATGCTTTTCGCATCATGCTCCTCATGCTGCGGCATAGCTAGCTCAGATTTTGGCGTAGCCTTGCGCAACTTCGCCTTGTGTACCACCAGCTCAACATCAGACTTTATTTGATCATCCTGCATAGGTTTCAAAGTCCGCTGTTTGCCATCATGCACAAAAGAATATGTATTTGCTCTCCCAGCATGCATAGCATTGTGATCATATTGCCATGGACGTCCAAGTAACACTCCACACACCTCCAATGGCAACACATCGCACTCCACCTCATCAACATAATCATCAACTGTAAATGGCACACGTACCTTATGAGTAACCTTTAGCACACCGCAGCTATTCAACCACTCAACATGCTTAGGTTCAGGAATACGCCATGTAGACAACCCCAATGATGCCACCACAGCCCCACTAATGCCATTACAGTAGCTACCACTGTCAATGATCAGTTTGCACGCTTTCTCCTTGATGGTGCACTGTGTCTGAAACAGGCTCCATCGCTGATTCCGTACCACCGCCTTATCACCAGTAGCCAATTTGTGAAGCTGAATACTCATACCTCTCAATGGTGTGTCATCTCCATCAACTTTGGCTTGTACCATTGGAACAACCGCCTTGTCTGATTCCACGGTCTTGTCCAAAAATCGAGTACGCAGAAATTGCTTAAAAACCTCCCAACGAGATGTTTCAAGTGTGATGCCCTTTGTGCGCCGTTCTTCACGCCACCAACCAGCCACCTGCGTATCCACACGCCGATGGGCAAGTACAAATTCAGTAAACCCGCCAAACTTGCTATCACGCGCACGACATTGTGCAAAGCCACGCTCCATGTGAGATTCCCAAGACTCAAACTCTGCGAACTTTGCAGCACTGTTCAAACTCCACGTGATTTTAGTTGCATCATACCGAAAACCAGCCAAGATCTCTAAATAGTCATTGTAGATATCGTCCGCTTTGTCAGTCAAACGGACAGGTCTTGAACCCATACCGAATAATCTCAGTGAACTGCTGTAAGCAACCTTCCCACAGGCAAAAATCTGCAAAACAATTCCACTACTTTACTTACGCACGGAATCAAAACCCTATGGCTGCCTGCCTGGCAGCGATCAAGTCCTAGGCACAGATCGGGCAAACGCGGTCGATGCAGAGCGCGCTCGACCACAGAGCAGGTCTGTGGTTCGGCGAGCGAGGAGATGCTCGTGGAGGCGAGCGATCCCAGCAGTTGGGCCACCTGGGAGCAAACAAAACTTGGGCTGGCCCACTAGGCAAAGAGCGACAGCGTCGAACGAGCGATCCAGATCATGTGCACGCTAGGGGACGGAGTCCTAGGCGCTGCGAGCGATCCCAGTTGAGTTTTTTTTCTTTTTTAATTTGTAGCGATCGGTCTGGCAGCAGATGTCTGGGGCAAGCGATTGTTTCAGCTACGCACGTTGATCCCACATGCGCGTGCGGCCAGGTGGTCAGGCGGTTCCACGGGAGAGCGAGCACAGCCGGGCCGGCCCACGAAAATGCGCGGATCGACAAAGCCACGAGCGGATCGAGGATCGAGCGACGCGCGCGGGCGCCAGAGGGCAGACAGCTTCTGTGGGAGTGCGAGCGATCGCTATCTCTATTTTTTTTTCTGCTTTTCCCCCTCCCGATCGGATCTGTGGGAACGCTAGCCTCGATCGGGGTGCCGCTGGCGAGCGCTGCTCGCTCCTGCTCTATTCCCGATCGGATCTGAGTAGTACTTCCGATCAGAAAATTCTCAGAGAAGAAAAATCTGCAGATCAATCAATCAACAATACTCGCCAATTCGATTCCTTTCGATCGGATCTGTCGACGATGCACAATCCAATCTGAAAACTTGAACAGCCAATCTGCTCCAATCTCTCCAATCTAACAACTGTTCGTGTGATGAACAATCAACAGATCAATCTCGCCGTGAGCAACCCAGTAATCTGATACCACATGATAAGGATCACGCCGGCGATCCTATGAGTTTTGTCCCGATCTTTCACAGCGAGTCTACCCGGATAAATAATCTTCCAACAACGCAAAGAACGTCACCTGAAGACGATGACGAATCCAGCAAGCAACGTGATGATGAACACCACGCCTCAAACCAAAGCACGACAATCCTTGATGAACACAAGAACCTCCATATATGGGTTTGGCCTAATTTTAGCACGCAGGCCATGTGTATAGCGCGCCTTAGACGTGTAGACATCGTGTCAAAGGCAGTCCTAGTGCGCCATCGCGTGCTCGTGCTCATCCAGACTTAATCTCCACTTGTCTCTCGATCGCCGTCCTCCCTCTCCTCCCGCTGGCGATATCTTGACAGATGACATACCTAAATACAACATAGTACATTGCTTTTAGGTAGTATATAATTCGGAGATATCAAGACATTCTTTTCAACTAGGAAAGAATTCACCTTATAATAATCATCAATTAGACTCAATATTTTCTTCCAGCTCAAACATTCAAAATTAGCATGATCCATGATTGTATCCTCATCATCAGGTGATGAAGACTGTTTGCCCGATCTTTCACGATGCACCTCCTGATCCAATAGATCTGATAAGATCTTCCAATCACGTGAGCAATACACGTAACCTGAAGATGGGGAACATCAATCCTGCGAGCAACTCGTCGATATAGACGAACCACACGCCAAATAGATGAATCCAACGAGCAACTCGGTGATGAACAACGAGCCTCACGCAGCAGCATGACAATACTTGAATAACAAGCACCTTCACGCAAGACAATATATTGGATAACTAGACGAACGTCGGAGAGGCCGTCTCAATACGCCAACCCCGGAGGGATGGAACACAAGCGTGAACACAATGTTCTACATAATTTTCTGCCTCCTTAAACCCTAGCCGCCCAGCCTCCTTATATAGGCGGCCAGAAAACTGTTGGGCTTGGACAGGCCAAAACCCAAAATGTAAAATAAACCTAATTGGCCCACAACCTGACCAGACTAAGAAATAACATGAACATAGATACAAATTAATGATACAGCCTTAGACTTAATTATCACATATCGTAGGTCATCCTGGCGTGCCAATCCTCATCATTCTCCCCTTCTTGGAAAGGCGTTGTCCTCAACGCCGGAGGGTCTTCTCGTAAAACGTGGCATCAAATCTGCAATATCGCCACTCTTCATCTTCAAGCCTTGCCAGCCTGCCACACCACATTCTCCCTCTCGGCTAGCTTGACTTGCTCTTGGCACCTTTTAGTCTTCGGCGCCACCAACCAATAAACCTGATTGAGACACAAACGATCATCGGAATGCAGTCTCGAAGCACATGAGTAGATCACCCAAAATGGACAGGACATACTCCTGCACACTGAGGGTCCAAATGAGCTGAATATACCCACAGACGCAAACTGAATTTTGGTAGCAAATAAAGCACATCACCCAAAACAAACAGGACAAATTCCTGTATTCCAAGGATCCAAATGGACTGAATCAGCCACCTCTTTGGAACTACTAACAGTGTCTCTCTTTTTTTATGTCCAAACACAGCTCTCTTTTTTGCAATCTGTTAGAACACCACGCAATCAATGATATTCATGTACAAATACTAAAACAAACTGTCTCAGCCCAACCGATCTCCTGTGGAAAAATCGACCTGATTGCAACAATCTGTTATGATCTTATCTTTTTTACTACCCAAAACCAGTCTGGTTTTGTGTTCAACTGAACACGATGCAAACGCTAAGCTTCACGTCACCAAATCGATAGAAATCACTGGAAATTCCTGTCCACTTAAAGACCAAATCAACATGCACCGATTCCTTTCCTTTGCTGGCCCGTAAATAAATAAATAAAATCTCACATACCAAGCAATTTGAGCACTTCGTTCCTTTCTGGCCGGAAAAGCTTCACGTATCAGTTCCAATCCACACAAATAAAATTCTTGCTTCTTTTCTCTTATTGACTTCACGCGGCCAAACAATACGCATGAAACTAAAAAAGATCCGTCCAATCTCCTCTCACGAATTCCAAGGCAAATAGATATTTCCTTTCCATTTATTATTAGCGCTGCCAAGACTCCACGCGGAAGAAAAGACTGCATGTAACCAACTCTCTTAATTTGTTTCCTCTTTACTTTCCTTCCTTACTGAAATTGCCTGCGGCGCAGGTGTCACGCGCGATCACGCGCGGGCGAGCGTTCGCTGGAGGACAGACGTCCTGCGTTCTCATGCGCGCGTGGGCGAGCGTTGCAGCTTTTTTTTTACTGGTTTCGATCAGTTCTGGGAGTAATGGCCGGTCTGAACTCTGCGAAGCCTGAACAAACGAATCTGGAATCGAACAAAACATCTCGAATAGATCGGTGTCCTTCCAAATCACTCCGACAAAATCGATCTGCTAGAAGAACTCGACAAGAAGAAAATTGATCACGATCAGATGCGGGACAATCGAGGCACGCAGATGCCCGGGGATAGACGGTCTCCGTCCTTTGGCGTGCATGGCCGATCTCTTCTCTTGCAGCGATCAGTTTTTGAAGTAGTGTCCTGGCCTCTCTAGAAACATGATCGATCGGTCCTGTAACAGATTGGATCTGACTTTACTGAATAGGATCGATCGGTCCTGGAGTTGTAGTGCACTGCTACTGAAGACAAACTAGATCGCGATCCACAGCTACTCGCCACCAACAATTCAATCAGCAGCAGAAACTCATCACCCAACAAATCAATGATTAGCTTGACGATAGAAACTTCAATTGCACCGTGATTAACCTGGGCTCTGATACCAAGGTGATGAAGACTGTTTGCCCGATCTTTCACGATGCACCTCCTGATCCAATAGATCTGATAAGATCTTCCAATCACGTGAGCAATACACGTAACCTGAAGATGGGGAACATCAATCCTGCGAGCAACTCGTCGATATAGACGAACCACACGCCAAATAGATGAATCCAACGAGCAACTCGGTGATGAACAACGAGCCTCACGCAGCAGCACGATAATACTTGAATAACAAGCACCTTCACGCAAGACAATATATTGGATAACTAGACGAACGTCGGAGAGGCCGTCTCAATACGCCAACCCCGGAGGGATGGAACACAAGCGTGAACACAATGTTCTACATAATTTTCTGCCTCCTTAAACCCTAGCCGCCCAGCCTCCTTATATAGGCGGCCAGAAAACTGTTGGGCTTGGACAGGCCAAAACCCAAAATGTAAAATAAACCTAATTGGCCCACAACCTGACCAGACTAAGAAATAACATGAACATAGATACAAATTAATGACACAGCCTTAGACTTAATTATCACATATCGTAGGTCATCCTGGCGTGCCAATCCTCATCATACCACATGATAAGGATCACGCCGGCGATCCTATGAGTTTTGTCCCGATCTTTCACAGCGAGTCTACCCGGATAAATAATCTTCCAACAACGCAAAGAACGTCACCTGAAGACGAGGATGAATCCAGCAAGCAACGTGATGATGAACACCACGCCTCAAACCAAAGCACGACAATCCTTGATGAACACAAGAACCTCCGCAACAACTTTATTAGATAACACGGCGGCGCCGTTTCCCCGGAGGGATGATACACCGTGGAGCACACGATAGTTTTAGACTAAACAACTGAACTCCCTAAACCCTAACCTGCTGGCCTCCTTATATAGATGGCCAGAAAACTGTTGGGCTTGGACAGGCCCAAACCCAAAACACAAATCAATCTAAGTGGCCCACAACTAGACCTAGCTACGAAATAACATAGGCATGAAAATAAATTGCTGACACAACGTTAGACTAATTATTACATATCATAGGACGTCCTGGCGTGCCAATATGCAACGAGCTTCCCTCAGCTTGGTGGAGTCCTGAAATTGGGCTTCACCTCCTCCGTCGTGCCCATATCACTGGCTGCGTGAGGGTGATCGGAACACGGCGTTTTTTCATGCCCAAGCCTCGGCTCGTCGACGAACAAATAGAATCCGTGCTCTTGTTCGAGAGGATGGTTCTCGGTGCGAGAATCTAAGCGAAATCAAAGGTATGGCAGAAGTGTTCTATGGTAACCTGTTCACGTCCGAACCTTGTGATTCTGAAGTTGTTCTTGATTCCATTCAACCCAAAGTCACCAATGATATGAATGAGGAGTTGACAAAACCGTTCACGGATTTGGAGATCAAGACGGCATTGTTTCAAATGGGGCCGACTAAAGCCCCAGGCCCCGATGGGTTTCTAGCTCTTTTTTATCAAAAACATTGGTCTTTTTTGAGAGACGATATTTGCTCGGCTGTCAGGGGTTTTTTGATGGGAGAAGATATTCCTGAGGGTTTCTGTGACTCGGTCATTGTTCTGATTCCTTAGGGGCCTTGTGCGCCTGGCCCAGGGCGGCCAGGGCACTTCCCCTTAGGCCCACGCAGGCCTCCGTCAAGTGGGCCCACGTTGGTCCCACTCCGGAACCTTCTAGAACCTTCCGGTACAATACCGATAAACTCCGAAACCTTTCCGGAATCCAAAAACTGCTTTCCTTTATATGAATCTTATTCTCCGGACCATTCCGGAACCTCTCGTGACGTCCTGGATCTCATCCGAGACTCCGAACTAAAACTCATAAACCAATTATCCATTCTATCCTAGCGTCGATGCACGTTAAGTGTGTGACCCTACGGGTTCGAGAATATGCAGACATGATCTTCTATCAATAATCAATAGCGGGATCTGGAAACCCATATTGACTCCCACATATTCATCGATGATCATATCGGATGAACCACGATGTCAGGATTCAATTAATCCCGTATATGTATTCCCTTCGTCACACGATATTTTACTCGCCCGAGATTTGATCGTCGGTATCGCCATACCTTGTTCAATCTCGTTCACAGCAAGTACTTTACTCGTTCCGTAATCCGATATCACTTTGTGATTAACTCCTTAACCACATGCTTGCAAGCGGTATTGATATCGATTACCGAGTGGGCCCGAAGTATATCTCTCCGACTCGGGAGGGACAAATTCCATCTCGATACATACAACCCAACAAGTACTTTCCGATCACCTGAGAGACACCTTTATTATCACCCTCACATAGGATGACGTTTGATGACTTCAAAGCTTTCTTCCGATACTAGGGAGTTGTATTATCTCATGGTCTAAGGAATACAATACTTGACATAGGAAAAGCTTCGCAAAGATGAACACGATGACACGATCTAATTGCTCTGCTTTATTTGGGTCTGTCCATCACATCATTCTCCTAATGACATGACCTCATTATTAATCGACAACTCATGTCTATGGTTAGGAAACCTTAACCATCATTAATCAATGAGCTAGTCCATAGAGGCGTACTAGGGATACGGTGTTGTTCATAAACCACACAAGTATTAATGTTTCCGCTTAATACAATTATAGCATGGAGTATAAATATTATCATGAACAAGAAATATGATAATAACAATATTATTATTGCCTCTAGGGCATATTTCCTTCAGTCTCCCACTTGCACTAGAGTCAATAATCTAGTTAATACTTGCGCATTCAACACCTATGGCATTCCGGTGTTACTCATACGCGTTGCACGTGGTAAACCTTATCTACGGGTCTGACACTTTCAGGTCCGTTTGTATTTGCATATCTTTTGCGTCATCACGCATTACTCATCTTGACATGAGATGGCATCGTATAAATTTGGTCTTCTGGTGAGACCTTTGTATCTTGGCCGAGACTATGTTGTCACTATTGTCATACAATAGAACTACATAGTACTAGCACACTTTTAAAAATAGCGATATCCACCGTGCGTCGAAATACTCATTGGTCCGCACACATCGGTATGTATGATTTCCAATAAGTCCGTTGCTCGCTCCATTATTCCGGAGAACGGGGTTTTGATCATCTTGCCCATGAGGCATGGCTCGCACGTGTCAAATGATTCAAAATCAAGAGACTCCAAAAGTCCATCAGAATGGAGATTCTTCATGCGTTTTACGCCAATATGACCTAGACGACAGTGCCACAAAGAAGTTGGATTATCACTATCTACTTTGCATCTTTATGCCGCTTCTAAAGCAAATATATACTTAGCCCTCGTTGCAGTGTCCGCCACAATGTTAACATTGGAACTCATCCAAGTCATCATGGAACTTTCTTCCATTTTATTGTGCCACCTTCTAACTCAAAACAAATAGCTTAAAAATTGAGATAAAATTTTACTTGTATGTGTGACAAAGCCAATGTAACTCATTACAATGAACCATTTGTCACTTCTGCATACAGAACATATTCTTATTTCTTCGAAAGTGCATAAGAATATCTTTACTATTATCCAACGATCATCATATGAATGCTATAACCTTTAGAGCATTGGACACATCTGGATCTACATATCATGGTATACAAGATTGATAAAATCATTCTTGTGGTTTCACTCATCAAGTGTCAAAACAATTGATTCTTGCTCCAACCTCTTCCATGCAACAAGAACCGTTCTTATTGTTTCCATATTGAACAAATTCAATATTTCATCTATGTACTATGGCAAAACTATATTAGTGCCTCAATCTATCTGTATAGACATTGATGCTCAATATTCTGGTTTTGCCTAAGTCTTTCATCAAAAATCCAATTATAATGAAAAACTTAACAATATCAAGAAAAACACATAATTTCCAATGAACGATATGTCATCTACAAAAAGCATTAGAAATATGTCTTAGCGCTCCCACTTACTTTCTTGTAAATACAAGCATCTTCAAATATCTTGATGAAATTAACACTTTAACATTTTCATCATTGAAGATTCCAACTTCGCTATGCTTACTTCTACCATAGAAGTTTGCATACATATCTAGCAACCTTTGAATTAACAAAACCCATTGGGTCGTGTCAGGTACACGTCCTTGGTGTGCATTCCGGTAGAGGAATGTTGTTTCGTTTATTCAACTAACATATCTCGATATGTAATTGTTGCTAGAATAATTCATATGACGAAGTCAGGGCCCATCATCGCTTCTTTGTATATTGTTGGTTACTATTATCTAATAATATCTCGTCCTCAAATCTTGCTATTTGATTACGACCAACTTGGTTAAATAGGAACTTTGATGTCGTGACTACAACATATTGTAGACGCGTGATCTATGAATGCAGTTGCCGCTTCCAGAACATATTCTGGTGCTGCGCTACTTTGATCATCTTGCTCAGATTCAATAACCTCATCAAGTTCTATCTTCCTCCCACTTAAACCTTTCGCGAAAAACTCCTTCATAAGAAGTTCACTTCTTTCAGTGACAATCACCTTTAATTGGGTTTATGGCAGAAGAAACACCCATCGACATTCTTTGGGATAACCTACAAAGACTTACTAATCCAATTTTGGTTGTAAACATTTTACACATATGCCTTGCATACCAAAATTCAAGAAAAGACAACTATAACTTGTATGGTGTCATTTCAGTAGATTATGATGGCACTCTATTCAGTGAAAAGCGGTAGTCTCTAAAGCATAATCCACAAATTATATTGGTAGTTTATTTCATCATTGATCTAACCATGTCAAACAAGGTTTGATTACATCCATCGAAAACTCCATACTCCTATGGTGTTTATCACGATGCAAGTTTGTGGAACAATTCCTCTAACTCTTAGATGTTTGCTAAACTTGTAACTCAAATATTCTTCTTTATGATCTAATCATAAAACTTAAATTTTCTTGTTACAATAATTTCCACTTCATAAATTGAACAATTTCAATTATTCATACTTCTATCTCATCAAGCAGATATACCATACATCTATTCGAGTCATTGATGAAATAGAAAATACACCATGATCGACTTCACACTATGGACTACATACATCAACATGTATGATCTCCGTTTAGTTAGTCGCTTGTTCTGTCCTATGGCCCATAAACAGAGTTTAATCATCTTTAGGAAAAGTCTCACAAGCGTCAATCAATTCAAAATTAAATGACTCAAAATCTATCAATATAGAATTTCTTTCATGTTTTGTTTCCAATATGACTTAAACGGTGGTGTCATATAAGTGAAATTTGTTTTGTCTTGCGACCTTTAGCATTAGTGTTATAAATGTCTATTTCACCAACAAGATTATAATAATCTATCCATCGACTATGGAAGACGGTAATATTTGAACAACCATTGCTCTCATAATACCAGAACAAAATAGCAATTATTAAGTTCATTAACAAATCTTGAAGGCTAGGTTTTATGTCGACGAAAAGCACAATAACACATTTATTTGTATCTCGATGCGCATTGTTACCACATTCTTTTACTAGTTACTTAGGCCATTGTAGTTCTTGTATTGTTGCTTTGTATGACATTTCATACCAACAAATCAGTATCGAATACCCAAGAATTACATCATGTACTAGCAAAGAATTCATCTATAACATGTATATCATTTATATACCTGAGCTGGACAATTCCAGTCTTTTCCTTTTCTACCAAATACTTTTGCAGATCCTATTTAGCGTTTCCTCTCCTTTTAGAAGAATCTATCGACATCAACTAGTGGTATCAATCATTTGACACATAGTCCAAAGGATGTTAGTCAAATACTAATAGCCTTGGATTTTGCACTTTGAAGTGGATCGCCATCATCATATGATTGGTATTCTTCTAGATTCCATTCTTTAGTATTCTTTTGGTATAGCAAAACAATTTAGCCAATACCTTTTCATTCGTCCTATCATGACATCTTTCATGATGAAACTACTATAGCTTATAAGGATGAATGCAAGTATAATATTAGTTCCCAAACTTTTGGGTGATCGGGACGCCTAGCATCTTCAATCTTCGCATATAGTCATACAATATGAGCATATGTTATTTTACTAAATTATACTTTATCATTTTGCAAACAATCAAAGTCTTAGATATCAAATATCTTTCACTTCTTATTTGTTTCTGAAACAATTCTTTCAGCTCGATGATCACTTTGATTCTCAAACAATTTTGAAGATCAATTTATCATGAAGGCAAACATATGATCTTTAGATACTAAACTTGAATCGTTGCTCTTAGATTAATACAATTTATTAAATCGTATGGAGCAAGCAAGGTTTGCTAAAGTTTGCAATAGGACTTAATCTTTAGTCTTGACATTCTAACTAAACGGCACTAGCCCGAAAAGTGATTATCCAGAAATCTATAGTTCTTTTAACTCAATTAAGCTAAGTGTCGGTGGGAAACGGTGCCAAAGACTACAACGACTTATGCAAATACACTAAGATTTAGTTCATGATAATTAGTTCAAGTTAATCAAATTACTAATGAACTCCCACTAAATTCAACATTCCTCAAAGTTGTTTAGTGAAGCATGATCCAAATTCACTACACCGAGACCGATCATCACGTGAATGATGTAGCTTTAATGGTGAACATCAACATGTTGATCATATCATCCATATGACTCATGCTTGACCTTTCGGTCCGTGTGTTCCGAGGCCATGTCTGTACATGCTAGGCTCGTCAAGTCAAACCCAAGTATTTTCCGCATGTGCAAATACTGGCTTGCACCCGTTGTATGTGAACGTAGAGTTTATAGCACCCGATCATCACGAGATGCTTGAAAACAACGAACTTTCGCAACGGCGCATACGAGGGGAGAACACAATTTTATCTTGATCTTTAAGTGAGGAATCATCTTATAATGCTACCGTCGCGATCTAAGCATAATAAGATACATAAAAGGATAAACATCACATGCATATAATTTTATGTGACATGGTATAGCCAATCTCCGCGCCATGATCTCCATCTTGTGCGCGCCGGCATGATCTCCATCACTCCACCATGATTGCCTCCACCACGAATAGCAACTACAACTATTGCTAACTACTTAGCGATAAAGTAAAGCTATTACATGGCGTATAAGAAGTTGACACGCAGGTCATACATAATTATAAAGACAACCATATGGCTCCTGCCGGTTGTGAACTCATCGACATGCAAGTCGTGAAAGATTACAAAACATGATCATTGCATACAACTCAATTCATACTCATCATGTCTTGGGCCATACCATATCACAAAACACTCCCTGCAAAAACAAGTTAGACGCCTCTACTTTGTTGTTGCATGTTTTACGTGGCTTATGGGAGTAGCAAGCTAAGAACGATTCTTACCTACGAAAAGCCACAACGGTGATATTATGGTTGCTAACATCCGATGTAAGTCCCATGACTACTATAGTGAGAGAAACTGGCATCCACCAGCCGCATGTGTGGAACAAGCCACACGTCAAGTGCGGAGCCGGTCTTGCGAACGCGGTCGCGTAAAGTTGGCCTGGACAGCTTCGATCTCACTATACCGCGTCATAAGAAATACACAACAAGAGGTTTGCAACAGAAAACATCAACGCCCGCAACAAGCATGTTGCGTTCTACTTGTGAAACACATCTACGCATAGACCTGGCTCTGATACCACTGAAGGGTTTCGCAGCATAGTAAATCAAAAAATTTCCTACGGATGCGAACAAGAAAGCCAAGATCTAATCTAGGAGATGTAATCAATCGAGAGAGGTAGATGAGATCTTCATACCCTTGAAGATTCGCACAGCGGAAACGTTCAATAGAACGTGGTTGACGTAGTCGTACTTGCCGTCTCCTTCTCGCGATCCGATCCGATCCGATCCTACGCCGCAAGTGGCGGCGCCTCCGAGAGTTGCACACTGTGCGGTGCAGCGACGTCTCCTCCTTCCTTGGTCCAGCAAGTATGGTGGAGAGATAGATTGGATCAGCAGCACGACGGCGTGGTGCTTATGGTGGAGAGTTTCTGCGGCAGGGCTTCGCCTACGCGCAGTCGAGAGAGAGAGAGAGGGAGGGCAGCAGTTGGCGGCTAGGGTTTGGGTTTTGGGGTGAGAGAGGGCTGCGCCCTTGCCCCCCTATATATAGAGGGGTGGCCGGCCAAGGCCAGCTTGGCCTCTCCCCAATCCCTAGCCGACTTGGAGTAGGAAGAGTGGGGGGCAAGTTCCCCCCCCTTCCTTCTTTGAAGACTCCCTTAGGGTTTCCCCTTGGGCTGGCCGGCAGGACCTTAGGGGCCTTGTGCGCCTAGCCCAAGGCAGCCAGGGCACTTCCCCTTAGGCCCATGCAGGCCTCCGTCAAGTGGGCCTATGTTGGTCCCACTCCGGAACCTTCTAGAACCTTCCGGTACAATACCGATAAACTCCGAAACCTTTCCGGAATCCAAAAACTACTTTCCTTTATATGAATCTTATTCTCCGGACCATTCCGGAACCTCTCGTGACGTCCTGGATCTCATCCGGGACTCCGAACTAAAACTCATAAACCAATTATCCATTCTATCCTAGCATCGATGCACGTTAAGTGTGTGACCCTACGGGTTCGAGAATATGCAGACATGATCTTCTATCAATAATCAATAGCGGGATCTGGAAACCCATATTGACTCCCACATATTCATCGATGATCATATCGGATGAACCACGATGTCAGGATTCAATTAATCCCGTATATGTATTCCCTTCGTCACACGATATTTTACTCGCCCGAGATTTGATCGTCGGTATCACCATACCTAGTTCAATCTCGTTCACAGCAAGTACTTTACTCGTTCCGTAATCCGATATCACTTTGTGATTAACTCCTTAACCACATGCTTGCAAGCGGTGTTGATATCGATTACCGAGTGGGCCCGAAGTATATCTCTCCGACTTGGGAGGGACAAATTCCATCTCGATACATACAACCAAACAAGTACTTTCCGATCACCTGAGAGACACCTTTATTATCACCCTCACATAGGATGACGTTTGATGACTTCAAAGCTTTCTTCTGATACTAGGGAGTTGTATTATCTCATGGTCTAAGGAATACAATACTTCACATAGGAAAAGCTTCGCAAAGATGAACACGATGACACGATCTAATTGCTCTGCTTTATTTGGGTCTGTCCATCACATCATTCTCCTAATGATATGATCTCATTATTAATTGACAACTCATGTCTATGGTTAGGAAACCTTAACCATCATTAATCAATGAGCTAGTCTAGTAGAGGCGTACTAGGGACACGGTGTTGTTCATAAACCACACAAGTATTAATGTTTCCTCTTAATACAATTATAGCATGGAGTATAAACATTATCATGAACAAGAAATGTGATAATAACAATATTATTATTGCCTCTAGGGCATATTTCCTTTAGTCTCCCACTTGCACTAGAGTCAATAATCTAGTCAATACTTGCGCATTCAACACCTATGGCATTCCGGTGTTACTCATACGCGTTGCACGTGGTAAACCTTATCTACGGATCTGACACTTTCAGGTCCGTTTGTATTTGCATATCTTTTGCGTCATCACGTATTACTCATCTTGAAATGAGATGGCATCGTATAAACTTGGTCTTCTGGCAAGACCTCAATTTCTTTGCCGAGACTATGTTGTCACTATTGTCATACAATAGAACTACATAGTACTAGCACACTTGAAAAATAGCGATATCCACCGTGCGTCGAAATACTCATTGGTCCGCACACATCGGTATATATGATTTCCAATAAATCCGTTGCTCGCTCCATTATTCCGGAGAACGGGTTTTTGATCATCTTGCCCATGAGGCATGGCTTGCATGTGTCAAATGATTCAAAATCAAGAGACTCCAAAAGTCCATCAGAATGGAGTTTCTTTATGCATTTTATGCCAATATGACCTGGACGACAGTGCCACAAATAAGTTGGATTATCACTATCTACTTTGCATCTTTTATGCCGCTTCTAAAGCGATTATATACTTAGCCCTCGTTGCAGTGTCCGCCACAATATAAACATTGGAACTCATCCAAGTCATCATGGAACTTTCTTCCACCTTATTATGCCACCTTCTAACTCAAAACAAATAGCTTAAAATTGAGATAAAATTTTACTTGTATGTGTGACAAAGCCAATGTAACACATTGCAATGAACCATTTGTCACTTTTGCATACAGAACATATTCTTACTTCTTCGAAAGTGCATAAGAATATCTTTACTATTGTCCAACAATCATCATATGAATGCTATAACCTTTAGAGCATTGGACACATCTAGATCTACATATCATGGTATACAAGATTGATAAAATCATTCTTGTGGTTTCACTCATCAAGTGTCAAAACAATTGATTCTTGCTCCAACCTCTTCCATGCAACAAGAACCGTTCTTATTGTTTCCATATTGAACAAATTCAATATTTCATCTATGTATTCTGGCAAAACTATATTAGTGCCTCAATTTATCTGCATAGACATTGATGCTTAATATTCTGGTTTTACCTAAGTCTTTCACTAGAAATCTAATTTTAGTGAAAACTTCACAAATATCAAGAAAAACACATAATTTCCAATGAACGATATGTCATCTACATAAAGCATTAGAAATATGTCTTAGCGCTCCCACTTACTTTCTTGTAAATACAAGCATCTTCAAATATCTTGATAAAATTAACACTTTAACATTTTCATCATTGAAGATTCCAACTTCGCTATGCTTACTTCTACCATAGAAGTTTGCATACATATCTAGCAACCTTTGAATTAACAAAACCCATTGGGTCGTGTCAGGTACACGTCCTTGGTGTGCATTCCGGTAGAGGAACGTTGTTTCGATTATTCAACTAACATATCTCAATATGTAATTGTTGCTAGAATAATTCATATGACGAAGTCAGGGCCCATCATCGCTTCTTTGTATATTGTTGGTTACTATTATCTAATAATATCTCGTCCTCAAATCTTATTATTTGATTACGACCAACTTGGTTAAATAGGAACTTCGATGTCGTGACTACAACACATTGTAGACACGTGAGCTATGAATGCAGTTGCCGCTTCCAGAACATATTCTAGTGCTGCGCTACTCTGATCATCTTGCTCAGATTCAACAACCTCATCAAGTTCTATCTTCCTCCCACTTAAACCTTTCACGAAAAACTCCTTCATAAGAAGTTCACTTCTTTTAGTGACAATCACTATGTGTTTAGGTTCATAATAGAAGGAATACCCATCGACATTCTTTGGGATAACCTACAAAGACTTACTAATCCGATTTTGGTTGTAAACATTTTACACATATGCCTTGCATACCAAAATTCAAGAAAAGACAACTATAACTTGTATGGTGTCATTTCGGCAGATTATGATGGCACTCTATTCAGTGAAAAGCGGTAGTCTCTAAAGCATAATCTACAAATTATATTGGTAGTTTTATTTCATCATTGATCTAACCATGTCAAACAAGGTTTGATTACATCCATCAAAAACTCCATACTCCTATGGTGTTTATCATGATGCAAGTTTGTGGAACAATTCCTCTAACTCTTAGATGCTTGCTAAACTTGTAACTCATAAATATTCTTCTTTATGATCCAATCATAAAAACTTAAATTATCTTGTTACAATAATTTCCACTTCATAAATTGAACAATTTCAATTATTTCATACTTCTATCTCATCAAGCAGATATACCATACATCTATTCGAGTCATTGATGAAATAGAAAATACACCATGATCGACTTCACACTATGGACTACATACATCAACATGTATGATCTCCGTTTAGTTAGTCGCTTGTTCTGTCCATGGCCCATAAACAAAGTTTAATCATCTTTAGGAAAAATCTCACAAGCGTCAATCAATTCAAAATCAAATGATTCAAAATCTATCAATATAGAATTTCTTTCATGTTTTGTTTCCAATATGACTTAAACGGTGGTGTCATATAAGTGAAATTTGTTTTGTCTTGCGACCTTTAGCATCAGTGTTATAAATGTCTATTTCACCAACAAGATTTATAATAATCTATCCATCGACTATGGAAGATGGTAATATTTGAACAACCATTGCTCTCATAATACCAGAACAAAATAGCAATTATTAAGTTCTTAACAAATCTAGAAGGCTAGGTTTTATGCCGACGAAAAACACAATAACACATTTATTTGTTTCTCGATGCGCATTGTTACCACATTCTTTTGCTAGTTACTTAGGCCATCGTAGTTCTTGTATTGTTGCTTTGTATGACATTTCATACCAACAAATCAGTATCGAATACCCAAGAATTACATCATGTACTTAGCAAAGAATACATCTATAACATGTATATCATTTATATACCTGAGCTGGACAATTCCAGTCTTTTCCTTTTCTACCAAATACTTTTGCAGATCCTATTTAGCGTTTCCTCTCCTTTTAGAAGAATCTATCGACATCAACAGTGGCATCAAACATTTGACACATAGTCCAAAGGATGTTAGTCAAATACTAATGGCCTTGGATTTTGCACTTTGAAGTGGATCGCCATCATCATATGATTGGTATTCTTCCAGATTCCATTCTTTAGTATTCTTTTGGTATAGCAAAAACAATTTAGCCAATACCTTTTCATTCATCTTATTATGACAACTTTCATGATGAAACTACTATAGCTTATAAGGATGAATGCAAGTATAATATTAGTTCCCAAACTTTTGGGTGATCGGGATGCCTAGCATCTTCAATCTTCGCATATAGTCATACAATATGAGCATATGTTCTTTTACTAAATTATACTTCATCATTTTGCAAACAATAAAAGTCTTAGACATCAAATATCTTTTACTTCTTATTTGTTTCTGAAACAATTCTTTCAGCTCCAAGATCACTTTGATTCTCAAACAATTTTGAAGATCAATTTATCATGAAGGCAAACATATGATCTTTAGATACTAAACTTGAATCGTTGCTCTTAGATTAATACAATTTATTAAATCGTATGGAGCAAGCAAGGTTTGCTAAAGTTTGCAATAGGACTTAATCTTTAGTCTTGATATTCTAACTAAACGGCACTAGACCGAAAAGTGATTATCCAGAATTCTATAGTTATTTTAACTCAATTAAAAACTAAGTGTCGGTGGAAAACGGTTGCCAAAGACTACAACGACTTATGCAAATACACTAAGATTTAGTTCATGATAATTAGTTCAAGTTAATCAAATTACTAATGAACTCCCACTAAATTCAACATTCCTCAAAGTTGTTTAGTGAAGCATGATCCAAATTCACTACACCGAGACCGATCATCACGTGAATGATGTAGCTTTAATGGTGAACATCAACATGTTGATCATATCATCCATATGACTCATGCTTGACCTTTCGGTCCGTGTGTTTCGAGGCCATGTCTGTACATGCTAGGCTCGTCAAGTCAAACCCAAGTATTTTCCGCGTGTGCAAAACTGGCTTGCACCCGTTGTATGTGAACGTAGAGTTTATAGCACCCGATCATCACGAGGTGCTTGAAAACGACGAACTTTCGCAACGGCGCATACGAGGGGAGAACACAATTTTATCTTGATCTTTAAGTGAGGAATCATCTTATAATGCTACCGTCGCGATCTAAGCATAATAAGATACATAAAAGGATAAACATCACATGCATATAATTTTATGTGACATGGTTGTAACAACTCAGAATTTGTAACCCAACTCTTATTACATAAAGAGTCAAAAATTGGACCCAAATAAAACTTTTTTCTTCATTATTGTATGCATACATGTATTCTCTTTATTTGTATTTCTATGATTTTATGTGTGTTCTTTTGCTTGAGCATTGGTTAAATAATTCTAAGTGAACCAAGAGAAACAACTAAGAAAGATATTAGGAACCAAAAGAACCAAAAATAAAAATAGGTAAGAAAGAGATAAAGTTAATATGATCTAGAAACTGTTAATGACTACACCACTTTGAGCCCTTATATTAAGAAATCTGCAGCTCACCTTCTTGTTTGGCCAACTAGTTGAGCTTAACCAAGTTATGGACTAACTCAACCAACAAAGATCTACCAAAATTTCAAACCAGAACCTCACTCAAACTTGAGCCAAAGTTTGAATCTGAAACAGAGACCATTCCAAATTTGAAATATAAATTTTTGCAAAACTCATTATTTCTCCAGAACAAAAATATGTCTGGGTACCTTATCCAATATGATGAGCACCCAAAGTGGCAAATTTGAAAAATTCGAATTTTGAATTCTTGTAAGCATTTCGTCGAACACTGGCAGCAGAAAATAAAATCAAACCAAACTTCACTGTGGTGCACTGTTCCAGCTCGCTGCAACCCTGTTGCCACGCCTCTGGGCGGTGCCCTGGTCGAACCCAGTCCCCTCTGCCCCGACCCAAGCCCTGGAAGAAGGAGGAGAAGAGAAGCCAGCAACCCCGGACCCCCCTCTTCTTCTTCCCAGTAGCCTGCACGTCGGCGACCACCCTGCCCTCGCCAGCGCCGACCCACAGGACCCCGCGGCCGAGACCGACCCCTTCCAGCACGCGAGTAACGCCGACGAGGCCAGTGTCGCCCGTGCACGCCGCCAGCATGTCCTGCGCCGGTCGTTCACTGGACGCGCTCGCCCCCGTCGCTCCGGCCTATAAAAGGCCCCGCCGATCAAACGAAGACACTCACCTCACTCCCAGCTCCCTCCCGGACATCGCCGCTTAGCCCAGCTCGCTCTGGTTCGTCGACGCTCGCCACGCCGGCGAGGTACTGGACGCACGGAGCGCCGCCGCGTTAGACCACCTGGGAGCTCGCCGCCGCAGGGAATCGGAGGAGGAGGAGCACCGCAGCCGATCCCGCACCCCGCCGTCGAGTCCTGCTTCCTCTACGCCACTCCCTCGCCGTCGAACGGTCTTCGCTGCTCGCAGGTGAGCTCCGCCCCTTTCTCGTCGAGACGATGACTGGGAGCCGTCCGATTCTAATCCGACGCTAGCATACCGATTCGGGAACCGTTAAGTGAACTGACAGCGAGACCCCACCTGTCAGCTCCCCTGTTATTCTTTTTTCCCCGCGCGAAACGTTTTCTGGGCCGGCCCGTTCGGGTTTCGTCTGGACTGGGCCTGGCTAGTGAAGTTTCGGTCCGAACCGTTTTAATTAATTCCCGCCCTTTTCTTTTATTTCAAAACTGTTTCAAATGGGATTTTCAAATTCAAATTCCTAGAGTTTTATAAGTCCAAATTTAGCAAATAAATATTCGTTGGAAAGCTTAGAAAATACTCTATCCAATAGTACTGGTTAGATTTAAAAATCAGTTAAGAATAAAATTGGATATGAATAGTGTGACCCTAGCTTGTTAATTAATGAAAGATTTCTAGAAAATTATTTAAGCTATCAAAAATCATGAAAATTAAAATGTGAACTTACTAATGACCCCTCTTACTGTTAGTCAACACTAATCTACCCCAAACCATATTAGTGTGATCATTTAGATCCTAACCCAAACCTATTGGTTAGCATAAAATGATAGAGCCCTAATGCACACTTAGAATTAATTGCCCTCATTCCCAATTCACTTAGTGGATCATTCCCACTTAAACTTGCCCTAGCAACCTTAAATCAACCCCAATGCTGCACAAGTGAACCCCTTATGCTACTTAGTAGAGAAACTAGCTTGCACACTTGAAGAAAAACTTAGAAGAAAAACTTACAATCCAACCCCATAGCAATGCAACCTAAATGCTTGGTTAGCAAACAAGAATGTGTGCTTGGTGTGTTGTGGGTTTGGTGAAGTGATGGTGTGTTTTGTGTTTGTTCGTTCTTAGACGCTAGTGTTGCCGAGGAGGATATTGGAGGGGATTATTATTATCAAGAAGAAGAAGAAAACCCCGGACACTTTGCCAACCAAGGCAAGCCATCTTTTGATTCATACTCCCACTACCGAGTTTTAATATTGCATTCTCCTTGTTTTAAGTAAATTGCATGATTGAATTGCTAGAGTAGAATGATAGAAGTAAATTGCATGATTGAATTGCTAGAGTCGAATGATAGAAGCATATTGATGTCTTGGTTATCAAGAGCATCAAGCTGAGTTTATCCAACCATAGTAGTAGTACCATCACTCAATGTAGTTGCTTAGTCGCTAATAAAAGTTGAGGTTATCTCTGGAGGAACCCCATTTGAAAGGTGGTGACTTGACATTGAAACTTGAAATGGGAGATTGCTCCTACGTGATGGCTTTATGAAAGAAAATAATCTTGACTAAGAACTATGGAATGTATTTCTCAATTGACAACGAGTGATGTACATGGGTGCCAATTATACCGTACAACCACGTTACCCCTATATGGGAAGGGGCTTAATCCGTAGCTTGTTGATCTTAGTATGGGAGGTCTTGCATAAAATCTTCATGGAAGGACTCCACGGGCGGATACTTCTTGACCAAGTGGATTCCACTAACCCGGTCTCCGGGATGGGCATAACTAGAGGCGCCGGAGCGGGAAGTCCGTATCCCGGGCTCTAGGGAAGGATCCTATACTAGGATGAGCAAGTGAAAGAATTTGTTTGATTATCTGAAAGCCGCATACCTTTGTGTATAGCAAACCGTGGATTTCTCCCGGCAGATGTATCGAATCTTGTGGGTAAAGTGTACCCCTCTGCAGAGGTTTCAAACTATTCGAATAGCCGAGTCCTCGGTCATGGACGGTTGGCAAACTCTACCTGGCTTTTGTCAAGAATAAAAATAACAAGGGTGAACCTGGTGAATGACATGAACTTGAATTGACCTGACTTGACCTTGATCTTGACACATTGAAGTTCCTCTTTAGAATGAACTTAGAGAACTAAACCTCTTTTCTACAAATGAGCATTCTTGGGAAATAAAACTAGCTTTTGCAAATCAACTTAGTGCTTGGTCCACTATACCCAACCTTGCATATCTACTTCATCTTTTCATTTACAAGATGGTTTGCGAGTGCATCCAATGTACTCACGGCTGTGTCCCTGGCTATCAACTTGGCCAGACTATGGGGAGGAATACCAGGAGGAAGGGTATGAAGAAGAGTACCAGAACTAAGCTCGTCTCCGTGAGTCGCCAATTGCCTGTAGGGAGGAGGCATGGGCCGAAGACGTTATTTCCGCTGCTATATTGTGTTGTAATATGACTTGGTCTATATGACCATTGTATTTGAATCACCGTATTGTAATGTCTATGGAACTGGTTACCAACTACGTTATGTATATCGCAACAATGATTCTGGGATTGCGGTGGAATACATAACGGGCACTTCGAATTTGTTATCAAATTTGAGGTCGTCACAAGTTGGTATCAGAGCCTAGGCTGACCATAGGAGACCTTAGTTAGAATGGGCGTTAAACAAAACCTTGAAAAAAGAGAGATACAAGAACGGTTGCAAAAATTGCTTAGTCTTTCCTCTCTAGTTGCAAAGTTTTATACATACTTCAGTTTTAGCTTACCTAAAATTTTGCACACTTGAGTTGATCACTAACTTGAACTAATTTAAAATTTTGTAGATGGCCCTGGTATTCACTGAGCAGTACCAGTTGGGCCAAGGTGGCAGCCTTTGTTTCGAGCGCGACCTCACCACTTTGACCTTGTTCCTGAACCGTTTGTACCCGGAGTTCAAGGGAGCCGTGCTCAATGAGCACCCAGATGGAGAGCTACGGTGGCTCATCCGAGCTAGTTGCCGTGGCAAGAAGGGGATGTTGGGTTCTCCAAGGGTCAAGTTTGAGCTCGTGGAGAACACTTGGGCCGATGGTTTGGTCCGAGCGATGCAGGAGATGCACGCCCGCTTATGCGGACTGCACGTTGAGGAGGTTCAGGGAGGACGCTTCAAGGACTTTGCTCGGCGTGATGCGGATGGGCGTCCCGCAAACATGCCCAGGCAGAATGAGCCGAGTACCTACATCGACCACATGGACTTCTTGCTGTACTCCACTCAGCAGGAGGCCGACCGTGCCCGTACTAGGGCCAACCTCGAGCACGTTGCACTGGTGGAAGCAAGGAGCACTATCAGGATTCTTGCGAAGGAGCGCAAGAGCCTTCGTCGCCAGCGCGATGAGAAGGAACAGGACCTTGAGGAGTTGAAGGCCAATGTGGCGGAGTTGACTGCGTACATTGAGAGTCTTGAGGATCACCTTGGTGAGGAGGAAGGCATTGATCTCCGCAAGGAGGATAATGCCCTCATTAGTGATGAGGATGACTTCATGGAGGACCTCGATGATCCGGAGGATGGTGGTCACAATGGATTCATTGTGAGTGACGAGGAGGAAGACCCCGAGGAGCCCGCTGTTTAGATCCGAGATCCACGTGTTATCTAGCTATGAGTTCCAATTTATGAGCACTTCGTGTAGGTGTGAGTTGTATCCCCCTCTCTAGTAGACGAGTCGCAATGGTTTGATGTAAACCATTTGTAATGTGTGAACTCGTATGTATGATATGTTTGATGAGTGATGAATGAAATTTGAATTTGGCCTCTAAGGCCTTAGTAAAACAAAATTGCATCATCCATGTACCTCTAAATCTTAGCAAATTAGCTTTTCCCTCTTGCCTTACACACCTTATCTTCAGATGCCGCGAGCACCCCCACCCCCGAACCCGGAAATGGCTGAATTGCTAAGGTTGATCATGGAAGACCGGGAAGCAGCCCGAGCTGAGCGCCAAGCCAACTTGGCCACTCTTCAGCAGTTAACCCAGATGGCAACGAACCACAACAATGGAAATGGCAATGGTGAAGGAGAAAACCATGGCAATGGAGAGCACCGATCCAAGTTAAGGAGTTTCCAGAACACCAACCCTCCTATATTCACTAAATCTGAAGAGCCCTTAGATGCCGATGATTGGCTTCGTACCATGGAGAACAACTTGGCAGTCGCTGAAGTTGGTGAAAATGAGAAGGTCTTATACACCACCCACTATCTTGCTGGAGCAGCAAGAGCTTGGTGGGACAGCACCCGTGCCATGCAAGCCCCAGGGTATGTGATGCCTTGGGAGGAGTTCAAGAGCAAGTTTAGCAAAGCCCATGTTCCTATGGGATTGGTAAAAAGGATGAGAGATGAATTCAGAAATCTGAAGCAAGGTTCCATGTCTGTGGTGGATTACCGTGACAAGTTCCTTACCTTGTCTAGGTATGCCCCAGATGACACCAACACCACTGAGAAGAAGCAAGAAAGGTTTCTGGATGGACTTCATGATGAGATGCAATGTGTCCTGGTTAGTATTCCCTTTGCCGACCTAGAGTCATTGGTTGACTCTGCCATTCAGATGGAAGGCAAACTCAAGCAAGCTACCGAGAACCGCAAGCGCCGTATGATGTATCAAGGCAACCCGAGCAACTCGCAGAAGCCAAGGGGAAATGCACCAATGGGTTTCACCCCTAGACCAATGAGGCCGTCTGCACATGCTCCGCGTCCCAACTATCCTAACCGCCCACCCGGCAACAACTTCAACCGTGCACCCCCAAGACCTAGTGGCAACAACTTCAACACCAATACTCCAAGGCCAAATGGCGCCCCTATGTTACCCAAGCCTGGTGACAAGTCTGGTGTTACATGTTATGAGTGTGGACAAAAAGGGCACTACTCCAATGAGTGCCCCAAGAAGCTGAATGATGCATCCAAGACTACTGTTCCTGCTCAGCAACAGCGCCGTGTGGGAAATGGCAAGAACTATCCACCAAGGAACCAGCCTCACTCTCGAGGCCGTCTGAATCACATGAATGTTGAAGAAGCTCAGGAAGCAACAGACGTCGTGCTTGGTATGTTCCCTGTTAACTCAGTTCTTGCAAGGGTTCTGTTTGATTCTGGAGCTTCACACTCGTTTGTTACCCAATTATTCGTTGATAAAAGTGGACTTCAACCCACACCCTTGAAAGAGGTCATGTCTGTGCAAATTCCCGGGTCGGTAACAAAAGCTAGTTGTACTTGCTTGGCAGTGCCCATAGAAATCCATGGGATAGCTTTCTTAGCCGATTTGATAGTGTTGGGAACCAAGGGTTTGGAAGTAGTTCTTGGTATGAATTGGATGTCTTTTCATCAAGGAGTGATAGATTGTGCCAAAAAGACCATCACCATGAAGAGTAGCAATGGAATCATAGTCAAGCATGTGTCCGTAAAACCACCCCAAACCACCAGATGTCATAAAAGTATCTCAGGACCAACTTTGGAGCAAGTCCCCATCGTCTGTGAATACCCAGATGTCTTTCCCGATGAGTTACCCGGAATGCCACCGGATCGGGATATTGAGTTTATCATTGAGCTTATCCCCGGAACTGGATCAATAGCCCAACGACCCTATCGTATGAACCCAGCTGAATTAGTTGAGTTGAAGAAGCAACTGGATGACCTGTTGAGTAAAGGATTAATTCAACCAAGTTCTTCTGCTTGGAGATCACCCGTTCTGTTTGTGGATAAAAGTGACGGTTCTAGCCGACTGTGCACTGATTATCGCAAGCTTAACGATGTGACCATCAAGAACAAGTATCCTCTCCCGAAGATTGAAGATCTGTTTGACCAATTGACTGGAGCAAGAGTATTCTCGAAGATAGATCTTAGAACCGGATACCACCAACTGAAGATCCGTGCAACGGATATCCCCAAAACAGCCTTCACTACCCGATACGGATTGTATGAGTACACTGTGATGTCATTTGGATTGACCAATGCCCCTGCTTATTTCATGAATCTCATGAATAAGGTTTTTATGGAGTTCTTGGATAAGTTTGTTGTTGTCTTCATTGATGACATTCTTATCTACTCCAAATCCGAAGCAGAGCATGCAACCCATTTGAGATTAATTCTAGAAACCCTAAGAGAGCATCAGCTATATGCTAAGTTCAGTAAATGTGAGTTCTGGTTGAAGGAGGTTGGATTCTTAGGCCATGTGCTGTCAGCAGGAGGAATATCGGTAGATCCCAAGAAGATCAAATCAGTCCTAGAATGGGAAGCCCCTACCACTCCAACGGAAGTTAGAGGTTTTCTCGGATTAGCGGGATATTACCGCAAGTTTGTCGAAGGATTTTCCAGTATTGCCCGTCCGATGACCCAATTATTGAAGAAGGACAAGAAGTTTGAATGGACCCCTAAGTGTGAAGAGAGTTTTCAAGAGCTCAAGAAGCGATTGGTGACCGCCCCTGTCCTAACCATGCCCGATATCACCAAGAATTTTGATGTCTATTGCGACGCTTCCAAACTTGGACTTGGTTGCGTACTGATGCAAGAAGGAAAGGTCATAGCTTACCTCTCTAGGCAGCTTAAACCTCATGAAGAAAATTATCCAACCCATGATCTAGAGTTAGCAGCCGTGGTTCTAGCTTTGAAGACTTGGAGGCACTATCTGATGGGCAACCGTTGTGAGATCTATTCTGACCACAAGAGTTTGAAGTATATTTTCACCCAGAAGGAGTTGAACATGAGGCAACGGAGATGGATAGAGTTGATCAAGGATTATGATCTGGAAATTCACTATCACCCTGGTAAGGCCAATGTAGTGGCCGATGCGTTGAGTAGGAAGCCGTGTTCGTTGAATATGAGGATCAAGGAAGAGCAACCTATGTTGCACCAAGAGTTTGAAAGATTTGGATTGGAACTAGTCAGTCAAGGATTTCTCGCCAACCTTGAGTTTCAACCCACCTTGATGAGCCAAATCAAAGAAGCCCAGAAGGGAAATGAGAGTATTGAAGGAATCAAGCGCAGAATTAGTTCCGGCAAGGTGCCAGGATTTGAAGAAGATGATCAAGGAGTTCTTTGGTACAAAGGCCGTATTTGTGTGCCCGCTGACTCAGAATTGAAGGAAGTAATTATGAAGGAAGCCCATGAGACACCTTACTCCATCCACCCCGGTGGAACTAAGATGTACCAAGATTTGAAGGAACAATTTTGGTGGCATGGAATGAAGCGAGAGATTGCATCGTTTATATCCAAGTGTGATATCTGTCAAAGAGTCAAGGCTGAACATCAACGTCCTGCTGGTTTGCTGCAACCTTTGCAAGTTCCGGAATGGAAGTGGGATTCTGTTGGAATGGATTTCATCACTGGATTTCCAAAGTCTAGCCGTGGAAATGACTCTATTTGGGTCATTGTGGATAGACTAACCAAAGTGGCCCACTTTATTCCTGTCAAGACCACTCATCGATCAGATCAGCTAGCAGATCTGTACCTATCCAGAATTGTCAGTTTGCATGGAGTTCCTAAAACCATCGTTTCCGATCGAGGAACCCAATCCACCTCGAGATTTTGGAAAAGCTTACATCAAGCTCTGGGAACCAAGTTAGCCTTCAGCACCGCTTACCACCCTCAGACGGATGGACAGACTGAAAGAGTGAATCAGATACTTGAAGATATGTTGAGAGCCTGTGTCCTAGCTTATGGAGCTAAGTGGGAAGACTGTCTGCCCTTCGCGGAGTTTTCGTATAACAACAGTTATCAAGCCAGTTTGCAAATGGCCCCATTTGAAGCTTTGTACGGAAGAAAATGTCGTACCCCTCTGAATTGGTCAGAAACCGGAGACAGTCAGATTTTTGGACCAGATATGCTGCAAGAGGCCGAGGAGAAAGTTCGCATAATTCGTGAATACCTCAAGGCAGCCCAATCAAGACAAAAGAGTTATGCCGACAAGAGACGTCGAGAACTGACCTTCCAGATTGGAGATTTTGTTTATCTTAGAGTATCACCTCTCAAGGGAATGCAAAGATTCCAAGTAAAAGGAAAGCTTGCCCCAAGATATATTGGACCCTTCAAGATACTAGACCGCAGAGGAGAAGTGTCTTATCAGTTGGAAATGCCCCCTGAATTGTCTGAAGTACACGATGTCTTTCACGTGTCGTTACTTCGGAAATGTCTTGAAGTTCCGGAGAAGCCCGAAGTCTTCAAGAATATTGATCACCGGTCTGTGGACATCAACAAGGACTTGACCTATCGTGAAATGCCTATCCGAATCCTCGAGGAAGCTTATCGAACCACTCGAACCCGAAGCATCAAATTTCTGAAAGTTCAGTGGAGTAATCACACCGAAGAGGAAGCCACTTGGGAACGAGAAGATTACCTTCAGAAAGAGTTTCCCAATCTTTTCAGTTCTTAATTAGTGAATCTCGGGGACGAGATTCTTTCTAAGGGGGGAAGATTGTAACAACTCAGAATTTGTAACCCAACTCTTATTACATAAAGAGTCAAAAATTGGACCCAAATAAAACTTTTTTCTTCATTATTGTATGCATACATGTATTCTCTTTATTTGTATTTCTATGATTTTATGTGTGTTCTTTTGCTTGAGCATTGGTTAAATAATTCTAAGTGAACCAAGAGAAACAACTAAGAAAGATATTAGGAACCAAAAGAACCAAAAATAAAAATAGGTAAGAAAGAGATAAAGTTAATATGATCTAGAAACTGTTAATGACTACACCACTTTGAGCCCTTATATTAAGAAATCTGCAGCTCACCTTCTTGTTTGGCCAACTAGTTGAGCTTAACCAAGTTATGGACTAACTCAACCAACAAAGATCTACCAAAATTTCAAACCAGAACCTCACTCAAACTTGAGCCAAAGTTTGAATCTGAAACAGAGACCATTCCAAATTTGAAATATAAATTTTTGCAAAACTCATTATTTCTCCAGAACAAAAATATGTCTGGGTACCTTATCCAATATGATGAGCACCCAAAGTGGCAAATTTGAAAAATTCGAATTTTGAATTCTTGTAAGCATTTCGTCGAACACTGGCAGCAGAAAATAAAATCAAACCAAACTTCACTGTGGTGCACTGTTCCAGCTCGCTGCAACCCTGTTGCCACGCCTCTGGGCGGTGCCCTGGTCGAACCCAGTCCCCTCTGCCCCGACCCAAGCCCTGGAAGAAGGAGGAGAAGAGAAGCCAGCAACCCCGGACCCCCCTCTTCTTCTTCCCAGTAGCCTGCACGTCGGCGACCACCCTGCCCTCGCCAGCGCCGACCCACAGGACCCCGCGGCCGAGACCGACCCCTTCCAGCACGCGAGTAACGCCGACGAGGCCAGTGTCGCCCGTGCACGCCGCCAGCATGTCCTGCGCCGGTCGTTCACTGGACGCGCTCGCCCCCGTCGCTCCGGCCTATAAAAGGCCCCGCCGATCAAACGAAGACACTCACCTCACTCCCAGCTCCCTCCCGGACATCGCCGCTTAGCCCAGCTCGCTCTGGTTCGTCGACGCTCGCCACGCCGGCGAGGTACTGGACGCACGGAGCGCCGCCGCGTTAGACCACCTGGGAGCTCGCCGCCGCAGGGAATCGGAGGAGGAGGAGCACCGCAGCCGATCCCGCACCCCGCCGTCGAGTCCTGCTTCCTCTACGCCACTCCCTCGCCGTCGAACGGTCTTCGCTGCTCGCAGGTGAGCTCCGCCCCTTTCTCGTCGAGACGATGACTGGGAGCCGTCCGATTCTAATCCGACGCTAGCATACCGATTCGGGAACCGTTAAGTGAACTGACAGCGAGACCCCACCTGTCAGCTCCCCTGTTATTCTTTTTTCCCCGCGCGAAACGTTTTCTGGGCCGGCCCGTTCGGGTTTCGTCTGGACTGGGCCTGGCTAGTGAAGTTTCGGTCCGAACCGTTTTAATTAATTCCCGCCCTTTTCTTTTATTTCAAAACTGTTTCAAATGGGATTTTCAAATTCAAATTCCTAGAGTTTTATAAGTCCAAATTTAGCAAATAAATATTCGTTGGAAAGCTTAGAAAATACTCTATCCAATAGTACTGGTTAGATTTAAAAATCAGTTAAGAATAAAATTGGATATGAATAGTGTGACCCTAGCTTGTTAATTAATGAAAGATTTCTAGAAAATTATTTAAGCTATCAAAAATCATGAAAATTAAAATGTGAACTTACTAATGACCCCTCTTACTGTTAGTCAACACTAATCTACCCCAAACCATATTAGTGTGATCATTTAGATCCTAACCCAAACCTATTGGTTAGCATAAAATGATAGAGCCCTAATGCACACTTAGAATTAATTGCCCTCATTCCCAATTCACTTAGTGGATCATTCCCACTTAAACTTGCCCTAGCAACCTTAAATCAACCCCAATGCTGCACAAGTGAACCCCTTATGCTACTTAGTAGAGAAACTAGCTTGCACACTTGAAGAAAAACTTAGAAGAAAAACTTACAATCCAACCCCATAGCAATGCAACCTAAATGCTTGGTTAGCAAACAAGAATGTGTGCTTGGTGTGTTGTGGGTTTGGTGAAGTGATGGTGTGTTTTGTGTTTGTTCGTTCTTAGACGCTAGTGTTGCCGAGGAGGATATTGGAGGGGATTATTATTATCAAGAAGAAGAAGAAAACCCCGGACACTTTGCCAACCAAGGCAAGCCATCTTTTGATTCATACTCCCACTACCGAGTTTTAATATTGCATTCTCCTTGTTTTAAGTAAATTGCATGATTGAATTGCTAGAGTAGAATGATAGAAGTAAATTGCATGATTGAATTGCTAGAGTCGAATGATAGAAGCATATTGATGTCTTGGTTATCAAGAGCATCAAGCTGAGTTTATCCAACCATAGTAGTAGTACCATCACTCAATGTAGTTGCTTAGTCGCTAATAAAAGTTGAGGTTATCTCTGGAGGAACCCCATTTGAAAGGTGGTGACTTGACATTGAAACTTGAAATGGGAGATTGCTCCTACGTGATGGCTTTATGAAAGAAAATAATCTTGACTAAGAACTATGGAATGTATTTCTCAATTGACAACGAGTGATGTACATGGGTGCCAATTATACCGTACAACCACGTTACCCCTATATGGGAAGGGGCTTAATCCGTAGCTTGTTGATCTTAGTATGGGAGGTCTTGCATAAAATCTTCATGGAAGGACTCCACGGGCGGATACTTCTTGACCAAGTGGATTCCACTAACCCGGTCTCCGGGATGGGCATAACTAGAGGCGCCGGAGCGGGAAGTCCGTATCCCGGGCTCTAGGGAAGGATCCTATACTAGGATGAGCAAGTGAAAGAATTTGTTTGATTATCTGAAAGCCGCATACCTTTGTGTATAGCAAACCGTGGATTTCTCCCGGCAGATGTATCGAATCTTGTGGGTAAAGTGTACCCCTCTGCAGAGGTTTCAAACTATTCGAATAGCCGAGTCCTCGGTCATGGACGGTTGGCAAACTCTACCTGGCTTTTGTCAAGAATAAAAATAACAAGGGTGAACCTGGTGAATGACATGAACTTGAATTGACCTGACTTGACCTTGATCTTGACACATTGAAGTTCCTCTTTAGAATGAACTTAGAGAACTAAACCTCTTTTCTACAAATGAGCATTCTTGGGAAATAAAACTAGCTTTTGCAAATCAACTTAGTGCTTGGTCCACTATACCCAACCTTGCATATCTACTTCATCTTTTCATTTACAAGATGGTTTGCGAGTGCATCCAATGTACTCACGGCTGTGTCCCTGGCTATCAACTTGGCCAGACTATGGGGAGGAATACCAGGAGGAAGGGTATGAAGAAGAGTACCAGAACTAAGCTCGTCTCCGTGAGTCGCCAATTGCCTGTAGGGAGGAGGCATGGGCCGAAGACGTTATTTCCGCTGCTATATTGTGTTGTAATATGACTTGGTCTATATGACCATTGTATTTGAATCACCGTATTGTAATGTCTATGGAACTGGTTACCAACTACGTTATGTATATCGCAACAATGATTCTGGGATTGCGGTGGAATACATAACGGGCACTTCGAATTTGTTATCAAATTTGAGGTCGTCACAATGGTATAGCCAATCTCCGCGCCATGATCTCCATCTTGTGTGCGCTAGCATGATCTCCATCACTCCACCATGATTGCCTCCACCACGAATAGCAACTACAACTATTGCTAACTACTTAGCGATAAAGTGAAGCTATTACATGGCGTATAAGAAGTTGACACGCAGGTCATACATAATTATAAAGACAACCATATGGCTCCTGCCGGTTGTGAACTCATCGACATGCAAGTCGTGAAAGATTACAAAACATGATCATTGCATACAACTCAATTCATACTCATCATGTCTTGGGCCATACCATATCACAAAACACTCCCTGCAAAAACAAGTTAGACGCCTCTACTTTGTTGTTGCATGTTTTACGTGGCTTATGGGAGTAGCAAGCTAAGAACGATTCTTACCTACGAAAAGCCACAACGGTGATATTATGGTTGCTAACATCCGATGTAAGTCCCATGACTACTATAGTGAGAGAAACTGGCATCCACCAGCCGCATGTGTGGAACAAGCCACACGTCAAGTGCGGAGCCGGTCTCGCGAACGCGGTCGCGTAAAGTTGGCCTGGACCGCTTCGATCTCACTATACCGCGTCATAAGAAATACACAACAAGAGGTTTGCAACAGAAAACATCAACGCCCGCAACAAACATGTTGCGTTCTACTCGTGAAACACATCTACGCATAGACCTGGCTCTGATACCACTGAAGGGTTTCGCAGCATAGTAAATCAAAAAAATTCCTACGGATGCGAACAAGAAAGCCAAGATCTAATCTAGGAGATGTAATCAATCGAGAGAGGTAGATGAGATCTTCATACCCTTGAAGATTCGCACAGCGGAAACGTTCAATAGAACGTGGTTGACGTAGTCGTACTTGCCGTCTCCTCCTCGCGATCCGATCCGATCATACGCCGCAAGTGGCGGCGCCTCCGAGAGTTGCACACGTGCGGTGCAGCGACGTCTCCTCCTTCCTTGGTCCAGCAAGTATGGTGGAGAGATAGATTGGATCAGCAGCACGACGGCGTGGTGCTTATGGTGGAGAGTTTCTGCGGCAGGGCTTCGCCTACGCGCAGTCGCGAGAGAGAGAGAGGGAGGGCAGCAGTTGGCGGCTAGGGTTTGGGTTTTTGGGGTGAGAGAGGGCTGCGCCCTTGCCCCCCTATATATAGAGGGGTGGCCGGCCAAGGCCAGCTTGGCCTCTCCCCAATCCCTAGCCGACTTGGAGTAGGAAGAGTGGGGGGCAAGTTCCCCCCCTTCCTTCTTTGAAGACTCCCTTAGGGTTTCCCCTTGGGCTGGCCGGCTGGGCCTTAGGGGCCTTGTGCACCTGGCCCAAGGCAGCCAGGGCACTTCCCCTTAGGCCCACGCAGGCCTCCGTCAAGTGGGCCCATGTTGGTCCCACTCCAGAACCTTCTAGAACCTTCTGGTACAATACCGATAAACTCCGAAACCTTTCCGGAATCCAAAAACTGCTTTCCTTTATATGAATCTTATTCTCCGGACCATTCCGGAACCTCTCGTGATGTCCTGGATCTCATCCGGGACTCCGAACTAAAACTCATAAACCAATTATCCATTCTATCCTAGCGTCGATGCACGTTAAGTGTGTGACCCTACGGGTTCGAGAATATGCAGACATGATCTTCTATCAATAATCAATAGCGGGATCTGGAAACCCATATTGACTCCCACATATTCATCGATGATCATATCGGATGAACCACGATGTCAGGATTCAATTAATCCCGTATATGTATTCCCTTCGTCACACGATATTTTACTCGCCCGAGATTTGATCGTCGGTATCACCATACCTAGTTCAATCTCGTTCACAGCAAGTACTTTACTCGTTCCGTAATCCGATATCACTTTGTGATTAACTCCTTAACCACATGCTTGCAAGCGGTGTTGATATCGATTACCGAGTGGGCCCGAAGTATATCTCTCCGACTTGGGAGGGACAAATTCCATCTCGATACATACAACTCAACAAGTACTTTCCGATCACCTGAGAGACACCTTTATTATCACCCTCACATAGGATGACGTTTGATGACTTCAAAGCTTTCTTCCGATACTAGGGAGTTGTATTATCTCATGGTCTAAGGAATACAATACTTGACATAGGAAAAGCTTCGCAAAGATGAACACGATGACACGATCTAATTGCTCTGCTTTATTTGGGTCTGTCCATCACATCATTCTCCTAATGATATGATCTCATTATTAATTGACAACTCATGTCTATGGTTAGGAAACCTTAACCATCATTAATCAATGAGCTAGTCTAGTAGAGGCATACTAGGGACACGGTGTTGTTCATAAACCACACAAGTATTAATGTTTCCTCTTAATACAATTATAGCATGGAGTATAAACATTATCATGAACAAGAAATATGATAATAACAATATTATTATTGCCTCTAGGGCATATTTCCTTCAGTCTCCCACTTGCACTAGAGTCAATAATCTAGTCAATACTTGCGCATTCAACACCTATGGCATTCCGGTGTTACTCATACGCGTTGCACGTGGTAAACCTTATCTACGGATCTGACACTTTTAGGTCCGTTTGTATTTGCATATCTTTTGCGTCATCACGTATTACTCATCTTGAAATGAGATGGCATCGTATAAACTTGGTCTTCTGGCAAGACCTCAATTTCTTTGCCGAGACTATGTCGTCACTATTGTCATACAATAGAACTACATAGTACTAGCACACTTGAAAAATAGCGATATCCACCGTGCGTCGAAATACTCATTGGTCCGCACACATCGGTATATATGATTTCCAATAAATCCGTTGCTCGCTCTATTATTCCGGAGAACGGGTTTTTGATCATCTTGCCCATGAGGCATGGCTTGCATGTGTCAAATGATTCAAAATCAAGAGACTCCAAAAGTCCATCAGAATGGAGTTTCTTTATGCATTTTATGCCAATATGACCTAGACGACAGTGCCACAAATAAGTTGGATTATCACTATCTACTTTGCATCTTTTATGCCGCTTCTAAAGCGATTATATACTTAGCCCTCGTTGCAGTGTCCGCCACAATATTAACATTGGAACTCATCCAAGTCATCATGGAACTTTCTTCCACCTTATTATGCCACCTTCTAACTCAAAACAAATAGCTTAAAATTGAGATAAAATTTTACTTGTATGTGTGACAAAGCCAATGTAACACATTGCAATGAACCATTTGTCACTTTTGCATACAGAACATATTCTTACTTCTTCGAAAGTGCATAAGAATATCTTTACTATTGTCCAACAATCATCATATGAATGCTATAACCTTTAGAGCATTGGACACATCTAGATCTACATATCATGGTATACAAGATTGATAAAATCATTCTTGTGGTTTCACTCATCAAGTGTCAAAACAATTGATTCTTGCTCCAACCTCCTCCATGCAACAAGAACCGTTCTTATTGTTTCCATATTGAACAAATTCAATATTTCATCTATGTATTCTGGCAAAACTATATTAGTGCCTCAATTTATCTGCATAGACATTGATGCTTAATATTCTGGTTTTACCTAAGTCTTTCACTAGAAATCTAATTTTAGTGAAAACTTCACAAATATCAAGAAAAACAAATAATTTCCAATGAACGATATGTCATCTACATAAAGCATTAGAAATATGTCTTAGCGCTCCCACTTACTTTCTTTTAAATACAAGCATCTTCAAATATCTTGATGAAATTAACACTTTAACATTTTCATCATTGAAGATTCCAACTTCGCTATGCTTACTTCTACCATAGAAGTTTGCATACATATCTAGCAACCTTTGAATTAACAAAACCCATTGGGTCGTGTCAGGTACACGTCCTTGGTGTGCATTCCGGTAGAGGAACGTTGTTTCGATTATTCAACTAACATATCTCAATATGTAATTGTTGCTAGAATAATTCATATGACGAAGTCAGGGCCCATCATCGCTTCTTTGTATATTTTTGGTTACTATTATCTAATAATATCTCGTCCTCAAATCTTATTATTTGATTACGACCAACTTGGTTAAATAGGAACTTCGATGTCGTGACTACAACACATTGTAGACACGTGAGCTATGAATGCAGTTGCCGCTTCCAGAACATATTCTGGTGCTGCGCTACTCTGATCATCTTGCTCAGATTCAACAACCTCATCAAGTTCTATCTTCCTCCCACTTAAACCTTTCACGAAAAACTCCTTCATAAGAAGTTCACTTCTTTTAGTGACAATCACTATGTGTTTAGGTTCATAATAGAAGGAATACCCATCGACATTCTTTGGGATAACCTACAAAGACTTACTAATCCGATTTTGGTTGTAAACATTTTACACATATGCCTTGCATACCAAAATTCAAGAAAAGACAACTATAACTTGTATGGTGTCATTTCGGCAGATTATGATGGCACTCTATTCAGTGAAAAGCGGTAGTCTCTAAAGCATAATCTACAAATTATATTGGTAGTTTTATTTCATCATTGATCTAACCATGTCAAACAAGGTTTGATTACATCCATCGAAAACTCCATACTCCTATGGTGTTTATCATGATGCAAGTTTGTGGAACAATTCCTCTAACTCTTAGATGCTTGCTAAACTTGTAACTCATAAATATTCTTCTTTATGATCCAATCATAAAAACTTAAATTTTCTTGTTACAATAATTTCCACTTCATAAATTGAACAATTTCAATTATTTCATACTTCTATCTCATCAAGCAGATATACCATACATCTATTCGAGTCATTGATGAAATAGAAAATACACCATGATCGACTTCACACTATGGACTACATACATCAACATGTATGATCTCCGTTTAGTTAGTCGCTTGTTCTGTCCATGGCCCATAAACAGAGTTTAATCATCTTTAGGAAAAATCTCACAAGCGTCAATCAATTCAAAATCAAATGACTCAAAATCTATCAATATAGAATTTCTTTCATGTTTTGTTTCCAATATGACTTAAACGGTGGTGTCATATAAGTGAAATTTGTTTTATCTTGCGACCTTTAGCATCAGTGTTATAAATGTCTATTTCACCAACAAGATTTATAATAATCTATCCATCGACTATGGAAGACGGTAATATTTGAACAACCATTGCTCTCATAATACCAGAACAAAATAGCAATTATTAAGTTCTTAACAAATCTAGAAGGCTAGGTTTTATGCCGACAAAAAACACAATAACACATTTATTTGTTTCTCGATGCGCATTGTTACCACATTCTTTTGCTAGTTACTTAGGCCATCGTAGTTCTTGTATTGTTGCTTTGTATGACATTTCATACCAACAAATCAGTATCGAATACCCAAGAATTACATCATGTACTTAGCAAAGAATACATCTATAACATGTATATCATTTATATACCTGAGCTGGACAATTCCAGTCTTTTCCTTTTCTACCAAATACTTTTGCAGATCCTATTTAGCGTTTCCTCTCCTTTTAGAAGAATCTATCGACATCAACAGTGGCATCAAACATTTGACACATAGTCCAAAGGATGTTAGTCAAATACTAATGGCCTTGGATTTTGCACTTTGAAGTGGATCGCCATCATCATATGATTGGTATTCTTCCAGATTCCATTCTTTAGTATTCTTTTGGTATAGCAAAAACAATTTAGCCAATACCTTTTCATTCATCTTATCATGACAACTTTCATGATGAAACTACTATAGCTTATAAGGATGAATGCAAGTATAATATTAGTTCCCAAACTTTTGGGTGATCGGGATGCCTAGCATCTTCAATCTTCGCATATAGTCATACAATATGAGCATATGTTCTTTTACTAAATTATACTTCATCATTTTGCAAACAATAAAAGTCTTAGACATCAAATATCTTTTACTTCTTATTTGTTTCTGAAACAATTCTTTCAGCTCCAAGATCACTTTGATTCTCAAACAATTTTGAAGATCAATTTATCATGAAGGCAAACATATGATCTTTAGATACTAAACTTGAATCGTTGCTCTTAGATTAATACAATTTATTAAATCGTATGGAGCAAGCAAGGTTTGCTAAAGTTTGCAATAGGACTTAATCTTTAGTCTTGATATTCTAACTAAACTGGCACTAGACCGAAAAGTGATTATCCAGAATTCTATAGTTCTTTTAACTCAATTAAAAACTAAGTGTCGGTGGAAAACGGTTGCCAAAGACTACAACGACTTATGCAAATACACTAAGATTTAGTTCATGATAATTAGTTCAAGTTAATCAAATTACTAATGAACTCCCACTAAATTCAACATTCCTCAAAGTTGTTTAGTGAAGCATGATCCAAATTCACTACACCGAGACCGATCATCACGTGAATGATGTAGCTTTAATGGTGAACATCAACATGTTGATCATATCATCCATATGACTCATGCTTGACCTTTCGGTCCGTGTGTTCCGAGGCCATGTCTGTACATGCTAGGCTCGTCAAGTCAAACCCAAGTATTTTCCGCGTGTGCAAAACTGGCTTGCACCCGTTGTATGTGAACGTAGAGTTTATAGCACCCGATCATCACGAGGTGCTTGAAAATGACGAACTTTCGCAACGGCGCATACGAGGGGAGAACACAATTTTATCTTGATCTTTAAGTGAGGAATCATCTTATAATGCTACCGTCGCGATCTAAGCATAATAAGATACATAAAAGGATAAACATCACATGCATATAATTTTATGTGACATGGTATAGCCAATCTCCGCGCCATGATCTCCATCTTGTGCGCGCCGGCATGATCTCCATCACTCCACCATGATTGCCTCCACCACGAATAGCAACTACAACTATTGCTAACTACTTAGCGATAAAGTGAAGCTATTACATGGCGTATAAGAAGTTGACACGCAGGTCATACATAATTATAAATACAACCATATGGCTCCTGCCGGTTGTGAACTCATCGACATGCAAGTCGTGAAAGATTACAAAACATGATCATTGCATACAACTCAATTCATACTCATCATGTCTTGGGCCATACCATATCACAAAACACTCCCTGCAAAAACAAGTTAGACGCCTCTACTTTGTTGTTGCATGTTTTACGTGGCTTATGGGAGTAGCAAGCTAAGAACGATTCTTACCTACGAAAAGCCACAACGGTGATATTATGGTTGCTAACATCCGATGTAAGTCCCATGACTACTATAGTGAGAGAAACTGGCATCCACCAGCCGCATGTGTGGAACAAGCCACACGTCAAGTGCGGAGCCAGTCTCGCGAACGCGGTCGCGTAAAGTTGGTCTGGACAGCTTCGATCTCACTATACCGCATCATAAGAAATACACAACAAGAGGTTTGCAACAGAAAACATCAACGCCCGCAACAAACATGTTGCGTTCTACTCGTGAAACACATCTACGCATAGACCTGGCTCTGATACCACTGAAGGGTTTCGCAGCATAGTAAATCAAAAATTTTCCTACGGATGCGAACAAGAAAGCCAAGATCTAATCTAGGAGATGTAATCAATCGAGAGAGGTAGATGAGATCTTCATACCCTTGAAGATTCGCACAGCGGAAACGTTCAATAGAACGTGGTTGACGTAGTCGTACTTGCCGTCTCCTCCTCGCGATCCGATCCGATCCTACGCCGCAAGTGGCGGCGCCTCCGAGAGTTGCACACGTGCGGTGCAGCGACGTCTCCTCCTTCCTTGGTCCAGCAAGTATGGTGGAGAGATAGATTGGATCAGCAGCACGACGGCGTGGTGCTTATGGTGGAGAGTTTCTGCGGCAGGGCTTCGCCTACGCGCAGTCGCGAGAGAGAGAGGGAGGGCAGCAGTTGGCGGCTAGGGTTTGGGTTTTTGGGGTGAGAGAGGGCTGCTCCCTTGCCCCCCTATATATAGAGGGGTGGCCGGCCAAGGCCAGCTTGGCCTCTCCCCAATCCCTAGCCGACTTGGAGTAGGAAGAGTGGGGGGCAAGTTTCCCCCCCTTCCTTCTTTGAAGACTCCCTTAGGGTTTCCCCTTGGGCTGGCCGGCTGGGCCTTAGGGGCCTTGTGCACCTGGCCCAAGGCAGCCAGGGCACTTCCCCTTAGGCCCACGCAGGCCTCCGTCAAGTGGGCCCACGTTGGTCCCACTCCAGAACCTTCTAGAACCTTCCGGTACAATACCGATAAACTCCGAAACCTTTCCGGAATCCAAAAACTGCTTTCCTTTATATGAATCTTATTCTCCGGACCATTCCGGAACCTCTCGTGACGTCCTGGATCTCATCCGGGACTCCAAACTAAAACTCATAAACCAATTATCCATTCTATCCTAGCGTCGATGCACGTTAAGTGTGTGACCCTACGGGTTCGAGAATATGCAGACATGATCTTCTATCAATAATCAATAGCGGGATCTGGAAACCCATATTGACTCCCACATATTCATTGATGATCATATCGGATGAACCATGATGTCAGGATTCAATTAATCCCGTATATGTATTCCCTTCGTCACACGATATTTTACTCGCCCGAGATTTGATCGTCGGTATCACCATACCTAGTTCAATCTCATTCACAGCAAGTACTTTACTCGTTCCGTAATCCGATATCACTTTGTGATTAACTCCTTAACCACATGCTTGCAAGCGGTGTTGATATCGATTACCGAGTGGGCCCGAAGTATATCTCTCCGACTTGGGAGGGACAAATTCCATCTCGATACATACAACTCAACAAGTACTTTCCGATCACCTGAGAGACACCTTTATTATCACCCTCACATAGGATGACGTTTGATGACTTCAAAGCTTTCTTCCGATACTAGGGAGTTGTATTATCTCATGGTCTAAGGAATACAATACTTGACATAGGAAAAGCTTCGCAAAGATGAACACGATGACACGATCTAATTGCTCTGCTTTATTTGGGTCTGTCCATCACATCATTCTCCTAATGATATGATCTCATTATTAATTGACAACTCATGTCTATGGTTAGGAAACCTTAACCATCATTAATCAATGAGCTAGTCTAGTAGAGGCGTACTAGGGACACGGTGTTGTTCATAAACCACACAAGTATTAATGTTTCCTCTTAATACAATTATAGCATGGAGTATAAACATTATCATAAACAAGAAATATGATAATAACAATATTATTATTACCTCTAGGGCATATTTCCTTCATAAGGAAGTTGAGGAAAAGTCTTTGGTTGAGCTAGCTCCTAGTATTGAAGTTGCTTCTGCTTATTTAATTCACATATTGGAAACTAGGTTTGCTAGTCTTAATCCTTTTATGCAATACATGTTCCTTAAGCTCCATGAAATTGAAGATCCTGAAAAGAAAGCTTTTATCTTGGAAGCTTTGCGCATAGAATTTAAAGATGTTGCAATTGAGGCTAGGACAGTTTTTAAGAAGTTTAATAAGCTTGGCTCGCCTGTTGAAATTGTTGGTACACCAAACGAAGATTCTAGATTGCCAATACCTTGTAAACTCGTAGGAATACATAATGCCTTGGTAACTAATTTTAGTTGGATTTGTCCTGAAAATCTTTTTGATAAAAATAGTGTACCAAAGGGTGACTACAAGGGATACTCAAAACCTCAATTGGATAGTATTCATTTCTTTATTCCTATAGTGGATCCTGATCCCCCTTTCATTATTACTTGATTCGCAATTTTCTGCGCCTAGCTCAAAGGCGTTAAAGAAAAGCACTCTTGGGAGATAACCCAATATTTATTTTCAGTACTTTTTATTTTATTTGAGTCTTGAAAGTCATTACTACTGTAATGACTGCTCCTTATCCTTTTTATTTTGTTTTTGTGCCAAGAGAAGCCTCTAATTCGAGTGAGGTAAAGATTTGGGGATGTTGCTGTCCTGAAACTATTTTCAGTGTTGTACCGTAAAAATTTGTATAAATTCTCTGTATATCTTTTGGACCTGCGATTTCTTGTGGATATGCCCCAGGTTATATCCAAACTTTCATTAGTTGAATACTTTTTGATTTGAGTAACAGAAAACCCCTCAAAAATTCGGCCTTTATCAGCTGTTCTGTTTTGACAGATTTCTGTCAATATTTGTGTTTGCCACTTTATCGCTTTCTTTGCAAGTTCTTTTGATCACAGAACTCTTGGGGAAGTTCCTACAGTAGTATGTGCTATATATGTGGTGGTTTTGGGTTGAAACCTGAAGCAAAAAGAGGTTGATTATATGTTATGCTATACTAATGTTGCTAATAGATTTGTGTTTAGTTTTGTATGAAGGAAGTTTTCAAGTGTAGGGATTGGAGAATGATGAGATGAGTTGAAAAATGGACAAAAGCTCAAGCTTGGGGATGCCTATGCATCACCCCAAGAAATATCCAAGAAGTACAAGCGTCAAAGCTTGGGGATGCCCCCGAGGCACCCCTTCTTCATCGGCAAAAATCAGGTCACCTTTCAAAACACTATATTTTTATTGCTTCATGCACTATGTGTTTTTCTTGGAGCGTCAGTTGTTTTAGTTTTCTTAGTTTAGTTTGTTTGCTATAATAAATAGTTGGACCCAACAAATTTCTTTTGGAGAAGTTGCCATGCTTTTCATTTGCCAAGAACACTCCGTTTTCATTCTTACAATTTCACCGGGTGTTCTTCTTTTTTTGCTACTGCTTTTGGTTTTTGTTTTCGCCTTGATTTGCGTTCAGATCTTGTCATATCTTTTCATCAAGGTATATTTTTGTCTCTGATATTTATTGGTTTTTATCAAAAGAGGTGTTTATAAAAATTTCAAATGGTGTTGGAAAAGAGAAAAAGCTTTGTGCAAAATAGTGGTACAAGAAGGAGCTTGTGTAGACTGCGGCTTAGGCTTTTTCATGTCATGCTTGATGTCTTTTTGATAGTATGCTTAGTGGTTTTGCTGTTGCATGACTTGTCTCAAATAACTGAGATTGCTTAATGAGCCTTTGAAAAAATGATGCATTGTTTTTAATTGTTTCGAAGCATTATTTTGGTTTTCTCCTTGATGCTTTATTTGGGTTGACTTGGCGCATGCTCACACATGTTAGACTCTTACAAAGTCGCCAATAGCCTTCATGATCATTTAGTTTTTGACTTTTGATGCAATCTTATGCTTCTTTTAATGTCGCTTTGTCACTTTGCATGATTATGGCCATTATTGCTCTCTTAGTCGGTCGCTCCCAGTCTTTTGCTAGCCCTCGCCTTGTACTGAGTATGAGCTCTACTCGTGCATCCAACTCCTAAAAGCCAAAGTTTTCCAAAGTGTCCACCATACATACCTACTAGCAATTTGCTATTCCGAGTAAATTTTACTTGCTTTTATCTTCTCTTCAAATTAAACTCTTGCCAATGTTATGCGAAATTCGGTCAGTAAAGCTCTCACGAACCAGAAGGCACACTTTACTTTTTCCTGTTCTTAAAATTTTGACATTGTGGTCTCTTATGTTGAGTTGTTATGCTTGCAAGTTGTAAGTTGGAGACTAGCCCAGCCATGCAGTCATGGGCAAGCTTTCAACATTGCACTTCTCATTTGAGTTGATATCGTGATCTTTTGTTTATGGATACTCACGGTGTGAAATGAATTGAGAATCTTGTGGGGATCATGGAGTTTATATATGTGTTAGGAAAATGCCGGGCCGCTAATCTAAACCATGCATAATTCATGGTGGAAATTTGCAGCATACCCATGGTGAACATTCAACGACGCATCTCATAATAAAAAGCTAAACAAATGGCAAATAAAAGAGAGGTCAAGGTGTTCATTGTCTGCTTGTCCTGTCATTTTGATGCGGGCTTGTTCCATGTCATCGGGCACGGAGGTACCCCATTGGCGGTTCTCAATGATACATGTATATTTACAATGATAAGAGCCTTGCTTGGGACTCTAAGTAAAGTAGCATGAGGTATGGGTACTCGTATTCATGGGACACGAGGTTTTCAACTTATGATTTGTCAAGCATATGCATCATAATTATTCTCGCATTAACTCTAACTATTCAAGATGCTTATGATCGGGACAATGAGAGCTCAAAGCTGGTAAGTACCATAATTTTTGAAGGTTATAAAACTTGCAATCACTGCTTCCCTCTGCGAAGGGCCTTTCTTCTACTTTTATGTTGAGTCACCACCTTCTATCTTTATGCACCATTAAGAGAGCATAGTTGTCATTCTTAGCATAATGTGCATTGTCCCAAAGTTTTCATTGATTGATTCATATTGTTGGTTTCACTTGTTCTTAAATTATTTGTATCTAGTCGCCCTCTTAAACTTGAAGGTGTCCTATGCATTTATGTTTTTCTCTCCATGAAGGACAAGCTAAAAACTATTTGTATGTCTTTTCTTATGATTTGAACACATATTTGACTTTCATTGTTTCATTTTCATGATATTTTGTTTGTGTTTATTTACATGTTTACAACATGGTTGCTAAGTTTTTTATTGTCATGATTATATCTTCATGCCCATATTTTAAGTTCTTATGATCCTAGCTCACAAATGCTTACATATATGATCAAGATTGTGTAGGTGCATGTCACCTCAAAAATTATTCTTTTGTTATCACTTACCTACTCGAGGACGAGCAGGAGTTAAGCTTGGGGATGCTTGATACGTCTCCAACGTATCTATAATTTTTTATGCTCCATGCTTGTTTTTACACCATTTGCCCAATGTTTTATTACACTTCGTGGCACTTTTATGTATTTTCTGGAACTAACCTATTAACAAGTCACCACAGTGCCAGTTCCCTGTTTTCTACTGTTTTGTGTTTTAGAAGTGATACACAGGAAATATTCTCAGAATTGGATGAAACAAGTTCCTGAAGTCTTATTTTACCCAGAAGCTTCCAGAGATCCGAAGAGGAGTAGGAGGGCGACCATAGGGGCCCCACACACCAGGCCGGCGTGGCCAGGGCCTGGGCCGCACTAGCCAGATGTGAGGCCACCTGGCTCCACCTCTGACATCGCCCCTTCGCCTATAAAGACCCCCCGACGGGAAAAACCTAAGTACCCGATCAATTTTCCAGAAACATATCGCGATCCACCACCGTCATCGACCCAAGATCGGGAGGGTCCAGAAGCTCTTCCCGGCACCCTGCCGGAGAGGGAAATCGCCACCGAAGGTCTTCTTTATCGCCATGCTTGCCTCCAGAGCGATGAGTGAGTAGTCTACCTTGGACTATGGGTCCATAGCAGTAGCTAGATGGTTGTCTTCTCCACCATATGCTTCATGTTTAGATCTCATGAGCTGCCCTACATGATTGAGATCACCGTTATGTAATTCTACATGTTTGGTTTGTTGGGACCCGATGAATATTGGTGTTATGATTGAGTTGCTATATTGAATTATATCTTTTGTTATCTCTATGTTGTTTATGATCTTGCATGCTCTCCGTTGTTAGTAGCTATCTTGGCTGAGTAGTTGCTAGTGACTCCAAGAGGGGGTATTTATGCTCGATAGTGGGTTCATGCCTCTATTTAACCTGGGGGAGTGACAGAAACCTCTAAGGTTGTAGATGTGCTGTTGCTACTAGGGAGAAAACAACATTCATATGCTCAAGGGCATATGCTTTGTTTACATTACACACTTTGCTTAATGCAATTATCTGTTGTTCGCAACTTAATACTTGTGGAGTTCTCGGATTGATTCACCACAAGTGGATTATTAGTCTATGTATCTTGTTGTAATGCCCAAAGTAAATCTCATAGTGATCTTCTTGACATATCACGTTATCTTTATTCTATCAATTGCCCAACTGTAATTTATTTACCCAGCATGTGTTATTTATCTTATGGAGAGACACCACTAGTGAACTGTGGACCCCGGTCCTATTTCCATCATATTGCTATCACCTGTTTACTTTACTCGCACTATTTACTTTACTCACATACTATTATCATTTTCCACTTGATACGCTCATAACCTTTGTTTCAAGCAAACCGGTGAGATTGACAACCTCATCACAAGTTGGGAGCAAAGTACTTGGTTGTGCTGTGTGCAGGTTCTGCGTTGCAGCTAGCAAGCAAAGCTTGGACGAGGTGCCATATATAAATTGTCTGAAGCTGTCGCAAACTAGCAAGCATCACCTTCAGTCGTAATTGTCTGCTTTTCTCCTGATCGATATAAACCTTGGTTTCTTAACTGAGGAAAAACTAGCTGCTATACTCATCACACCTTCCTCTTGGGGTTCCCAATGAGCTGGTCATTTACCACGCATCAGGAAGCTCTGCCTCCAAAAAATTTCCCTACAAGCCCGTGAAAGACTCAATCTCCTCTAACAGTTTTGGGGAAAGGGTTGGGAAATCTCCTGTGGCAGAGCTTCTCAAAGATGTCGTTGGTGCTCACGCCCTACGGCATCTTCGGAAGCTCCGCCTCAGAAAAATTTCCCTGCAAGCCTATGAAAGAGTCGATCTCCTCTAACAGTGTTGGGGAAAGGGTTGGGAAATCTACTGTGGCGGAGCTTCTCGAAGATGTCGTTGGTGCTCACGCCCTACGGGATCTTCGGAAGCTCCGCCTCGGAAAAATTTCCCTGCAAGCCCGTGAAAGACTCGATCTCCTCTAACAGTGTTGGGGAAAGGGTTGGGAAATCTCCCGTGGTGGAGCTTCTCGAAGATGTCATTGGTGCTCATGACCTACGGCATCTTCGGAAGCTCCGCCTCGGAAAAATTTCCCTGCAAGCCCGTGAAAGCTACTTAACTAGTAAAACAAGCCCACCATCTCCATTGTTAATATCTTACATACAGTAACATCATTACACAAAAATAAATGGTTTTGAAAATAGAAAATGGTTTTGAATTAGTTATTCAATTTCAAACACTTTTCATATTCAAAGTTTTGTCAGATTCTAAAATATGCAAAAAGAATATTAATCAATATAATTTTAATTAAAAATGGCAAAATAGTTAATATTATTTAATCTATTATTTAATTGAAAATGACACTTTTATTCATAGTTAATAGTTTATAAAACATATAATAATAGTTTATAAAACAGATAATAGTTAATAGTTTCTAAAACATATAATAATAGTTTTATAAAATAGATAATAGTTTATAGTTTATAAAACATATAATAAAACATATACTAGTTAATAGTTAATAGTTTATAAAACATATAATTATAGTTTTATAAAATAAATAATAGTTTATAGTTTATAAAATAGATAATTATTTAATTAAAAATGGCAATTCTCTGTTTCGGGCCTTTAGTCCCGGCCTGAACCATGGACCGGGACTAAAGGTCTGATTCTGGAAACCCTAGCCCAAACCCTTTAGTCCCGGCCCGTGCCTCAAGCCGGGACTAAAGACTTAGTCCCGGCTTGAGCCACGGGCCGGGACTAAAGGGGTGGGGGGGTATATAACCTCCCCTTTGTCCCCGGTCGGTTCCACCGACTAGGACTTGGAGGTTTTCGCGTGAGAAGAAGAAATCAGGACATCGTCAAGCTGCCGGAGCCCGCCGCCGACGCCTCCGCTCTCATCCCGCCGCCGACGCCGCCCACGCCCGAGCCGCCACCGCCTGCGTGCGTCCGAGTCGCCGCCGCCATCCACGCCCGCGCCGCCGCCGTCCCGCGCCGCCCTGCTCCGAGCCCGGCCGTCCGTGCCGCCACCGTCCGAGCCCGTAGGTAATTAAGCTAGCTAGGTTAGTTTTTTTAATTAGCTTTTTTTCTTAGCTACTTTAGTTTAGTTAGTTAGTTAGTTTAGTTAGGTAGTTAGTTAGTTTAGTTAGGTAGTTAGTTAGTTTAGTTAGGTTAGTTAGTTTAGTTAGGTTAATTAGGTTAGTTAGATGTTAGTTTTTTTGTTAATTTTTTTGTTAAGTTAGTTATTAGGTTTAGTTAGATGTTAGTTGTTAGATATTAGGTTTTTTTAAGTTTTTTGTTAGCTATATATTTGTTAGTTTTTTGTTAGTTAGATATTAGGTTAGTTTTTTGTTACTTTTTTGTTAGCTAGATATTAGGTTAGTCAGATGTTAGTTTTTTTGTTAAGTTTTTTGTTAGTTTTTTGTAAGTATTTTGTTAGTTAGATATTTGTTTGTAAGTATTTTTTAGTTAGATATTTGTTTATAAGTATTTTTTAGTTAGATATTTGTTTGTTAGGTTATTGTTAGGAGTATTTAGTTTAGAGTTAGGTCATTTTGTTATTGTTAGGAGTATTTTTCCATATAGCATCCATAATTGAGATACAAATGTCAGTATTTTGCAGAACCTATGGATCCACATAGCAGGAACCTAGAAGAGGAAGAAATTCTCAAGGATATAATCAACGACAGTGGCGATGTTGAACCAGCTGAATCTCCGTCGTCGTATCTGAACCCCTCCGGAGATGGAATGGAGGTCGACCAACATGAAGATGAAGTCGACGGAGAAGGTGATAGCTCCGATGATGGAGAAGGCGATAGCTCCGCTGATGGAGAAGCCGATGAACAAATAATGAAGTCCGGCGAGGTATATATATGAAGTTTGGCAATCACTTGTAATATGTGAAAAATATTAGAGATAGTTGTATATTGTATACATATATATTGACGAATGTTTTTCCTCTTAGGCCTCCACATCGAGCAAAGCTACGAAACGAGGCCCGACCAGAAAGTTGGATGCACGAACACAATACACCTTTGAGGTCATATTGCCTACGGGCGAACCCAAGCTTCCTAAGAAGGTTGCCGATATATTCAAGAAGCAATTCAGAGTTCTGATTAGGGATCACATCCCAATCAGCGTTCGGGAGTGGAACAAGCGGAAAGGGGCAGATGATAGTGACTATGTCGCCAAAAGGTACAAAGACAGTCTTTGGAATGATCTGATGACACATTTCAACCTGCCAGAATTTGAGAACAAAGACGTCGCAAGAAAATTGAGGGCCAATGTCAAGCAGTGGACTCTAAAGAAGATGGCTGAACTATTCTGGGTGTGGAAGAGGAAATTATGGAAAAACTATCTGAAGACAAAGAAAGTGCCAGTATTCGAAGGGTATCAAGCGAAGCAGGCGAATCACTGGAAGGTATTTTAGGAGTACAAGGAGTCAGAAGATGCCAAGACATTATCAGAAAAGAACAAGGTAAATGCCGACAAGAAGAAATATCACCACACGTTGGGGCCAGGGGGCTACGAGACTGCCATCCCAAAGTGGGATAAGAAAGAGCAAGAGTTGATTTCTAAAGGGATCATACCTGAACCCATCCGTGATGAGTGAGTAATGAGAGCAAGAAACTGGTTCTTTGCGCATGGTGGTTCATACGACGAACTAACAAGGGACCTTATCTGCAGTAACAGTCTTAGGATACCCAGGGAAAATTGAAAAAAATAGTGAAAGAAATTAAAGAGGGAAAGAGACAGTTCACTCCAGATAGAGAGAAAGACTTGCTCACACTGGTCCTCGGGAATGATGAACACGGAGGACGAACGCGAGGCTTTGGCCCTTCTTACCCGTGGTGGCTTGGGTTTGCCAAAGACCAAGAGACCTAAAGAAGCCGAGCGAGAGCAAAGAAGCGACATCAGGATGAGGAAAATGACAAGTTCAACCAGTTGCTTGTCAGAGTTAACGAGCAACAGTAGCAGATTGATGAACTTAGAGGAGTAGTGTGCCAACAAGATCCTGTACTCGATATTACCGCTGACCCATCTAAGCGGAGAAGCAATGTGGCTGAATTAGAGGCCCTGACTGACGATGCACGACGAATGATAGAGGGCGGTCCCGGCTACCCCATGGATGGAATCAAGGAGTCAACATCATGTGAACTCCATCAGAGAATGAAGAACATATCCGTGAAGGTGGCCGTTGGACAAGCTTTACCTTCTGGCCCTGATGTACACTGACATGGCCATGAGATTCCAGCTGGCAATGCTAAAGTTGGGGTGGATGAAATCGTGCCGGGGTTTCATGATATGGAGCTTGACATCGCTGGACCCGAAGATGAGAGGACACTCGAAGAGGTACTGGGTGGAGTCATTCTATGGGACAAGAACTACATCAAGCTTCCAGGCTCGGCCCCAAGGACAACACCGCTTCTGAGTCGTCGTAGGTCACCTACACCTCCATCACCTCCAAGAAGCCCTCCACATGACTACGGCCACCATGACAATAGTCCATCTCGATCACCGCCGCCAGACTTGGGTCGTCCATCTCCGTCGCCGGTCGCTAAGGAAACTAAGCGAAAGCGTGCCAGCAAGAACGCTCCGTTAATGAGTTCTAAGCGACGGAGCCCCCCAAAGCGAAAGTTGTCGCCCCTCCCAAAGGTACCTCATGCAAATCTTCCCATCAGACCTTACGATCGTACCCCCAAGGAAAATGCCAGGATCGCAAAGGAACAATATGATGCGCAGATGAAAAAGAAGGAACCCGAGCCCCACTCGGAATACACTGAGAAGCAAAAAGATTTTGCAAATTACATGTTGACCCTTCCAAAGCAGTATGACTTGCATCATAAGCCTGATGACTATCTACGCATATTGCAGAAGGAAGGGAAAAAGAACAGATCACATAGAAGTGCAAGCGGGAGCAAATCAAGTACAAGTACAAGCAATAAAAGATCAGATGTTCCTCAGCTTGGACAACAGGCCAAACAATCGATCCCACCCCTCAGGATGTTATCCGAGAATGTTCCCGCTCTGGTGCAGGGGCAAAGTTTGGAAATAGCACAGAAGTGGACGGCTGAATGGGGTATGAGTGTTGAAGACGTTCTGGCTTCCCAAGACGAGAGGCTTCCCAAGGCTGTTATAGCCCCTAAGCCTAAATTTGTCATTGGGGGGGGGGGGGGCTTTGGTCAGCAAAGAGATGTTCGAAGATCTCCCAACAAATATGCGCTTCTTGCATACATGGTACATGAATGAAGCAAATAATGAGAGAATAATGGTCGTGGCGAGTGTCCCACGGGAGTACTACGACCGACGCGAAGAAATACATGTCAATTTTGAAGAACTAATCCAGATGTATAATTGCGATGCCCTCGACAAATCTCTCATAAGTTGCTATTGTCTGTAAGTTTTTCAATTTCTTGTCTACATATGACTTGTTTAGTTATTTCAATTGTTTAGTTCATTGCATGTAATTATCCTTATTATATCCTTTTGTACTCTATTATGCAGAATGAAGATGCTGGTCTGTAAAAGTAGGAACATCATAAATATTGGGTTTATTGACCCAGATAAAATACATATAAAGACGCTAACTGATAATCCCAAGGAGACGGAGGAAAACCTTCTAAGGTTTCTAACGGAACAAAATTACTGTGACTACATACTGTTTCCATACAACTTTAAGTGAGGGTCTTACTCTGTTGTATCCATTCACTTATAAGTGTAATTGATAAATTACTGACGTATATATATATACATGTGCAGCTATCACTGGATTCTGTTGGACATTCAAATTGATAAGGGAATTGTTGATGTCTTCGACCCATTATCGAGAAACATGGAACAGTTTCAAAGCATGCAGGACATGCTCCAAAGGTAATTTTAATCATTCTTGTGATATATCGGTCTCTTTCGATGATTTTCTAAGATATCAAGTAATGAAAAACTTAGCAATTCATTTTCCTTGTCGAGCAGGGTTTGGAAGTGGTTCAAGTGCGTAACTGATGGTATCTCTCATGAGAAGCTGACCTTTAGGGCAGTTCAGGTAATTAAGTAGTACGAGATACTTCTATTCTCAATATAGTTATGATGCTAGATTATTATTTTGATTAAATTCTATTCTCGTAAAGTGCGACCAGCAGCCACAGGGGACGCATCTATGTGGATACTAAGTTTGCGAGTTCATTCGCACTTTTACCTCTGAGCACAAGGATTATAGATACGACGTAAGCAATACACATTCACACCTCTATTTTTACCCCTCATTCTTTGTTATCATGATTGACATTCATATTGATCTCCTTTTCTTATATAGTTCGAGGCCATACGGGAGAAGTACCTACCAGAGCAATACGCGATTGCTGTTGCAGAGGAGGTAGCGGTCTTTCTGAGGACAGAAGCTATAGACGACAAAGGACGATTTAGTGTAGCTAGGGGTCATTACTGATGTTGGTCCATGTAATCGAATAGACGGGCTCTAGTCCTGATAATTCTGATCTCCATATAATTGTATATATATGCTCGTTTGTAAGATAAGTTAATCTTATATATATATATGCACAAACATGTATGTTTAGAATTATACGAAAACTAATTCCCGAACACCAAACGAGGCACCAAACGAGGCATCACGTTAATCCCTCGAACACCTAAACCCTAAAACCCAAAAACTCTAAAATAAACAAAATCTGCAAACAACTTTTTAGATGAAAACTTGCTAAATAGGGTAATTAGCGTCAAAAAAATTGAAAATAGGAGGTAAAAACTAGAATTTACTCTATTTTTTATAGTGCAGAGAGCAGCACTTGTTTCTGAATGAGAATTCCTAACAACAAAGTTCATTTATTTGTGAATGTAGCTGTATAAGTAACAACCAAAAGCAGGTAAGGCTGACAATATGGGAGCCCAACCAAAACAGAGAAGGAAGAATGCCAAGAAATTACAAAGCAACAAACCGTATGTGAAGATCTCTCGGATATTGGAACCTCACACTTTTTTTAGTGTTAATAAAATTTAGTACTCCCTCCGACCCATATTACTCTTCGTTAATACGGATGTATCTAGCACTAAAATGTGTGTAGATACATCTATATTAGCGAAGAGTATTATGGGTCGGAGGGAGTAGTATCGATAATTTTTTGTTGGGCTGGCGGTGGGCCGGCTCAAGTCTCAGAACGCCCATATAGTAGATACGCCCAGGTAGATTCCCCACTCGGTTCGCTCAAAAAGAAGAAAAAAAATCCCCACTCGCATCTCTCTCAGCCTCGGGCCATGATCCTGATCTGATCCTGCCGCAGCCATGGCGGAGGAGAGATCTAAGAAGGTGGCGGCGGCGGCGGCTGTCCACCTAAGCCCCGGCCGTTTCCGCACCATGGAGGAGGAGGAGTTGGAGTTGGTGCCGGCCAATTCCCTGGAGGTGGCGGCGGCGGCGGCGGCGGCCAGCCTCCTCACGGACGACCTCATCGTTGAGATCCTGTCCCGCCTCCCTGTCAGGTCAGTCCACCGCTTCAAGTGCGTCTGCAAGCTCTGGCGCGACCTCATCGCCCAGCCGGCCCACCGCAAAAAGCTGCCACAAACCCTCGCCGGCTTCCTCTACACCGACTACGACAGCTGCTCCCGCCACCACTTGGCCGCCGTCTCGCCCACGGTCGTCGATCTCGTCGACCCTTCCCTCGCTTTCCTGCGGCCTATGAATTACACCAAGATCCGTCTGGAGCACACCTGCAACGGCCTCCTCCTATGCACAGGCTTCTACAACAAAGAGGAACGGCTCGTCGTCTGCAATCCCGCCACCCGGAGGTGGACCGAGCTGCCCCCTCCTCCCAAGCCGCAGCCAAACACATATTACCATGTCAAAAGCCTGGCTTTCGATCCCGCACTCAGCCCATCCCATTTCCATGTCCTTGATTTTGAGAAGACCAACGACGAGGGTGTCTGCATAGGAGTGAGCATCTACTCGTCCAGAACCGGAGCCTGGACTCATAGGAATATTGAGCTGCTTGACAAAATTTATCTCACCACTTTAAGTGTCTTCGCTGGCGGTATGCTTTACCTGCACGGCATGCTGTGCGAGGGCAGCCGCAGCTACAGTGCGCCCAAGAACTATGTGCTGCTGGTTGTAGACATGGAGTGGAAGGCATGGAAGACGCTCCGCGTGCCGTGCGGTCAATTTACCCGCGCACTCGGATGGTCACAGGGGTCTTTGCACTTAGCTACTATATCCTATGAAGAAGAAGGTGAGGAAGTAGCAGTCTGGTGCCTTGAGGATTATGGTAGCCAAAAATGGTCTTTGAAGAACACCGTCAGAGTTTATAAGCTGCCTGACTATAATAACTCGGAGTACTTGGCGGTTGGGATTCATCCGGACTGCGATACCGTCTTCTTTGTTGCAGAGAGCGATTTCGACGGCGAGTCGTTTTCTACTTCTTCGGTGTCATCATGGGATATGCGCCGTCTGGAGTTCCGTATTATCCTTCAATCTGAGGATCGCAGTGCTCCGACATATCTACCTTATGTGCCTATGTTCTCGGAGTCAACGCACCTGGAGATGTGCGCTAACTAGCTAGCTAGCTAGCGCTGCCTTCTGTTCAATTCATGCTTGGCCATGCTCCAAGAAATAATCACATACTATTCTGTATGCAATCTGCATAATATGTGTTACAGTATATGTGGATTAATTTGGACCAGATGAGTACTTTAATTGTTTCATTCAACTTGTTCCATGGCGCTAAATTATATGTTATGAAGTATTTTTGCCATTACATGCAATGCTTGTGTGTTTGTCATGAATCCTAATATTAATGAGCGCCACTTGTGAATTTCTTTTTTCATCCTATGTTTTGTTTGCTCTAATTGATGTATTCGGTCTTGTGTACTCGATGAATTCTGTAGATACTCGAAAGGAGATCTTGTCCAGTTCACGAGTTGATCAATTAATGGCATAATACTGAAAAAGAGCGCAAAATTTTACCCGACGGAGTAGTAGACATGATGCCAATGGAAAAAAAAACACATTATCTTCCAGTAACATTATGTCATGAGTAATCTGATTCACTTCAGCCTTTGTTTTCCCGTAGTTAATTTTAACATCATTGCTGTTTTTCAACTGAAAGAAGCCTCTCTTTTCTTGAGCATGACACTTAAGATCAGCTTCTATAGTAGACACGAGGTCGATGGAAAGTACATTATCTTCCAGTAATACAATGTCATGGGTAATCTGATTCACTTCGGCCTTTGTTTTCCTGTAGTTCATTTATCATCATTGTTGTTTTTCAACTTATCTTGGGTCCAAAAAGCTTCTTTGCTCTTGTCCAGCTCAACTGAGATGTCATACTTTTATGACTCACACTTCTGTAAATCAGACAAAAGACAGCGTATGACTTTTTTGCAATTCATTAAGCTTCTCTACTTTCTCTGAAGCCATGTACCTAAGATGATGTGTTTGTTGCAAAGTAAGTAGTAAAAGTGGGGCAATTTGAAAGAGGATTGGAAAAATACAGTCTTTGATATGTATATTGAGAGTTCTTAGTAGGACATCTATTTCTTACTGGAATCCCCTTTTTTCTGTCTGCCAATGCCAGCTGATCATGCTCCTGGTCAAGCCTTTCCTTCAAAGCATTATACTCTTGTAAAAAGATTTCTCTATCTTTTTTTACAGTGGAACAAGAGAGCCTCTTCTAAATTCTGTATACATGAAAAATAAAGCAGACTACGCATTTCAAATAAGTATTGTATGAATGAGATTTAAATAAGAATAATTGTATTTTTAGAAATGTAATTACCATTTAGTAAGAGGCAGCCTTGCAAACTTTATAGTTCTTCATTAGTAGTCAGTACTAGATTAGACCATGTCGACATATAACATAGTTTCTTTTTGTAGTTTATTGGCATCTCATTCATACCTAAGAGCACATCTTGTATGGACATAAAGTAGGACTCAGTCAGGAACCATGCCTGCCATAGATATATTATTAGTTGCAGTCTCTTTCTTATGGGTCTTGTTTCATCAGATCATTGTACCACTGCCTGAGCTGAAGTATGACATGCCACGCTTGAGGGACTTGTACCATCAGTTTCCTCAAATGTAGATATCCCATAAAAACAGTTTAGTACAAAAGAGTGAAGGGTAGTACTCTGGTTCAAATATTTTCGTCTCATATGCAAAGAAGCTGCCAGGCAGCCATTATGGCGTCTTATGGAAGTTCCTGAAGTCAGCGTTGAGTTGGTGCCGAAGGAAGGTTATTTATGTTCTGTTTTTCCAACAGAATAATGATTTGTATTTTTTATGAAGCGTCAAGGTTCGTTGATTTACAAAATCTCTTTGTACTCCTATGTTATGGCACCTAAGTTCAGACCTGAAACATAATATCTCAAGTTCACCTTTCTTACTCTTATGTGTGTGTCCAGCCAGAACATGTAACACTTTACCTGGTGCACTGAGATTGTAGGTCCATCATGACCAAAAGAAAGAAATATGATATTTGTTGTAGCGTTGTGGAGTTTTTTTTACAACTTACTGACATCTTTTTATTCGATATTTACAATTTCAGTGGCTATAATGGTGACAATAACCAAAGATTGCCGCAGCAAAGGCCTGCGCTTAGACTTGATTCCTCATAGTTTGTACTGCCTCCATACAATGTGAACCTTGCTAGTGACTAGGGGGAGTGCAAGAGAGAGATGCTGATCTTGGTTATTCGAGGCTGGACAACCCGGCGCTAGTTGTCGAGATGATCAAATTACAAATTTGAGATGAGATAAATGCATAGCAGGAAAACCTACTATTTACTTTTGATCTCAAAAGTAAACTATGGGACAAAAAACCTGTATGTATTACCCCAACTTTATTACAATGCTTGCTTTAACAAAACAAGAAAGTTGAAGCACAAACAAACACATGAAAATAGCCAAAAAACACACCCAGCAAGCAGAGTCATCATTTCTTTTACCTCACTACAACATTGAATCGTTTGTGCTCTGGGCGTGCATTACTCTCCTCCATTATTTGGTCCAATGCAGCGATCATTTAGGAGTTTGTCTTGTTACCGAAGACCTCCACCTCTTTAAGGTTGGGCAAATGCTCGATTCCAATAAGACTCCTCTGATCGAAACTGAAATTCACGGTAAGCTCCTCTAGCTTATCCATGGATCCTTTTTCAAATCGCACTAGATGCATATTTGTACAATGGTACTGTACAGGGAAGTTGTGGGAAGAGAGAGCAACCAGCTCTGGGCCAACGTAGGCATCTTGCCCTAGCTAGATATTTTGCAGGTTAGGCAAGTTAGAGAGGATGCCAAATAGTTGATCATCAACCAGGTATGCCTTCATAATGTCAAATCGAGTAAGATATGTCAATGACCCGACCCAGTCCAGCAGTTCACCACCATGACCATCAACGGATAAGTGTCGAAGGAGCCATGGTGGAGACTTAATTAGATGGAGGAAGCTCACTTGGCCAAAGAATCCAATGGCAAGTGACCGGAGGGCGTATGTCTTGCTCAGGGAACATGCCAGCTCTTCGAGAACCTCTTTATTTGACTTATGGACCCAGATACCTGATACATCCAAAATGTATCTACAATTTTTGATGCTCCATGCTTGTTTTTACACCATTTGCTTAGTATTTCGTTACACTTCGTGGCACTTTTATGCATTTTCTGGAACTAACCTATTAACAAGTCGCCACAGTGCCAGTTCCAGTTTTCTGCAGTTTTTGTGTTTCAGAAAAGTTACACAGGAAATATTCTCGGAATTGGACGAAACAAAAGCCGAACGTCCAGAAATTCACCAAAGCTTCCAGAGAACTGAAGAGGAGACAGAGTAGGGCCACGAGGGCCCCACACAACAGGGCGGCGCGGCCCAGCCCCTGGTCGCGCCCCCTGTGTGTTAGGGCGCCTCGGCCCACTCCTGATATTGCCCCTTCGCCTATAAAGACCCCTTGACGGGAAAAACCTAAGTACCCGATCAGAATTCCAGAAATATATCGCGATCCGCCGCCGTCGTCGACCCGAGATCGGGAGTGTCCTGAAGCTCTTTCCGGCACCCTGCCGGAAAGGGGAATCGCCACCGGAGGTCTTCTTCATCGCCATGCTTGCCTCTGGAGCGATGAGTGAGTAGTCTACCTTGGACTATGGGTCCATAGCAGTAGCTAGATGGTTGTTCTCTCCACCATGTGCTTCATGTTTAGATCTCATGAGCTGTCTTACATGATTGAGATCACCGTTATCTCTATGTTGTTTATGATCTTGCAGATGTGAGGGAGTGACAGAAACCTCTAAGGTTGTAGATGTGTTGTTGCCACTAGGGAGAAAACAACATCCATATGCTCGAATAGAGTATGTTGGTTGGAACGTCGGTTACCTGTGACAACGACGGTGAGGGCAGAGGCGTTGACGCCGGCAGTGATCTTCTCGGCAGTGGAGGCGGACCCAAACCCGCTGGCGCCCGGCTTGCCGGTGATGACGGACAAGATTCCCATGTCCTCGACTGTGACCAAACTGAACAGGGCGGCTGCTCACAGAACAAGAACAGAATGTAGCAAGTCCCCAAGAAGAAGAACAATAACATGTAGGGGCGATTAAAACCAGACCAAGATACAATGACAAGACGGCGGATGGTCCGATGGACCGATTCGAACTCACTTGGACGACTGTCGTAGAGGGATAGGGAACAGCCGTAGACAGAGTCAAGACCCTGCATGCCTGTTGCCTGGTGTGTAGTTTGTACTCGCGTCATATGTCCTTGAACTAAAAAGAGGAAAGGACCCAGCCACGATGTACTATCATCTCTTCTTTTTTCTCAAATACTGAATTCTTCTAATTTCTAACTCTTACTTGATGTTTAGGAGTATGTTGGCAAAAAGTGCCCTCCGACGCCTCTAGTGGCGTGCCACTGATATGTGCAGTTCTAGTGGCGTTGGTAAGAAATCGAACGCCACCAATAAATTTTGAAAAAGGAGGCCATTCGACCGAAACAACCGTGGCGTTCAAAAATTAGCAAACGCCACCAGAGTGGAAATTATTGGTGGCGTTCGATAATTTGGACTGCCAACCATTAAGTTGCCAACAATTGGATCAATGGGTTCCATTTAGTGGCGGCGTCTTACAATTTTTGAATGCCACCAGTACCTTTTAATAGTGGCGTTTGGTTTTCTTGGGACGCCATCGGCATTGGGCTAGCTAGTAGTGGCGTCCAAAATAAGTGAGATATCACTGTAAAAATTACTACTATAAAGATTTTCCTACTAGTGGGGGAAGACTTGTATAGGATCAAGCTTTATATCTTAATCTCACGATCCTACCTAATGGCTAGATCCTATACAAGTGTTCTCCCACTTTTAATTGCTGAAATCGTTTTCAGTTTTGCCACACGAAAAGGATATATTGTCCAGTGGCATAGTTGCAGTTATGTTCGACCCAACCAGGACCAGCCGGAGTCGTACATCAGAGAGCAGGGGAGCAGGCTCCAGCTCCATCTCGAGGTCAACGGCGGGGGAGCCCAGCCACCGCAGACTCCAGCACGGCGGGCGTGCCGCCCACGGCCCTGGCGGCGACTACGACAACTCCGGCGAGCACGGGTCTCGCAAGCTCAAAGTGGTTTTGTCGGCCATGCCGCCGGCGAGGGCTCGTCTCGGCGGCGGCGGCTCGGAGACTGGAGCCTCCTTGCAGCTGCAGCCTTGGACGCGGTGGCCGGCGTAGGGTAGCTTAGCGCCGTCCGCCGGGTACATTGCAAAATCAATCCCCTGACTGTCGCTCCAAACTCAGGGAGGCAGGCTGCCGCCCCCTCTTCCGCTGACGGCCGCCGCACCTCACCTCGCCTTCTGTTCTTCCGCGGCGGCCCCAAACCGGCGGCGTCGACGGCACGAAGCCTGAAGGACTGTGAACGCCGGTGGTGGCCACGAAGCTAGGCGGCGGCAGGCTGTGACGGTGGCGGCGAAACCAATGGACACGCCAAGAGAGGCAGCGTCGGTCGCTTGCGTCAGCGAGAAAACTCCGGGACCTCCCTCCGATTCTACGAGCTGGGCAAATGGCTTCCCGCTGGTGAGATCTCTCTTCCCCACCACCCCCACTCTCCAAAATTTCCCCAACTGTTCTGCAGGTCCAGTTAGACTGCTAGAGCTTCCACACGACATGAACGGTGGAATATAATTGGATTTCTTCTTCAGTCACTCTTGGGAGACCGCGTTGCATATATTTTGCCTTGTACAGCATCAGATTGTTGATTTTGTTTTCTCTCTCAAAGAAGTTGTTTATAACTTTCTGTTATGTTATGTGTTTTGCCTTTGTTCCTATGCCAATGTAGAGGAGGAGTCAAACCTATTCTATGGGTGCCCTGCTTTATTTCCTTTGTCCTAAACTTGGAAATGCTTCCCAGCTAAAAGATGTATTTCTTTTATCATGAAATTGGGAATGCCATAAAAGAAATGAAAAGCTTGCCACTTAGACTTAGGTACTTAGGTCCCAGATTGAGTTGCTTTCTTTCTAACCTTATGTAGATTTACTATTTGCACTTGCAAATTCACTGAAAAGGGAGAATTGACTGTCTTCACGATAGGGGTGTAATTGACGTAATAAGAGGAGTTGGTCCAATGAACCTAGGATGGTCCCATAGCTTGTCTTGCTATTAGTTGAATTTCTGTTATGAACGTGGTGGGATGATAGGGTAGATGTCCCTGGACAGGTGAGGTGCGACGCCCAGCCAAGGGGAGGCTGCCGCACGACAAGAGCAGGGAAGAAATAGAGAGGAAGAGTTGGAATAATTTTCTGCTTGATTATTGATCGGGAGTGCTGGGCGTTATAAAGCCAGCGTACAACTTGGAGGCTAAGCCAAACTAACAACTTAAGGAAATAACTAACTTGCGATTCAAGAAATATCTCTTAGAGATCTAAACTGATTTAAGGATAACTATGGTACGTATCCCCTTAATTATCTGCCGTGGACCTCTCCCTCGTAGCCTTATTGCGTCTCCTGTAGGTCTGGCCCCACATAACATCTCTCCCCCCTTTTCGAACAGCTCGTCCTCGAGCTGGACTGAAGGAAATTGCTTGCTGAACCCCTCCAGCTGCTCCCAGGTTGCATCAGCAGCAGACATGCCTTCCCACTGCACCAGGACCTGCCAGTTATCACGATGCAGACGGGCTCGAAGTACTGCTAATGGAGCAGGGATTACTTTGCCATGCAACAGCGGTGGCAAGGGTGGAGGAGCTTCTGGCGGTGCACCTTCATAGGGCTTTAGTAAGCTCACATGAAACACGTCGTGAATGCGACTTGATGGCGGCAATTCTAGCTTGTAGGCGACATCATTGACCTTGTTGATAATGCGGTAAGGACCATAATAGCGGGGCCCCAATTTTCCTTTGGCTGCCCCAGGAAGGGAAGCTGCGGCACGGTGATGGAGTCGGAGCCACACCCAGGCACCCACTTCGTACTGGATGTCACGGTGCTTGGCATTGTAGTAGTGCTTGGCATAGTCTTGAGCTTGGAGGAGACGGTTGCGAATGTCAGCCAGAAATAAGTCACGGTCCTGCAGCTCACTGTCCACCACTGTGGTGCGTGCCTCCTTTGGCACATAATCTTGCAGCGCCGGGGGGTCCCGTCCATAGACCACCCGAAAAGGTGTTGTCTTCAGCGCTGAGTGGTAGGAGGTATTGTAGCAGAATTCTGCCCATGGCAGCCAACGAACCCATTGGCGAGGACGATCTCCGGTCATGCAGCGGAGATACATTGCGATTGTCTTGTTCACCGCCTCAGACTGCCCATCGGACTGAGGATGGTAAGCAGAACTCATGTTCAAGGCTGTACCACACATGGAAAACAGATCCTTCAAAAAGTTGGAGGTAAACACCGGATCACGGTCAGAAACAATGGATTCTGGAATGCCATGGAGGCGCACAATGTCAGCAAAGAAAGCTCGTGCCACGGACGCCGCCGTGTACGGATGAGCAAGAGGTATGAAGTGTGCATACTTGGAAAAACGGTCTACCACAGTCAGAATAACAGACTTGCCGCCCACCTTTGGGAGGCCCTCCACAAAGTCCATCGAGATGTTTGCCCAAATGCTGGAGGGGACCTCCAGGGAGCGCAAGAGACCAGCAGGATGCAAATGTTCAGTCTTGTTGCGTTGACAAGTACCACATGACCGAATAAAGTCATGTACCACAGCACGGTCCTGAATGACATGGAAGTCACGGCGTAGACGGTGCAAGGTCTTTTGAATTCCCTCGTGTCCTCCTTCATGAACTATTGCCAACACCCGTGATAGCAGGTCTGATGTTGCAGGGATATGCACACGGTTGTCAAAGGTGATCACGCCGTCAACCAAAACCCAGGGTGCCTGGAGCTCTCCGGCTTCAATGCGTGCCCGTAAGGCGGTCAAATTGGGGTCAGAGGTTGCAGCTTGGCGTAACTCGTCGAAGAGGCTAAACCGAGGAGCAGAGAGTGCCATGATTGTCCCTGGTTCGGCCTCACGGCGAGAGAGAGCATCGGCGACAATGTTCTGGTTCCCGGGTTTGAATTCTGTTAGGAATAGACAAGTTGTATTCCCTGAGGGTTGTGCCTTTGTAAAGAAATCCGACAACTGCAAATCTGAAGGCACATACTGAAGCGCAACAACCTGAGCCTGCACCTGAGCACGTGTATAAAAAGCATCAACACCAATATGCTTGGTAAGCTCATGCTTGACCGGATCACGTGCAATACTGATAGCACCTGTACTGTCAGACAAAAGTGGAGTGGGTGTCGTAACAGAGACCCCAAAATCGGCAAGCAACCACCGTAACCATGTCACCTCAGCAATCAACAAGGCCATAGCTCGCAACTCAGCCTCTACACTCGAACGTGAAACTGCAACCTGTTTCTTCGTCTTCCAAGCAACAAGCGAACCACCAAGAAACACACAGTAAGCAGAAAGTGAACGACGATCCGAAGGATCACTCGCCCAAGTAGCATCCGAGTAGCACTGGAGCTGGAGAGAGCTGGAACGAGGAAAGAAAAGGCGACGAGTAATCGTGCCACGAAGATAACGAAGAACACGGAGGAGATGACTATAGTGGACAGTGGTAGGAGCTGAGACAAACTGACTCAGAATATGAACAGGATAAGATATATCAGGACGAGTGACAGCAAGATAGACAAGACTCCCAACAAGATGACGATAACGCGTCGGATCAGGAAGAGGATCACCATCAGTAGGACGAAGCTTAACATTAAGCTCCATAGGAGTCTCAACGGTGCGCTCATCCCCAAGAGCAGCACGAGCAAGAAGATCCTGAATATACTTTTCCTGAGAGATAGAAAAGCCATCAGAAGTGGAAGAGACCTCGATCCCAAGAAAATAGCGGAGAGGACCAAGATCGGTCATAAGAAACTGCTCACGAAGACGAGCCTTAACAAAGGCAATATACTCAGGATCATCACCAGTAATGATCATATCATCAACATAGAGAAGGAGAAGAGTGCGTCCACGAGGAGAAGTATGGACGAACAGCGCTGGATCATGAGCGCTGGGAGAGAAACCAGCAGCAGTCACCACAGAGGCAAAACGCTCAAACCAAGCACGAGGGGCCTGTTTCAGGCCATAAAGAGAACGCCGAAGGCAACAGACCATCCCATCAGGGACAGAATACCCGGGAGGAGGCTGCATGTAGACCTCCTCACTCAACTCGCCATTAAGAAAAGCGTTCTGAACATCAAGCTGAGACACAGACCAGTGTCGAACAGAAGCGACAGCAAGAAGAGTACGCACAGTGGTCATATGAGCCACAGGGGCAAAAGTCTCATCATAGTCACGGCCGTGCTCCTGCTGAAAGCCACGAGCCACAAGACGCGCTTTGTAGCGCTCAAGGGATCCATCAGAGCGGGTCTTAATTTTATAGACCCACTTACACGTGATAGGACGAACACCGGGAGGGGGAGAGACAAGATCCCAGGTGCCAGTGCGCTCAAGCGCAGCAATCTCCTCAGCCATAGCAAGCTGCCATTCAGGATGACGCTCAGCATCCCGATAAGAAGTCGGCTCGGAGGCTACAGAAAGACCGTACTGACTAGGAGAGTAACGGTCTGGAGCACGACGTGGACGAGTCGTCGGAAGAGGAGAGGGAAGCTCGTCAGAAGAAGAATACATATCAGAAGAAGAAGAAGAAGGGACATCAGGAGGAGGATCTGAAACATGAGTGCGACGAGAATAATGAAAGGGAAAAGGAGACAACGGTGAGGTGGGTGGAGGATCAGAAGAAGAAAGAGGAGAACTAGGTGGGGAGGAGGACAACGGAGTCGAAGAGGATGGCGCCGGGGACGAAGAGGGCGCATCAGAACGAGGTCCAGGAGGAGGGACAATAGGGACAGAAGGAGGTGCATCAGGAAACAGAAGAAAGGAGATATCATCCACCGGGTAGGTACCAGAGGTGGGGCGAGGGTAGAAGGGACGCGTCTCATCAAACGTGACGTCACGAGAGATGCGCATCCGACGACCAACAGGGTCCCAACAGCGATAGCCCTTATGCTCATCACTGTAGCCGAGAAAAACACACTCAACAGACTGAGCGGTCAGTTTGGTGCGTTTACGAGGAGGGAGAAGAACATAGCAAACGCAACCAAACGAACGAAGTGTCGAGTAGTCTGGAGAACCACCAGAGAGACGCTCGAGAGGGATGCCACCCTGGAGGGCAGCAGAAGGCTGGATGTTAATGAGGTAAGTCGATGTAGCGACAGCCTCAGCCCAGAAATGCGGCGGAAGAGAAGAAGCAATCATCATAGCACGGGTGGTCTCAAGAATATGACGATGCTTACGCTCGGCGACACCATTTTGAGCATGCGCGCCAGGACAAGAAAACTGAGCAAGAGTGCCCTGCTCAGCAAGAACACCACGCAGGTGCTGAGAGATATATTCACCAGCAGAATCAGCACGGAACACACGAATGGGCGAGGAATACTGAGTGCGGACCATGGCCGCAAAGCGCTGATAAATAGAGAGCACCTCATTGCGAGAGCGCATAAAAAACAACCAGGTGTACCGTGAAAAATCATCAATGAATAAAATATAGTAGCGATGGCCCCCTTTTGAACCAAAGGGAGCCGGACCCCAAACATCTGAATGAACTAAATCAAAAGGTCGCTGAGATACAGACACACTGGTAGGATAGGGAAGCTGAATCTGTTTGCCTAACCTACAACCCTGACAGTTCAAAGACACATCTCCTGAGACAGACCCTAGAAGACCACGATGGACTAAAGACGATAAACGGGAGCCACAAAGGTGACCCAGCCGATGATGCCACTGCTGAAAAGAGCCAGTGACTGAAGCAACAACCGCAGGAGAACTGGCCGATGAAGAGGCAGCGGAAGGAACACGAAGCCAGTCTAACTCCCAGAGCCCTGGAGACTCACGGCTGCGAGGGCCAGCTCCAACCAGGGCCTGTGTGCGGCGGTCCTGAACAGCACAAGAATCAGTGTCAAGAATGACGCGACAACCAGAATCAGTAAGCTGACTAGCAGAAAAAAGATTCATCTTAAGGCTAGGAACATGAGAAACATCAGGAACAGAGAAAAAGGAAGTAGAGAGGGTGCCTCGACTGGAAACAGGAAGAGAGGTACCATCAGCCGTGATAACACGGACAGGAGAAACAAGAGAACGAAGAGCAGAAAGAATAGAAGACGCAGAGGTCATATGAAAGGAAGCTCCAGAATCCAGATACCACGGGGACATACCTGACTGTGCAGAAGATGGTGGTCGCGCGGTGCCAGAAGAAGTAGACACAGGACCAGCAGTGCCTGACGAGGAAGAGCCTGTAGTAGCGAGCAGACTGCGAATACCCCAAAGAATGTCCTGCTCCGAGAGTGCAACTGCAGAAGATCCTGAAGAACCAGCCTGCTGACGAGCGTGGGACTGCGGACGTAAACTGGGATCCCTCCTCCAGCAGCTAGAGATATCGTGGCCAGTCCTGCCACAGTAGGAGCAGGGAGGACGAGGATTGCGGTTCTGACCGCGAGGCTGCTGAGACTGACTCTGGCCCTGGAGATCCAAAAGCGCCAGGGCATCTCAAGAAAGAGCCTCATTGATCCAGGTTTCGGCTCATATAGCCTTCAACTAGAGGACACCAATGGGATCATCCAAAAGCGCCGCAACAACCCCTCGGTAGTGTACTGGCGTTATGCATCCTCCGGAGCATCATCATTGAATCTCTTACCAATACTCAACTCACTGATGGATTTGGATCCTCGGACCAAAGGTTTACTTAACCTATCATATGTTGATAACGACCAAGAGGAGTACTACATGTATACTTTACAGGATGAATTATTGTCTTCAGTATTTGTCTCATTAGACATCTCTGGTCAGATAAAGCTGAATGTTTGGTCGCAAGCCAACCAGTCTTGGCAAACCATATTTGCCCAACCTGACGATCCATGCGATCTGCCTGCTTCCTGTGGACCTTTCACGGTCTGCAGTGGCAAGCCACATCCATCCTGTGACTATGGAGAGCTTCTCTCAGAAATCACCACAGGATTGGGAGTTTGAGGATCGAACAGGAGGATGCATCCGGAATACACCGTTACATTGCACCAGTGACAAAAACACCACAAGTTCAACTGACATATTCCACCCCATTACTCCAGTTCAATTGCCCTATAACTGGCAAATCAAAGCCGTTGCTACCAGTCAGAGTAAATGTGAAGAAGCTTGTCTCAGTTCCTGCTCGTGTACTGCTTATTCATACAGAGGCAGAATATGCTCTGTATGGAATGGGGAGTTGCTTAGTGTAATTCGGGTTGATGGCATTGATAAAGCTTCTGGAAATGTTCTTTACCTTCGCCTTGCCGCCAAAGATTCGCTGCCAAGTTTTAGAAAAAACAAAAGGAAACCAAATGTTGGAGTTGTTACTGCTGCAAGCATTGTTGGTTTTGGGTTACTAATGCTTGTGCTGTTGTTACAGATTTGGAAGAACAAATTCAAGTGGTGTGGTTTTTCTTTATGCGACTATCAAGGTAGTGCTGGTGGGCTTATAGCCTTCAGATACATTGATTTAGTGCGTGCTACTAAAAGCTTCTCAGAAAAGCTGGGAGGAAGTGCTTTTGGTTCTGTATATAAGGGAGTGATAAGTCACTCGAAAACCACTATAGCAGTGAAAAAGCTTGACGGTGCCAGTCAAGGAGAGAAGCAATTCAGGGCTGAGGTGAGCTCAGTTGGACTGATTCAACATCTTAACCTAGTCAAATTGATAGGTTTCTGCTGCGAAGGTGATTACAGATTGCTTGTGTATGAACACATGTTAAATGGGTCCCTTGATGGTCATCTGTTTAAAAAGAGCAATAATGCTGCTGTCCTAAGCTGGAACACGAGATATCAGATAGCCCTTGGAGTTGCCAGAGGATTGTCCTACTTGCACCAGAGTTGTCACAAATGCATCATACATTGTGATATTAAACCAGAAAACATACTTTTGGACGCATCATTTGTTCCTAAAGTTGCAGACTTTGGATTGGCAACCTTCGTGGGAAGGGATTTTAGCCGCATTCTGACTTCATTTCGAGGAACTGTAGGTTATATTGCCCCAGAGTGGCTTAGTGGAGTTCCTATCACACCAAAAATCGATGTTTACAGCTTCGGCATGGTGTTATTGGAAATCATATCAGGAAGGAGGAATTCCTCAGTGGAAACATCACACAGTACTAGCAGCAGCGGTAGAAGTTACAAGAATGATGAATATTTCCCTGTGCAAGCCATCAGCAAGCTTCACAGCGGAGATGTGCGGAGTTTGGTGGATCCACTGTTACATAGTGACTTTTGTTTGGAAGAGGCTGAAAGGGTTTGCAAAGTTGCATGTTGGTGCATCCAAGATAGTGAGTTTGATCGGCCCACGATGGGTGAAATTGTCCAGGGTCCACGATTGATATGCCCCCTATGCCAAGATTTCTTGCAGCTATAACGGAACAATCTGGTGAAGCAACTTCAATGTAGTAATGACTCGTAGTCGATGCTAGCTAATACTAGTATTTTCAATTTCTACAAATTCGGAAATTATAATATTGTAAAATGGGAGGAATAAGCGAAGGCAAAGCTTGTAGTTGCTAATTAAATTGTCTCTTATTTAGTGCCAATTATGGTAAGCAAGCATTGTAATAAGTATGTCAGAACTAGGAATATGTGTATGTTGCTGATGGGATGGTTCAAGATATATTCTCAATGGTTGTGCTTCTTGCTCACTTAATGGTGTCGCCTTCTGGCACGGCGCCGGCAGTCTGGCCCCACACTATGAAATGCGTGGCTGGCTCCAGTGCCGGTGCACGGAACAGGGTGCACATGATAAAGGAATCAAGGTTTGAAGATGACCAAAGCTGACATGACGGTACGTAATATGTCCACTATTGCTACATCTTAATTCACTTGACGTGTGTTGAACTTTCTGGAATTGCCATGCTTTCTTATGAGTATGATTACCTTTTGAGTTTCTTGGAGATTGTAGTGGTGACAGAATTTTTATTTCATATTTATGGTATTACGTAAAATAGTACTCCCTCCGATCGGAAATAACTGTCGGAGACTTAGTATAAACTTGCTAGTATAAAATTGCCGACAGTTATTTCCGATCGGAGGGAGTAGAAGAAAGCAGCCACCAGTGGGCGAGAAGACATAAAAAATGACAGCAAGTGCTCTGGCTCCTCTTCCTCCATGCTGACAAATCAACGAAGAAGCATCCTCCTACTGTAAGCACGACACCGGAAGTTTTAAGCAGCCTAAATTTGTAAATTTGGTAAAGATTCCCCTACCAGAAGCAAAGAGCTATTTCTCTTCTGACATATCCAACATTGTGCAAACGGGAGTGCAAATAATGTGTTTGTGAGTTGTGTTCCTATAGGAACTAGTAGGCATCGATTGCGCTGATCGCTTAGCCTAATGTGCGAAGCAGTGAGCTACTCCATTAATCTCCCTCAAGATGTGATAAATTATGTGCTGCAGCCTGCAAGAGAGAAACTAAGTTCTGAAATTCAGTTGCTTGCCTTCTGATTTTCCAGAGCATCCCCTGGTCCGTCACACCTGGAGCAGCTGCAGCTTTTGCGAGCCTTGCATTGTCTGTGAAGAACACTGGGTTATTTTGTCTTCCATATGGGGAAGACGATTGACCATTTACTCTACTTTTTTCACTTAGTTTAGCGTTTGTTTTATATCATCTATACTCATTGGCAAAAATATAGAATTATATACAATACTACTTTTGTTTTCTTCTCATCTTGATAATAAGACCGTTTTAATTGGCGAAACCATTTTGATTTTCCTAGCGGCTCCTGGTAGTACTGCCTCCTTCACCAGCGCTTGCGAGTTGGGTCTCCCTCTCGTTGGCCTAGTCGTGAAGTCGGCGGTATGCCGCCGGATCTGACATGGGTCGGTCCGCGGCCAGATCTGACCAGGGGGTCGGTCTGTTGCCTTGGAATTTGACCTCCGAGCTGCGTTCTTGGTGCTGGCCTTTCTGGTCTGCACAGATCTGGGATGGGTTGGATTCGGTAAGTGCTGGAGGGTTGGTGACCGGGGGTACAGGTGCCGGAGGTGCGCCCGTGCGGCTCGTTCTCCGGAGGGAGACGGGTTTGGTTGGCTTCCTGGATTTCTGAGCGGTGGCTCCTTATGGTGGGCACGGCGGCGCCTGGCGGGGGTGCCTCCGTGTAGGTGCTGATCGGCAATCTCGGCTGCGTGGGCAGCGGGATGGTCCATGTGGGACTGGGAGGCTTTCGTGGTGTTGGAGCCTTCGTGCTCTTGCCCAGATCTTGGCGTTGCCTATCCTGATCTGCTTCAGTTTCACCTCTCCGATTGTGCGAGGTGTTGTGGCTGGGGATTCCATGGACGGTGGTCTCTATTCAGGCGAAAGCCTTGCCTGACGTGGTCGGTGCCGGTGACATCGATGCTCTCGAGCGCCGCTTCCCTTCTTGGAGGCGTCATTGTGAATCTAGCCCCTCCACCTTTGGCTCCGGGTGAAAACTTACGACCGCCTGTCGGTCGGGGCAGCGGCGGCGCCTTAGCGTCGCTCCCTTCTTGAAGGCGCTGTCTTGGTAGCCTTTGGTCCTATTCAGCTAGTCGTCGTGGTGTGGTTCTTGGGCGGTGATAGCTTGGCTTTCGGAGTGGCAGGCATCCCCGCGGCGGGCGTGCTCAGATTCTCCTCTTCTTTGATGGTCTTGCTTGCATTTGCATCTTGAGCTCTAGGGTGAGCGCTCCATCGTTTGTCGGTACGGCGCCCACGATCCTGGGCGAGAGGGCAGGGGCCCTCTTGACAATGGACGGGATATACTTTGAAGCAGTCTGTCTATGCTCGATGGTGATGAAGACCTTCCTCTGCTGATGTGGCGTCTTCCTCCTCCGCTTCCGCTCTACCTCGATCAACGTTTGCTTCAGCGGATGAAGATCCAAGCTTTTACAGGCTGTGCGTCGCGTTGTATTTTGTTAAGTGCCTGTTTTGTGAGTGTTCTTTGTAGCTGTTTTCCTCGCACCTTGTAACTCTTTGCCTATTAATTTAAAGCTGGGCGTAACGCTTTATATTTAAAAAATATTGTCCTAGTGGCATACTTGTACTCCCTCTGTCAGGAATTACCCTGCATTCTGTGTTTGGTCAAAGTCAAATTTTTCAAATTTTAACCAAACATATTGGCAAAACTATCAATAACTATGAAACCAAATACATGCAATATGAAAATATATTTTATGACAATTCTAATGATGGTTATTTCATATTATAAATATTAATATTTTTACTTATATGCTTAGTCAAAGTTTATAAAGTTTAACTTTGACTAAACCCATAATGCAGGGTAATTTTTGACAGAGGGAGTAGTTTTGCTAACCTGGCTGTGTACCTGGAGTGTCAAACACTCGCTCAGTCAAGGAAGTCAACGGCGCGGCAGAGAGCCAACCGCAGCCCGCAGGCGGCGATTATGGCAGCTCCGGCGAGCACGGAGATGCACTGCAGAGCGAGAGCGGTTCTGCCGCCGCCTCTCCCGCCCTCCATAGATTTCCTGGCGCCGTTCCTCGCCGTCCCCGGGTAGCCGCCGCCCTCCCATTTCTCCGGGCGAGTGGTCAACCGGGACCTACAGCACAGACGCCCTCCAGCTCCGGTGGTCTCCGCGGCCGTCGTCCATCTCGCATCGCGCTCCAGCGCCGCCTGTCTCACTCGGCGCGAGCTCCAGCGTCGTCCGCCTCATTCAACGCGATCTGCAGCTCCAGCAGTCCGCCTCCTCCGGCCCGAGCTCCAATCCGTCCAGCTTCAAGGTATTTTTGTTTTCTATATTGCCTGTACGAAAAAAGCTTCGAAAATTGATGCATTTGTATGTATCTAATGTGCAGACACTGATTTTCTGACTGCTCGAAGCCTCCCTCAACATCCATGGCGGAGGCTGTGGTAGGGCAGGTGGTGGTCAAGCTCGGTGCGGTGCTGGCGAAAGATGCGTTGACCTTCGCCGCAAAGTTACTATGGAAGGAAGCCTCCGCCCTGAGGGGCCTCTTCGGCAAGATCCACGACTCCAAGGCGGAGCTGGAGAGCATGCAGGCCTACCTGCAGGAGGCGGAGCGGTTCAAGGACACCGACAGGATCACCGCCGTCTTCGTCAGAGAGATTGCCTTCCAGATCGAGGACGTCATCGACGAGTTCACCTACAAGCTAGAGGAGGACAGGCATGGAGGGTTTGCCGCCAAGATGAAGAAGAGGCTCAAGCATATCAAGACATGGCGCCGCCTAGCGGCCAAGCTCCAAGAAATCGATGGCAAGCTGCAAGATGCCAAGCAAAGGAAGAAGGATTACTCAATTGGCAGATCTGCTTCGGTCGCCATATCGACGAGTCGAGGTCAAGCTCTACATTTCACCAGGGATGAGGACCTTGTGGGCATCGAGGAGAACAAGGACAGGTTGATACGGTGGCTGACCGTCAGCGGCTCCGATGGTGGTGATGTCGAACAGATGAGCAGCAAAGTCACCACGGTGTGGGGGATGCCTGGTGTTGGCAAAACGACTCTGGTTGCTCATGTGTACAACACCGTGAAAGTGGATTTCGATGCTGCAGTGTGGATAACCGTGTCGGAGAGTTATCGTATTGAAGACCTTCTAAGAAGGATCGCGACCGAACTTGGCATTGATGTCGCCAATGTCGAGATAAGAGGTCTAGCAGAGTCCATCCATAGCTACCTTCAAGGAAAAAAGTACATCTTGGTCATGGATGATGTTTGGAATGCGCGGTTGTGGTCAGAGTTAAGGAATGTCTTCCCAACTTCTAATTCTACCGGCCGATTTGTTCTCACATCAAGAAAGCATGAGGTGTCACTGTTGGCGACTAGGGAGTCTGTAATTCACGTGGAACCCCTACAACCACATCACTCCTGGGTGTTGTTTTGCAAAGGGGCCTTTTGGAATGATGGTGACAAAGAGTGCCCGTTGGAGTTGCAGAAATTGGCCTGGAAGTTCATAACAAAGTGTCAAGGCTTGCCTATTGCTATTACATGCATTGGCCGTCTACTCTCTTGCAAACACCCAACTTTAGCCGAATGGGAGAATGTGTACAGGGGTTTGGATTCACGGTTGGCGAAAGACGTGATCCCGGATGTTGATATGATTCTAAAGGTCAGCTTGGAGGACCTTCCATACGATTTAAAGAATTGTTTCTTGTACTGTGCATTATTCCCAGAAGATTATGTATTAAAGAGGAAGATGATAATGAGGCAGTGGATTGCTGCTGGATTTATCAGGGAAAAGAAAGAAAACAGAACCTTGGAGGAAATGGCCACGGGATACTTGTGTGAGCTTGTGAACCGAAGCCTACTACAGGTAGTGGAGAACAATCATGCCGGACGACTGAAATCCTACCGGATGCATGATGTCATACGCCTTCTTGCCCTCAACAAAGCCAAGGAGGAATGCTTTGGTGAAGTTTATAATGGCTCTGCTGCTGGGGCATTCTCTGTAGAGTGTGCACATCGCATATCGGTCCAGGGGAAAAACCTTGAGCAACTCAGACAATCTGGTGTGACACATCTCCGTGCGCTCCACGTATTTGAATATAGCAATGTTGGTTTGCTGAAGCCTATCCTAACATCTTCGAATTTGCTAACGACATTGGATCTGCAAGGTTCTCGTATCAAAATGCTGCCCAATGAGGTATTCGACTCGTTTAATCTGCGTTATTTGGGACTTCGAAATACTGATATTGAAAGCCTACCTGAAGCAGTGGGGAGGTTACAGAACTTGGTAGTCTTGGATGCTTCGGACGCTAATCTGACGTATTTGCCAAACAGTGTTGTAAAGCTTCAGAAGTTGAGATACCTGTATGCATATACTGTTCCTGGTGCATTAGAAATTTTCAGAGTAGGTGGAGTCAAGGTTCCTAAGGGCATCCAGCACTTGGCAGGACTGCATGCGCTTGAGTGCGTCAAAGCCACTCCAGAGTTTCTGCGTGAAGTTAGAGCTTTGACAGAGCTAAGAACATTCACTGTGTGCAATGTGAGAAGTGAACACTCTGCTGAATTGAGCAATGCTATCACTAAAATGTGTCATCTTGTTCATCTCGGAATTGCAGCTGCAGCTGAGAATGAGGTGCTGCGGTTTGAAGGGCTATATTTACCTCCAGCTCTTTCTTGGCTTGGTTTAGCAGGGCAGCTAGAGAAAACATTGATGCCTCAGCTTCTCTCTTTGTCACACCTTAATAGCCTCACTTGCTTGACCCTGGGATTCTCCAATATTGATGAGGAGACCTTTTCCTGTTTGTGCATGTTACATGGTCTACGCACTCTTGGGCTAATGAAAGCTTTTGTAGGGAAGAGGCTGGATTTTTACGCAGGGTCATTTCCAAAACTTCGGTTTCTGCACATATGGGGTGCCGCACAGCTCAACCAAGTTGGAATAGAGAAGGGCGCATTGCAAAACCTCATTGTGCTATTGTTCATGTACTGTCCTGAGCTGAAGTTTCTTCCTGACGGCATCGAACATCTTAGGGCCCTTGAAAAATTACGTCTAGAGGACACATCAGAAGAGCTGATCGAGAAACTCAAGCGACAGAGAGATTCAGATGAATGCAATGAAGATATAATGAAGATTAGCCACATAAGGAATGTTACTGTTGAACTGACGCAAAACGGACTATTCGAAAGGATTAGGTGACTGTTCTTTCTCCAAGGTTAGGATTCGCTGTTTCGGCTTGTGTGCATATATTTTATGTATTGGCAGAATTGAATTAGTAATTGGTAAGCTAGTATTAATGGCTTGTATGAATTTAATGCGAGTTTGACTAAAGCTAATTAATGTGATTTCTTTCTTCATGCACATGTCTATCTTCTTCACCTTAAGTACAAATATGTAACTGCATAGCTCATTACTGGTAGAACTGATTGTAGAAACAAGTAATAGATCATACAATTTCCATTTTCCTCGCATTGATATATGTTATGCTATATTTAGGATATGTGTGCTTTACACCTCCCGAGGGTCAAGTAATTGTTGTGGACTCGAATTTGAGATCTCTTTGTTATCTATTAAGATAACTTCTAGTTCCTAATATATGAATGCTCTCATTTAAAGTTTGTTAAAGAGGCTGAGTTGACTGCTGTTAACGCATTGACAAATATACAGAGATTCATTCACTCCCAAGAGTCCAGGACCGACTCAGTTGCAATTATTATCAGGTTCTGCTCTGTAATGCAACAATGCCAGCTTCATCATCTTCTTGGGATTATCAACTCAGAATTCAAGAGTTCCAAGGCAAAATAGCACTTCTCGATAGCTTGGGGGAGTTCCTAATCAGATACGACATGTTAAATCAGCTGTGGGTCTGAATGGAAAATACATATTTTCATGACTGGTGATTACTTAATTTGCTGCAAAGAAGAAAAGTACAATGAGTTTGTGTACTTGGCGGCGCGCAATCCTGAAGGGGGGAACATTAGAGTATCTGTGCCAATGCGTGTGGTCGAATTCCACATTATGCCGTGTGAAATGAATATTCTGCTCATCAGTTACTTCAAATTTCTTTTGCCTACCTGCTTCCTTTGGCATGGTGAAATTTGTTCACGAGAGCATGCAAATATGCTGCTGGAAACTCAATCTTGAATTCATTATGTTGCTGTTATCAAAGACTATTCAGTTTCGTAATGAAATTGGGGACCTGGCCCATGCTCCTGTTATCAGAGAACTGTATTTTCTGTCGCATCAGAATTGGAATATATGGCAATCTTTGTTGGGACTGCAGGTAAGTAAAACGATGGTGATATAGCAGATCGTGGAGATTTTACAGAGTGGATCCTAGAAAGGGAGAGAGAGAGCTAAACAGCAAAGCAAGCAAGCCATTGCTCAACATCGTCTTTACGTGCCGCAGGGAGCCGGTGCTGCCAAAGGGCGGCGTCCTCGCGGCAACGGCGGCGAAGGGTGGGAAGGGAAGGTTCCTCGCCGTTGAAAACAACACCGTTCCGGTGCTTCCACAGCTGCCAGCAACACAGGAGAACGAAGGTGGGCGAGGACTCGAGGGGGACACGGGCGGGGGGGCGCAGGGACTGCAGTTCCCGGACTGAGGCCCCAGGGCAAGGGGCCGCGCCAACTGATAGCCAGAAGCGTTGGGCAAAAGGGCAGCCCGGTTCGGGCCTTCTCCCGGTCTTATATATATTCAGGTGGGGATTAATCCCCCCCGGTGAAAATTCAAAAAAATATAGCAGATCGTGCAAAAAATGTATGCAAGTTAGCTTCTCAGGTGACCGCAAGTTCAGCAATAAATTTATTTGCCATAAAGATTAAAACAATTGTTTTCGTTGCAAAAGAGTAGCAACTGAAAGTTGCTATACATCTAGTCTTTTGAGTGGTTCTGCATTGTGCCAATTTTGCTATCTGAGTGGTCTTGCAGGTATACGTTGGATTTCAGTCCTGAATAGGTGAGTCTGACCACTGTCCCTTTCGGTTAATTTGTGTTCTATTTCTAGCTCTCTCTTATGTGTTCTAAATCTGCTAACTTTAGCTTACAACCTATGTTGTACTTTCTTCCGTAGTCACACTTTTGTAGGAAGCTGTTGTTGCTCTTCTGTGTTATGTCCTTGAATTTGCATTTTTAAAATTGAATGAAGCAAATATTTGCATTTTTATATATTGTGGCATGGTTAGCACTTGCCATATATCGCTCAAACAATGAAAGATCTGCCTGGTAAGCTTTGTGGAAGCCTCATGATTGGTTTGACCTAGACCGAGGTCGTCCATGGTTGGATCCGTATGGCTGCTTTGTGGAAGCCTCATGGTTTGACTTGACCATGGCCATCCATGGGTAGCTCCATACAGTTGCCTGGTGGAAACTTCATTGAAGGTCCTCCTTGTAGAAAAGCTAATCTAGCACCAAACCAATGGGTAGTGGCCTGAGTTGTTACCTAGCTAGTGCTGTCCCAATCTGAACAATTGATCCCAAGTGGATTGTAGTGACATTCTAGCATGCATCCATTATTGCACTGAGTTTGTTGACTAAAGCTAACGTGATACCTTTCTCCATGGTCATGTGTATTTTCTTCTCACCTAGATTAGAAATATGCGTTATGCAGAGGCCGGGTGTAATACTTAAGACCTTTTTAAGCAATAAAAGCCCATTATCAAAAAAGATTAGAAATATGCAAGTACATAGAAACAAGTAGCCAGTTGTGCAATTTCCATTTTCCTTGTATCCACCAGCCGGATAGAATTCCTTGTGGACTCAAATTTAAGTTGGGCCACAGCTTGGACACAACTTTTCCATTTAAGTTCTATTTGTTCTCTGTTAATATAACTTTTAGTTCCTCATATGTGCATGTTCCCTCGTTTAGCTTTTAGTTAACAGAAATTGATGTGTGCTTTTATACTTTTCCTAAATTAAGAGACTGAGTCAACCGTGATATTTACTAGCTGTGGCAAAGGTGCAGAGATTCACTTACTCCCCTGACTGACTCAGTTTGTGATTATTACCAGATCTCTACTTGGAAGGAGATGAAGATTTTAGTCTGCCGACTACCCTCCCGTATTGAACGGTGAACCTGTTACATCAGTTGCTCAATGAGATTCCTGGCCTGGCCTTGTTACTATATATCGATAACGACATAAGACATACCAGTTGTGAGCTCTTGTAAAGACAAATGTATATCACGATGGCTAGCTTGGCTGCAAGGAAGTAAAAGAACTACGAGTTAGTGTACCTGGCGTTGTCATGCTGAAGGGGAGAACATGGGAGGCTCTGTGACAATGCCAACGCATGTCTGAAATTACATTTCTGCTCATCTGCTAGTGGTAGTTTATGTTGCCTACCTGCTTCCTTTGGCATGTTCAAAATATGCTGCTGGGAACTTATTTTGCGATGTTGCTTTTGAAGACTATAATGATATACTGATGGAATAATAAATTGTTCTTTTTGGCATTGCTGATGGAAATTCAATCTGCAATGCTAATGTTATTTTAAAGCCTGTTCAATTTCGTGATGAAATTAGGGGACTGAGCTAAGCTCCTGTTATCTAAAAAAACTTGTCTTACTCATCGCATCGGAATAGGATGAAAAAAAAAGGTAGCTGCAGCTAGGTGTACAAATGGTGCTATGGCTGAATCCTGTGCATAAATGGAATGCAAGTTAGCTTCAGTGATGTTGATGGAATTTTCATCAATAATGTATGTTATTGCTAGCATTGGACCATCTTCAGTACCATTTAAGCTACCGTACTATCAAGAATAATGCAAAAAAAAGTTCGCTTAAAATCTACTGTAAACAGTTTCCTGAAATCATTTGTTCCTCCAACAAGTGTTCTCTTTCTCACCTCGTGCATCAGATCATGGATAGAATACTTTCAAACTAAAATTCAAAGTGGTTTGAACATTAATCACAGTCAGAATTTGCATCTAAGAGTAATAAACAAAAACAAATAATTATAGATTTCAAACTTATTTGAAATTACTCTGTTTCTCCAATAGTAAGTGTACATGGAAACAGAGGCTGCGACTTGCCAGTACTTGTACAAATACAACCATGACATGATGAGATAAGTGCATCACCTCATGACATAAATATGCATACATAAATTAAGATCACACATCCTATGTTTCACTCTTCATCCTCCTGCGATGCTGCAGTCAACTCCTCTGACACCGTGGTCAACTCGGAAGTGAAATGGTACGAGTCCTCCACATGGATGTGCCCTTCATCGCAGAAAAATGGCCTCGATGGCATCTGCAGGCCGTCGGCCCCGGCTTCCAGCATCTCCATGACCTCACTCATCGTTGGTCGGTCACGAGACCTCATCTGGATACACCATAATCCAACAACACATAGCTTCTTCTCCAGCTCGTGCATGTCGGCAGCAACGGGAGATATCTCGGCCGCTTCTCCTTGCTGAGTCAGCTGGTCGTATACCCATGACGGGTAGTACCCCTGGCTCGAGGTTGCCGCGTTTGGATCCGCATTCCTTCTTCCACCAGCCATCTCCAGCAGGAGCATCCCGAAGCTGTAAACGTCGGACTTGCTTGATATTACGCCGAAGCTCCGGGATATCATCTCAGGAGCTATGTAGCCGATCGTTCCCCGCATGGCGCTCAGTGGCACGAAGCTGTCGCCCCTCGGGTACAGTTTGGCGAGTCCAAAATCAGCGACCTTCGGGACGAAATTGCTGTCGAGAAGGATGTTGTGCGGCTTGATGTCAAAGTGTAGAATCTGCATGTCACATCCCTGATGCAAGTAGTTGAGCCCCCTGGCAATGCCCAAAGCAATCTCGTTGAGCTTGTCCCAAGAAAAGCTCTTCTCAGCCGAAAAGATGTACTTTTCTAGCGAACCGTGGGGCATGTACTCGTACACTAGGGCCCTTCTCATTTCCTCTGAGCAGAACCCCAGTAAACGCACCACATTGACGTGGTGGATCCTGCCAATGGTGGAGACCTCGCTGATGAAATCTTCTCCATTGCAATTGGAGCTTCCCTCTAGCATCTTCACGGCGATATGGAGACCGCCTGGGAGTAGCACACCCTTGTACACGGAGCCATAGCCCCCTTGGCCCAATTTATCTCGGAAATGGTTTGTGATTGCAACTATATCTGTGTAGGCGTACCTCGTCGGGCCAATCATTTGTTGAATCCTGAGGAACTTCTCAACTGCATCAATTGTGATCCTTGTTTTCCAGTACTTGTAGGCTAGGAATACCCATACAGCCAGGGGTGCCAACAAGAACCTGCATAGTTCTGCCCAACAAGTTGACATATACGGATTTAAGTTAGATGAAAGCCAAGGCATAGGAATATGCGTATGTCCAAGATTGTGCCATGATGATTAGAAGCATGTGGAAAAATTGAAAGGTTGCGTGTATACTCACATACCAAAAAGGAACTTGGGGGCAGCAATAGCAGATATGATGAGTATAATAACTATAAACGGCATTCTTGTGTCAGGCCGTCTCGTATAAACCATGCAGTGATAGAAGTGTATCTCACTCCAGAAAAAAGCACGAGCCCGTTTCACGATGCTTGCACCAGATATTTGTTGCTTGAAGTAGCTGCAAATTGTAACATTGTAAATAAATGTATTTAGAAGGGAACTAGCAGATTGGTACAACTAACTTCAACACAAAACACCAGAGTTGGTTTTCTTTGAAGCATAGCACCATATGCAAATCCCCTTCATCTCAGTAAAAAAAGTTTGACATGATCCAACTTTGTGTTCAAATTGCGGTACCAAATCAAACTGCATGCATGGTGTTATGCGCACAGGAAACCAAACCCCAACGTCGGTCTAATTAGGTTGTGAGAACTGCAATTTACTCTTTTCGGTAATTATAAACTACTTCTATTCCCTCTGGTTACCTTTTTGGGGTCAGGTTGGCTTAACATCCAATGTTAATGCTTCAAAAAAAAAATAGTGAGGACAAAAACAAAATTCAGGGGGATATGGAACCACAGGTGATCACCTGGTTGTATCGTTGAGGCATATATTGACGTCCTCTCTTAACTTCTCATAGATAGAAGGCTCCCGCCATTGTGCGATAGGAAAATGGACAGTGAATCCCTTACTTATGAGTTGTGTGATATCTGCATAACTTGGATCCTGTAGTTGTATTTGCCGATCAAAAGAATACTCGTCATCAAATGGAATAATGGCCAAGTATCCACAATAAGGTTCAAGATCTCCAATACCACAAGACCAGTATTTTTTGGAGACCCAGACATAAACATGGGAATTGTTGGCACTCAGGCAAGCAACGGGCTTGTATGTGCCATTATTTGTCACTGCTCGTGAACAATTAGCAAAACATGCTGTGTAGTAGTTGCTTTGAATGACCAAATCGATATAGCCATGAGAATCAAGCTTGTAGTAGTCTGCTGGATAAGGATTGTGATTCCACAGTGCAAGAGGGCAGCTGCTACTGGTATCGAAGTTGGTGTCGATGACCCAGAAGTAGGAACCGGTGTAGTTGATGGCAGTCACGTAGTATGTTCCTGTGTTGATGTGAATTGTAGCCTTGCTACTGGTACAACCCAGCTCGTATGCTCCAACGCCGCACCCAAGAGGATCACCTCGCCGACGGAAAGGATATCGTATGTCTTGGAGACATCCACAGGAGAAAGGTGGGCACCCATCAGCTCCTCCCTGGACATGATCAGCTACAGAAACTGCAACGAGGTAGAAGACAGTCAAAGCTTGTAGGGTAACAGAAGAATGAAATGCGCCAGGGTTCCCCATGACAGACAGCTTCACAGATGCAATAGGGAGTTGATATCCTAGCTAGTTTTGTTGAAGAGTACTAAGGCGGGCAAGGGATTCATATCGACTAGTTGATCATGTCCACCTGGATATACCAATTAATAGTGTGATTGCCTGATTGGAATACCAATTACTATTGGCTTCAGTTTATGTACACCTGCATATACCAGTTGTCAGTTTAGGAACAGAAGACGACTCAGGCTTGGAGTCGTCTGTCCCATGACATTGTAATTCGTTTTTTCTAGAGATGACAATGACAGTATACTAGAATTTCCACACTGTGAAAGCTGCCGATAGAAGTGTATTTATTGCTCATGCAAGAGGGGACTGGACTGAAGCAAGTCGGCAATCACACTCGGACCACAAGTCCGCAAGAACACGGCATGCATATGTGAAATGTACACCTTAGGTAAAACTATCAGTACCAATTAATATGGTGATGGGAGTACTAATTTCAGTTTATGTACACAATGCGGAGAAGAGGAAGATATTCTCTCAAATTGTGTCGCTAGGAACACAAGAGGACTCATGCTTGGAGTCTTCTGTCCCATGACATGGTAACTCATTTTTCATGAGATGACAATGACAATATACTAGACTATTCCTTTTTTAAAACAAGACAAAATACTTGTCATTTTCATTAATTAAGTAGAAGAGAGTTGGCCGGTTAATTAACGGGAAACCGGCCAAAAACTGATACACACACCCTCACCTACCATCATAGAACACAACCGTCGGGAGGGCACACACAGCCTGGCTACCAACGCAAGCAACACAGGAAGCTCCGATTCTGAAGACGAGCTCTGAAGAGGAGATGAGCAGGATCCGCGCCGACGAAGACCTTCACGGCCAAACCCCACTCGCAGGTCATCGTTGCCACACACGACCTGAGACAGCAACTCCGACTTCACAACAAGGGAGTCCACCAGGAAGACAGTCGGACACGCCGGAACAAGAAGCCGACTAACAAGATCTTGATACAATCAAGCCATTACTCGTCACCATCCACTACTAGGAGAACCCCTATCTGTGGAGCACCGTTTTTGGGCTTCGTGGCGCACCTGGCATGCGCCACGCATATTAAGCCACAGATAACTTTTATCTGTGGCGCACGTCTATGTGCGCCACGGATAGGTGTTATATCTGTGGCGCACACCATGTTTGGTGCGCCACGCATAAGGCAGGACATGTGGCGCATATTTCTGGGTGCGCCACGGATACTTATCCGTGGAGCACCTAAACGTGGTGCGCCGTAGATAATGGGCCCATGAATAAGGGTTTTCCTAGTAGTGATCGTTGTTACTGCGCAAGCCACCACGTGGATAACCCGCATTGCCCGTCGGGCACCTGCCGACCGCAATGTCATGTGCTTCCAGCCCCCAAGAAGCGTGGATGCATGAAAGCAAGGTCAACAAGACGACGCCCCAAAGGAAGAAGCCGATGTGAGAACGACAACCGTTGCCCGACCCAACCGGGTCTAGGCTTTCACCTGAAAACTTGCTCCGAGGCATGAAGAAGTCGAAGAAGAGCGATGGCCACAGCCGCCGTCGCCGGTCGGGAAGGCTTTCGCCCGAACCTTCTGGACAACCATCCTCACGTAACCGGCACGAGCCAGCCCTCGCCTCCATTAGCCCGCACACACCCAACACGGTGACCACGCCATCACCATGCCGAGCCCATCACCTACCTCGCCGCCGACAACCACCGAAGAGACAGACTCGGCGACCTCCAGCGAGCCACCGACACATGAGCTTGGAGTGGAGGCTTCCACCCGCCCCATCTCGCGGGGAACAGGCGGATGGACGAAGTCCATGTCCTCTCCCGTCGCCGCCCCGGGACGCCGAAGAGCACAACACCCTGTTGCCAGAGCCAGAAGTCGTGCCTTGCCGGAGCCAACACACACCAGGATGTCGGCGCTCACGGGGATGTGCAAGGAACTCAGCCGCATCGCCTTCCATCGGGACAAGCCTCCCCCACCGAGCAGACACGCACCGGGAAGCTACCCAGCCACCGGCCCACATCCCCTCCAGATCCGAACGCAAGGTCGCTGGATCCGGCACCACCACGACCGAGGGTTGCCGCCCCGGCCACCGTGCCTCGACGGGCTGGCTGTTGCCGCCCCAGCGGCTCCAGCCATCTCATCGCCGCCTACCAAGCCCCGGCCACCTTCGGCAGCTGGGACCGTCACCGCCGCGGCAAGGGCTGGTGGCAGCGGTGGCGAGGTGAGCCGGCGTGAGGTTCCTGCCTCTATCGCGCTGGCAGTGTTCCTTGAGAGACATGGGAATTTTGCCCATACCTATGCAGTGGATACTTTGGCGATGCTAGGCGTGGATTGAATTCCCCCAGCCTATGGGCATCTCTAGCGGGCCGACCCATTTTGTATTTGAAAAGGTCTGAATCGGTTCATATAGATCGAACCGCGGACACCAAAATAATACCTATCTGAATGGGTAGGAGGCAATACAAGACCGACGCATTTATTGCCACCTCGTCGGCATGCAAGCCCTATCGTGGAGGCAGCGCCCAGCACAAAATTCCTCCGCCATAAAATTCCGGGACGCGTTCCTCCACTTTGGCTCGTGCCGCTTGCGACCTGGTGTACACGATTTAAAATGGGAAAGATATTCTCTCAAACTGTGTGGCCAGAAACAAAAGACGACTAAGACTTGGAGTCTTCTGTCCTATGACATGGTAATTCATTTTTTCCAAAGAAGATAACGATAGTTCACTAGAATTTCCACACTGAAAGCTGCCAATAGACAGCAGGGGACTGGACTGAACCAAGTCCACAATCACACTCAAACCACTAGAACACAACATGTATTAGTATGTGAACTGTACACCTCAGGGATAACTATCAGTAGAGCACGACTCTGACTGCGTACCTATAGACCACAAGGAATAAGTGCTGCTATTTATTTATCTATTGCGCTAGCCACATTTTCTTTCCATTGCTATTCATCTTGGTTACAGTACTAAACAAAGATGAGTAAATTACTTGTCATTGCCATCCTGCTGCTTCCTCTTATCAGCCATGGAAGGGACTTGTCCCCGGTATGGGTGTGGGATGATAAAGATTTCTTCAAACACTGCCCACCATCACAGTGCAGCCAACATGGCCCGGAGATCAGGTATCCTTTCTGCCTTGATTCAAGCAATACATCATCACGTGGATGTGTCTGCATATCAGACGTGGAAGTTAGTATCCTAGTTCACCCAGTTCTTGGCCCATACAATGTCAGCGCAATAGATTACAGACATTCCACCATGAAGCTCATCCCCCTTGTAGACCCCTGTTTGGTGCTCCAGCAGAAACTCATTGTCTCCAGAAGCTCATCAGCTCCACAAGTTGATGATCCGAAGGATGTTATCGATTATGAGGATCCACCTCTTGGAAAAGTTAAATTCTGGAGATCATCTGCAACGCTAGTATGCTGTTCAAGAGAGTTCACACCTGGTGCTGATTATGAGATTGCAGGCCCAGTATCCTGCCTTAGCAACGCAACCCACTTTTTGTATTTGGCGGATGATTATGAAGATATGTCGCTTCTTCCATTGGACTGCAAGGTCGTCCCACTCTCAGATGGTTCTGCCGGCCGCTCGATACCCATGTATATGTTTCAGAACGGAAGTGTGGAAACAATCCTCGATTTTGCTGAGCAGATAGTGTATTGGGAGGATTACCATTGTGGAGATTGTGAACGGGGACGCTGCGCGTTCAGCCTAGACAGGCAAACGTCATTCTGCATGTCAGGTATGATCCATTCAAACTGCCTGGATCCATATATAACCGTACCATCTTGTTTGATTTTTAATAAGTAATAAATTCTATTTTTGCTAGTTCGCTCTACAATTCCATGTGTTTGGATCTCCACCAGACAGTCCATTAATTATTTTTCTTTAAAAATGGCACCACAAATCATTTTAGTAGCGTTCTTGAGCAATCACATCTACGCACCTGAACTCCCAAAAAAGAAATCTGAGAAATTTTCAACCAGAAAAAAATGTTCCGTTCGCCTTGTTTCGGAACTCGTTAGTTATTAATTACTCTACATTTTTTTGTACAACACCCAACTAATCCTTCAGAGATACCAGTCGATTCGTTTGCCTGGGAAATTAGCATCACCATCTTGTATCTCTTTCTTTAGTCTAATACTTTGGTGGAGATGCACAGGTATCACTTCACTACAAAAATAACATTAAAGCATAAGATTTCTGAATTAAAAAACAGAAAAATAGTGTATACATATTTTATACAAAATAAGCCTTGGTGCAGTCGTAATTACCCATTTTCCACATTGACCCACCTCACAACCACTAAGCAAACTGCTCCATCTGCAAAGTCTCCCATAATTCCATATACAACGCCACATCAGCCAAGAACCAACCCTTTGCTGAGTTACACAGTGTCACAGCTAGGCCGAAAGCAACAAAACCAATAAAAAAGCATTGAAAGCATAATCTTCAACCAATAACACATCCTCTGTAACATAACCAAATACCAGAAAAAAGATACTAGACACCAAAATCACACATAGAATAGTTGGTTATTGGCTGCATAATCCTTAGTAATCCAAGTTCTCTATCTACGAAGCCTCACATGCAGGTCACCGATCCAACCAAGGACCAAACCCTTGTGAAGTTTTTCACGAAGTGCATTACACAGCCAGGCTGAAAGAAGGAAAGCCAACAAAAAACCATCAAAAAGCACCTCCGCAACACAACACAATCCCAGAAAAAAACAGAGAAACACACACGGACACATATAACAGCCGGTTGTTGGCTACAGTCCATTCTGTAATGGGATGTTGAATTACCACCTTGTCTAAGTCCAGTGTAAATCTTGGCAGTGTCACTAGGTTCTCCTGTATGTCTAAACAGTGAAATATTGTTGGTCAATCGTGACAAGAATCACAAGATTTATTTTCTGAAATATAAATACTCTAGTATTTCTGCTAGGGCAATGTATGGCTGCAATGGTAGACAACACTGATAACAATTTCGCGATTCTACAATTTTTGTTTATTAAACCATGAACGGAGTCTCATTCTCTTTTCTTGGTATTTGCAGGTTCACGCATCAAAGTCATCACAGGTACTACTCTATCTGAGGCCGTTTAACTTCAAAGATGAATATTTAAAAAAACTATTATGCCAAATTGTTATCGTTGGCTACTCTGAATCTTGCCATGTTCTTATCCCCATAACAATATGCTAATGAGATACTGTCTGATTAATTTTCAGCTACATCATCGGTGGCTGCATTTATTGCTCTTCTGTTGATGGTGGTTACTGCACTTTATCTTTCACTCAGGACAAGATATAATGAGGAGATACATTTGAAGGTCGAAATGTTTCTCAAGACATATGGCACATCGAAACCCACGAGGTACACGTTTTCTGAAGTGAAGAAGATAGCGAGAAGGTTTAAGGAAAAAGTAGGGCAGGGAGGATTTGGAAGTGTATACAAAGGTGAGCTGCCAAATGGAGTGCCCGTGGCAATCAAGATGCTAGAGAACGCCATAGGAGAGGGAGAAGTATTCATCAATGAAGTAGCAACTATTGGACTAATCCATCATGCCAATATTGTCCGCCTCCTAGGGTTTTGTTCCGAGGGCCCCGGCAGGGGAGGCGATGGGGCTCCAGAGGGCCCCGGCTTGGTGGAGGTCGTCCCCTTTTCGCCACTTGGCTCAGGGGCTGCCCTCGGGCCGGTCGGCGCGGCCGTTGCGGCCGGGGGCGCCTCCGGGGTGCTGGTGGTGCTGGCTATCGTGGGGGCAGCAGGCGCTGCCCCCCGTGATCTCTGGTGTGCCCCCTGCGCTAGGGGGCTCGGTCGTGCTGGGAGCTGTGGCAGCTCCCGAGGCGGATGGTGCATCCGCAGACGCGCGGTCCTCTTCTTCTCCGGCGGCGCGCAGCGGCGTGACCGGTGTGGCAGCGGATGCCGGGTTAGGACCCAGCGTGGTCTGGCTGGTCTTCCTCTTCTTCCTCCTCTTCTTCTCTTCCTTCTTCTCCTCGGCGTCCCTGGAGAGGAAGGGGGAAAAGAGGTTAGGGGAAAGGTAATTAAAGGATTAAGGATTTGTGCAGGAACACTCACGAGGCGTCACGCTCCACCCATCCTCTCTTGCCAAGAAGGGCTGAGGGTGGTGGTGGAGGCACGGAGGATTCTCCGGCCGGCTTCTTGCCATGGGAGGCTCCGGCCTCGGGTCGCCGGCTGATGACCCACAAGTATAGGGGGTGTATCGTAGTACTTTCAATAAATAAGAGTGTCGAACCCAACGAGGAGCAGAAGGTGTTGATGAGCAGTTTTGATCAAGGAATCACTGTAAATACTAGCAAACAGGTTTTCAGGGGTATTTGGTAATTCGAGTAAATAAAGTGCGAGTAAATAAAAGACAGTAGTAACAATTGCAGCAAGTGGCCCAATCCTTTCTTCAGCAAAGGACAAGCCGGTTGTGTTCTTATAATAACCAAACGTTCTCGAAGACACACGGGAGGTTTCTGTCAAGAGCTTTCGCTTCATAGAGCCGATTGTATTTATTGGTTTGGTAAGTGTTATGGGGGTGAACCTGTGCTAGCGCACTACCCTTACTAGGATAAATACACACTTGTGATTAAACCCCTTGCAAGCATCCGTAAATACAAGAAAGTAATTAAGATAAATCTAACCACAGCCTTAAACTCTATGATCCTACGCTCCCTGGTGCAATGGTTTCCCAACGGAGGTTTAGGTTTCTATCACTCCAGCAACCCCACAATCGGTAGCCAAATACACAATGCATCTCACTAGGCCCATAAATGGTGAAGTATCATGTAGTCGACGTTCACATGACACCACTAGTGAAATAGCACCACAACAATATCAAACCATTAAATATTTCTCAACAATAATTCACTACTAACATCTTGACTTCTTCCATGTCCTCAAGAACTAAACGAACTACTCACAAGACATCATATGGATCATGATCAGAGGTGAAATAATGGTAAATAACAATCTGAACATAAACCTTAACTCAACGGTTCCACTCAATAGCATCAACTACAAGAGTAATCAACACCGGGAAAGTTTCCCCTATGAATATAACAAGATCCAACTCAAGATGTTACAGCGGGATGGCGTGGTGATGGTGGAGATGAAGGTGCTGGTGATGGAGATGATGATGATGATGATCCCGATGAAGTCCGGTGCGATGGCGATGACGATGGCGACGATCTCCCCTCTCCGGGAAGGAATTTCCCCGGCAGATTTCTCTCTGCCGGAGAGCTTTCTCTCTCTAGTGTTCTCCGCCCCGCAGAGGCGGCTGTGTCTAACTCTGAGCCTCCCCTTGACTTAGGTTTTTGGGGACGATGATGTACGCGAAGGGGCAAGACCAGAGGTGGGCCAGGGTGGCCTCACGTGGGGCCCGCGCGGCCAGGGGCTGGCCGCGCCGCCCTGGCGTGTGGAGCCCCCCTGGCTCCTCTCGACTCCTCCTTCTGGCTTCGTAGGTCTTCTGGGAAAATATAATTTCTGGGTATTTTTCTGGAATTTTCCTGATCTTCAAAATATGGTCTCTTGATGGTCCCTTTTCCAGCAGAATCCTGACTCCGGCAGCAACTCCTCCGATGATCATCAAACATGTGAAAACAAAGGAAATAACATAAGTATCAACTCTAAATATGAAATATATCAATGAATAACAGTAAATTATGATATAAAATAGTGATGCAAATTGGACGTATCAACCCCCCCAAGCTTAGACCTCGCTTGTCTCCAAGCGAAAACCAAACTCGGTAAACATGACCACAGGTTTATGGAGTGAAGTGTCGATAATCAAAATACGGACAAGAAGCATCACATTCACCAAAAGCACAAGTTATAATAGACAGTAACTTCCCTTTATAAGATGTAGACTTGCAATAGGTAAAAGGGAATCACATGCAAAGATGCACAAAGTAGATATAATTGGCAATGGCAAACCTTAGTTCTTGGTCAAAGAACGATGAACAAGCTATTCTTGCTTTTAGACGGAGCCTTTTAAAACAGAGCTAATATAGCAAAGACTATATGCTCAATAAAGTAAACTTTTGCATTCATAGAAAGCTTTCAAAGATATATTCCTTCAGACAAAAGCATTATACAAAACAAGGAAGATGATAAACATGATTAAACGGATCAACATATGGATGAGTGAAACATAACAACTCAAATGCTTGCTTGAGATAGAGGGAAATAGGTTGACTCAACATAAAAGTAAACGATAGGCCCTTCGCAGAGGGAAGCAGGGATTAAACATGTGCTAGAGCTTTTCATTTGTAAAACAGAGGTAAAAATTGTTTTGAGAGGTGGTTGCTTTTGTCAACGACTAGCAACGGAGTTCTTGATATCTTCCATACTAAACAAGTGAGAGCGGTTCCGAGATGTTTGATTAATTGGCACTTTAGTGCTCTTTTATAGCTTTGCACTCCTCCCCACCTTTTTCCTTTCTCAAACCATGGCTAACCGATTCCATCGGGTGCCGACCAACTTTCACAATCCATTGGAGGAGTGCCTTTTTCTTTCTTTTTCTTTTAAGATTATAATGGTCTGACCAGCTCCCTTGCAAAATTAATGACGAGCTGATGAAGCTGCCTAGTCGAGGGGTACTCAATTTACTATGGAAGATAACAAACCCATCCACTACGTCCTCATGAGCTAAAAACAGTGGCACAAAATGAGAAGTATTTGAAAGTTTTTGAAAGGTAGCACATGAAAATTTACTTGGAATGGCTTAAAATACCATGCATAGGGATTTATAGTGGACTCTTTGGAAGTGACTTGGCTTTTGGGAATTGGATGCACGAGTAGAGCTCATACTCAGTACAGGTTTTTGGCTAGCAAGGCTGGGTAGCAAGCATAAGAGTTGCATGAAACAAACAAACATACATATAATAAGAACAATCATGCAAACTCCCTTGAAGGCACAGTGATTTTAACTTTAAGAATAACAATGCTTATAAGCCAAACATAAGGGAAAACTGAAGTGATGTACAAGCACTTCTTTATTCTTTTCTACTCAAACCTCAAGGTAAAATTGCTACTGACCAAGCTAGGTTTGCCAAAACCAACTAAATCTACTCAAGCTCCCAATGTAATACCAATACCAATCAACAAGACTAGTCATACAAGAGAGATTGCAAACTAACATAAAGTGTGCGAAAAGTAAACGATAGAACTTCTCATTAATATTTCATTACCGCAACTCACACCAAGGGATACATAGGTAACTAACTAAGGAGGATACTTCCAACTGCAAACTATTCTATATGATAACTTCTCTATTCATGATATGACACTACTTGAAAAGTAAATGAGCGAAAGGTAATGATGTGATACCGAGGCACTCCCCCAAGCTTGGAACAAGCCAAGGGGATGCCTAAACCGATGATGAATTACTCCTTTGGCGGTGGCGGCGCAATCATGATTGGGGTGAGAAAATCCTCTAGCATCCTGCGAAGCCTATTGTTCTCCTCTCGAAGTATCTCCACCTCCATCCTAAGAGCTCGATATTTATCGCACAACTCATTGGTGACCCGAAGGGCTTCCACTGATGCAGGGTAGGAGCTGAGGTCAAGAACTGGTGGTATTGGTCCCTGCAAATTATGAGAAAAAGCGCGTCCAGTGTTAATCGATCCTACAAAAGTAGGTTCTCTTGTCCTTGATCCAGCGGTAATCTGTCCCCCCTTCAGCTTGGGATTTTGGTGATCATCCTCCGGAGGTGTCTTCTCCTTGTCCCCGCTTGAAGAGGCCATGACTTCCCTAAATTTGAGATCAACTCCTGACAGAAACAGCTCGAAACAAAACACGACGAGAAAACGATATACAGACCTCGGGGACCCCGGGGGGTTAAATAGGAGAAAATTATACATCGAAACGAAACCACAGGAGGAAATCGGGACGGAAACGAGTTCCGAGGTGCTCTCACATGTAGGTGGCGCGGCCAGGGGTGGGCCCGCGCCACCCGTGTGTGAGGCACACACAGACTCTTTCTCGTGCCCTTTTTCATCTCGTGATTTTTCATATTTAGTAAAAACAGCAAAAATATTAAAGGAAGAACTTTTTGCGAAACTTTTCTGACTAGAACTGTTACCTATTCAAAAACGAACTCTGCAGGTTCCTGCAGTTTGTCTTGGATGTAATCTTCCGGAGAAACCGTTTCAATAACATCAACATCTTCATTATAAGAATCTCCAGAAATATAATGCTTGAGTCTTTGCCCATTCACCACTTGTGTAGAATCATCTTTCAATGAAACAATCTTTATAGCACCTGAGCGGTACACTTCCACAATAACATATGGTCCTTCCCATTTAGAAAGTAATTTTCCTGCAAAAAATCTGAGACGAGACCGATACAAAAGAACTTTCTCACCAACATGGAACTCTCTCTTAAGAATTCTCTTATCATGCCATTGCTTGACTTTCTCTTTGAAAAGTCTGGCATTCTCATACGCTTCGTTTCTCCACTCATCTAGAGAACTCAAATCTAACAACCTTTTCTTACCGGCTAGTTTAAAATCTTTGTTAAGCTCTCTCACTGCCCAAAAAGCTTTGTGTTCTAATTCTAAGGGCAAGTGACATGCTTTACCATAAACCATCTTATAAGGAGACATACCCATGGGATTCTTATAAGCAGTTCTATAAGCCCATAAAGCGTCATTTAACTTACTAGCCCAGTTTTTCCTAGATCTATTAACAGTCTTCTGCAAGATAGACTTGATCTCTCTATTCGAAAGCTCTACCTGCCCACTAGTTTGGGGATGATAAGCAGAAGCAATCCTATGATTGACGTCATACTTAGCAAGAGTTTTTCTAAAACTACCGTGAATAAAATGAGAACCTCCGTCAGTCATAAGATATCTAGGCACTCCGAACCTAGGAAAAATAACATCCTTAAGCATTTTTAACGAAGTCTCACCATCGACACTCTTTGTAGGTATGGCTTCTACCCATTTAGTAACATAATCAACAACAACAAGTATATGGGTATAGCCTTTTGAAGGAGGAAAAGGACCCATAAAGTCAAATCCCCAACAATCAAATGGTTCAATAACAAGAGTGTAATTCATAGGCATTTCATTTCGTCTAGAAATATTACCAACTCTTTGACATTCATCGCAGGATAAAACATACCTTCTAGAATCTTTAAAGAGGGTTGGCCAATAAAAACCTGATTGTAGAACCTTCTGTGCGGTTCTATCTCTAGCATGATGCCCTCCATAAGCACTGCTATGGCATTTTCTTAATATCTCTTGTTGCTCATATTCAGGTACGCATCTTCTCATAATACCATCAACTCCTTCTTTATATAAATGTGGGTCATCCCAAAAGTAATGCCTCAAATCATAGAAGAATTTTCTTCTTTGCTGAGCTGTAAAGGTTGGAGGCAAATACTTGGAAACAATAAAGTTAGCATAATCAGCATACCAAGGAAGGTCTCGCGAAGTTACATTTATTGCAGCCAACTGTTCATTTGGAAAACTATCATTAACAGGAACAGGATCAAAAGAAATGTTTTCCAATCTAGACAAATTGTCAGCCATAGGATTTTCAGCACCTTTCCTATCTACGATATGCAAATCAAACTCTTGTAAAAGCAACACCCATCTAATAAGCCTGGGCTTAGCATCCTTCTTAGTCATAAGATATCTAATAGCAGCGTGATCAGTATGAATAGTAACTTTAGAATCAACAATGTAAGATCTAAACTTATCACATGCAAAAACAACAGCAAGAAACTCTTTCTCAGTAGTAGCATAATTCTTCTGAGCAGCATCAAGAGTCTTACTAGCATAATGAATAACATTCAACTTGTTATCTACGCGCTGTCCAAGAACAGCACCAACAGCAAAATCACTAGCATCACACATAATTTCAAAAGGTAAATTCCAATCAGGTGGTTGAACGATAGGAGCAGTAGTTAAAGCCTTCTTAAGAGTTTCAAAGGCTTCCTTACAATCATCATCAAAGACAAATGGTACATCCTTTTGAAGAAGATTGGTAAGAGGCTTTGAAATCTTAGAGAAATCTTTAATAAACCTCCTATAGAAACCAGCATGACCAAGAATACTACGAATACCTTTAACATCTCTTGGACAAGGCATTTTCTCAATTGCCTCCACTTTTGCTCTGTCAACTTCAATACCTCTTTCAGAAATTTTATGTCCGAGGACAATTCCTTCATTCACCATAAAGTGGCATTTCTCCCAATTAAGAACAAGGTTAGTTTCTTCACATCTCTGCAAAACTTTATCAAGGTTGTGCAAACAATTATCAAAGGAGGTTCCATAGACGGAAAAATCGTCCATGAAGACCTCCACAATTTCTTCACAAAAGCCATGAAAAATAGCAGACATGCATCTTTGAAAAGTAGCAGGAGCATTGCATAAACCAAAAGGCATACGTCTATAAGCATAAGTTCCATAAGGGCAAGTAAAAGTGGTTTTCTCTTGATCATCCTTCTTAACAGCAATTTGAGAAAAACCAGAATAACCATCAAGGAAACAAAAATGAGTCTTCTTAGACAACCTTTCTAACATTTGATCTATAAACGGTAAAGGATAGTGATCCTTTTTAGTAACCTTGTTTACCTTTCTATAATCAATGCACATTCTATATCCAACAACTACCCTTTGAGGAATAAGCTCGTTATTCTCATTAGGCACAACAGTCATACCTCCCTTCTTAGGAACACAATGAACAGGACTAACCCATCTACTATCAGCAATAGGATAAATAATACCAGCATCAAGGAGTTTTAATACCTCATTTCTTACCACATCCTTCATCTTGGGAATTAGGCGGCGTTGATGCTCCACGACTGGCTTCGCGTCTTTCTCCATATTAATGGCATGCTGACATAAAGTAGGAGAAATCCCTTTTAAATCATCAAGAGTATATCCCATAGCTCCTCGGTGTTTCTTCAATATCTGCAATAATCTTTCTTCTTCCTTTCCTGAAAGTTTAGAGCTAATAATAACAGGATATATTTTCTTATAATCAATATAAGCATATTTAAGATTATCAGGCAAAGGCTTTAATTCAAAAACAGGATCTTCCTTAGGCGGCAAAGTGGTACCAAGATCCTCCACAGGCAGATTATGCTTGAGTAATGGTGGTTGACGAAGAAGAATATCGTCAATCTCTTCTCTTTCCTTGCTAAAAACATCACTTTCGTGATCTTCCATGAATTGCTGCAAGGCATTATTAGGAGCAAGAGCAATAGAAGCAAGCTGCTCAACTCGAAAATTTTCATTAGGCGTTTCATTCTCATAAGAAGTCTTAGCAAACTTAGAAAAATTAAACTCATAAGACTCTCCATTAAACTTGGTAAAAAAATTTCTCCTTCTTACAATCTATCACGGCGCCACAAGTATTCAAAAACGGTCTACCAAAAATAATAGGGCAAGTTGTACTAGCCTCCTTACCAAGTACTAGAAAATCAGTAGGGTACTTAGTCTTACCACATAGAACTTCCACATCTCGAACAATACCAAGAGGCCAAACAGTCTCTCGGTTAGCAAGCTGAACAACCACATCAATATCTTCAAGTTCACAAGCGCCAATCTCGTGCATAATTTCTTTATAAAGCTCCAAAGGAATAGCACTTGCACTAGCACCAATATCACATAAGCCATAATAGCAATGATCTCCAATCCTGACAGAAATAACAGGAACACTTGCTTTCCTATGCTTTTTAGGATGCGAGAGAATGTTAGAAGCATCTTCACAAAAAAGAATATATTCATCTCCTACATCTTTAGTAACAAGATCTTTTAATATAGCAACAGGAGACTTAATAGTAATTTGCTCATCAGGCTCTGCAGCTTTCTTAGTACTTTTATTAGACACACTTACCAAAGTAGAGTATTTCTTTACCTTCGCAGGGAAAGGTGTCTTCTCAATATAAGGTTCAGGAACGATACTATCAACTATACAAACTTCTGTAGCTGCAGCAGGTATATGACTAATAGAGTCTTTATAAGGCGCATGATATTTGTTCCAATCTTTCTTTGGAACATCAATATAGGAGGCAAAAGCCTTAAGACAATTAGCAAGAATTTGTGAATCAAGACCATAAGCAGCACTAACACTATGAAAGTCATCGGTCCCCATAAAAGATTTAATGCATTCATAATCATAGTTTATACCTGACTTCCTACCTTTGTCGTTTTCCCAACCTTCAGCATTCTCTTGTATACGGTCAAGAAGTTTCCACTTAGCATCTTCTTTCATATGAGTAAATGATCCAAAACAAGAAGTATCCAAATAATCCTTATCAGGAAGAGTAAGCCGCGCATATAAATTATCAATAACAATATTATTGGGGAGCTCATGAATGGGACATTTGAGCATCAGTAACTTCAATATCCCCCACGCTTGGGCAATACTCTCTCCATCATGAGGCCAAAAATTATATATCTTGTTACGGTCTTTATGAATTTCACTTGGAGGATAAAACTTGGAATAAAAGAGAGGCACAATATCCTCCCATGCCATAGATGGACCATCTTGGAGTAGTCGATACCACTCTTCAGCTCTGCCTTTCAATGATATAGAGAATAATTTCTTCTTGACCTGGCTTGGTGAAATACCTGCACATCTGAACAACTCGCATAATTCATGTATAAATAATACGTGATCACCCGGATGGACAGTTCCATCTCCTGAATAGCAGTTATCCATAATACGCCCAACAATTTTCATAGGTATTTTAAAAGGATCAATTTCAGCAGGCGGCGGCGGTGGTGGTTCCTCCGCATGTGCAGCAGTAGTAGTAGTAGATGTGTTTCCAAAAAGGAAACCAAATGGAGAGTTCTCCATAGCAGAGTAAAGCAAAAATAAAAGACAAAACAAAAACGATACTCACAGCGACGGTTACCTTTACCAATTCCACTCTTCAATAGCGCTACACTCCCCGGCAACGGCGCCAGAAAATAGTCTTGATGACCCACAAGTATAGGGGGTGTATCGTAGTACTTTCAATAAATAAGAGTGTCGAACCCAACGAGGAGCAGAAGGTGTTGATGAGCAGTTTTGATCAAGGAATCACTGTAAATACTAGCAAACAGGTTTTCAGGGGTATTTGGTAATTCGAGTAAATAAAGTGCGAGTAAATAAAAGACAGTAGTAACAATTGCAGCAAGTGGCCCAATCCTTTCTTCAGCAAAGGACAAGCCGGTTGTGTTCTTATAATAACCAAACGTTCTCGAGGACACACGGGAGGTTTCTGTCAAGAGCTTTCGCTTCATAGAGCCGATTGTATTTATTGGTTTGGTAAGTATTATGGGGGTGAACCTGTGCTAGCGCACTACCCTTACTAGGATAAATACACACTTGTGATTAAACCCCTTGCAAGCATCCGCAAATACAAGAAAGTAATTAAGATAAATCTAACCACAGCCTTAAACTCTATGATCCTACGCTCCCTGGTGCAATGGTTTCCCAACGGAGGTTTAGGTTTCTGTCACTCCAGCAACCCCACAATCGGTAGCCAAATACACAATGCATCTCACTAGGCCCATAAATGGTGAAGTATCATGTAGTCGACGTTCACATGACACCACTAGTGAAATAGCACCACAACAATATCAAACCATTAAATATTTCTCAACAATAATTCACTACTAACATCTTGACTTCTCCCATGTCCTCAAGAACTAAACGAACTACTCACAAGACATCATATGGATCATGATCAGAGGTGAAATAATGGTAAATAACAATCTGAACATAAACCTTAACTCAACGGTTCCACTCAATAGCATCAACTACAAGAGTAATCAACACCGGGAAAGTTTCCCCTATGAATATAACAAGATCCAACTCAAGATGTTACAGCGGGATGGCGTGGTGATGGTGGAGATGAAGGTGCTGGTGATGGAGATGATGATGATGATCCCGATGAAGTCCAGTGCGATGGCGATGACGATGGCGACGATCTCCCCTCTCCGGGAAGGAATTTCCCCGGCAGATTTCTCTCTGCCGGAGAGCTTTCTCTCTCTGGTGTTCTCCGCCCCGCAGAGGTGGCTGTGTCTAACTCTGAGCCTCCCCTTGACTTAGGTTTTCGGGGACGATGATGTACGTGAAGGGGCAAGACCAGAGGTGGGCCAGGGTGGCCTCACGTGGGGCCCGCGCGGCCAGGGGGCTGGCCGCGCCGCCCTGACGTGTGGAGCCCCCCTGGCTCCTCTCGACTCCTCCTTCTGGCTTCGTAGGTCTTCTGGGAAAATATAATTTCTGGGTATTTTTCTGGAATTTTCCTGATCTTCAAAATATAGTCTCTTGATGGTCCCTTTTCCAGCAGAATCCTGACTCCGGCAGCAACTCCTCTGATGATCATCAAACATGTGGAAACAAAGGAAATAACATAAGTATCAACTCTAAATATGAAATATATCAATGAATAACAGTAAATTATGATATAAAATAGTGATGCAAATTGGACGTATCACCGGCTGGCGCGTTCGTCGTTGAACTTGGAGCGGCGCTCTGCCTCCCGGCGGGCTTGGTGCTCCTCCTCCTCCAGGCCTCGCGAGGAGGACGCGTTAGCATCTCCCCCGGTGGGCTGGTTTGATACGGCGGATTCGTTGTCAGAGGAGTCTGAGAGCACCACGGTGCGCTCAGGGCGCCTACGACGTGCCTACCGCTCGCCAGATTCGGCATCGTCATCGTCAAGATCTCCAGAGGCCATGGGCCTCGCTCCTCTTGTTGCCGGGTCCTGCTCCGAGCTAGCCGCTGGTGTGCTCGGGAGAGGACCAGGTACGACACTGTCAGCGAGGAGCGGGCCCCAGGCGTTGAACTTCAAGATCCCCACCGTGATGCGGCTGGCCTCTCGAGCGCCCAAGTTGTAGATCGGCAGGGCAGTGCGCGGGATGGCGGGGACGGCGGCGGAAGAGAAGAAGGCTCTTATTACCTCCTCCCGAGCGTCGGCGTTGAGCTTGCTGATGTGAAGCCTGAGGTCGTCTCCGGTCCTGTGCCTCCAGATCTCCCAGCGGTGGTCCTGAAGGGGGGCGATGCGTCAGGTGACAAACTCCACCCCGACCATGGTTCCCGTGACGCCGGCCTTCCGGAGATCTCGGATTCATGGGCGGAGCGTCTTCAGGGCTTCCTTAGGAAGGGCCTCGCTGGCCCAGGTGGTGAGCTTGACGGGGGGCACCCCGGTGACGAGGAAGAGCTCCGATTCTTCAAGGATGTCAACAAAGAACCAGCGGCTCCGAAAGTCTTCAACTTTCTTCATCCACTTCAAGTCGATGAAGTCGCCCTCCGTCCCGGCGGTGGCGATGAAGGAGATGCAGCCGGAACTCTGGTTCAGCCCAGAGGACCGGAGATAGAAGAGGTGGCGAAAGTACGCCACCGACGGCTTGATGCCGATCCATGCCTCGCAGGCGTATGCGAAGACCGCTAGCAAGGTGACGGACTTGGGGTGCAGGTGGATGGCCTGGATCCCGTAGGTCTCCAAGATCGCTAGGAAGAAGGGGGAGAACGGCGGCACCAAGCTGGCGAAGGCAGAGAAGAGGAAGAAGGGCTGCACCGTCGCAGGTAGAGTGTCCCGCGGCGCGCGGCTGTGCCAGATGCGGGTGGTGCCCCACTCGCTGTTTGTGCTCCCGACCATCTCTCGGACGGTCAGGAGCTCGCGGCTGCTCTTGATGCGGGATTTGAGCAGGGGCGCCGCCGGCCGCGGCACAGCTTCAGAAGACCTCTCCACTTCGGTGGCCCTTTGAGGTGCCATGGCTTTCGGTCGGGGGCGAGTTGCTGTGGGAGGATGGAAGGCTCAAGGGATTTGGGTGCGCAAGATCTTTAGCAAGGGAGGTGACGGCTGTGATGTGCTGTGAAAGAGGGAAGGGAGCCTTCTCTGGCAAGCTTTAAAGGAGGCAGGGAGGGCGCGGTTTCCGAAATGACGCCCTCGATGCGACGGTTCAAAAACGCCCGTTACTCCACCCACTACGCACGATCTCCACGCCGCTTCGCTTTGCCAACTGCAGGGGCGCCACGTGTCCACGGCCTCTGCATCCTCACATGGTCCTCTGGCCGCACATTGACGCATGCCGTTGGAGGGCCCAGCAGCTTTTGGGGACCCCTGGCCCTTCGCCCCCTCAAGAGGGCGCGTTCGCGGGCTAGGCTCCCGGGGGCTACTATCGGTGTTCTGGATACTGGGGTATCCCGGTCCACCTGCTCCTAGGCCCCTTCAACGGCCCAGCTTTGGCCCAGGGGTGGAACGACGACCGAAGCCAGCGGAGAAGACCCTCATGAGGAGGCACCTCATGAGGAGAACGACGACCAAAACTGCTAAGGACCAGAAGACCTCCTCACGAGCTTCCGCTGGTGAGGGGAGGGACAACCTCCATGTCACCTCGGCACGTTTGCGTGTAGAGCAAGAAGATAAGGGCAGAAGACCGCGTACCGCCCACGCTACCTCCGACAGGGAGGAGACCAACTTTCGCCATGCCTGCATAAAGTGGCACAGTGATTGTTGGCCACCCCCCTAAAAATAGCATGGACGGTGCAGGGCGCCAGAGGAAGACGTCAGCTTCCTCCACCCACTCCGGCGGACCGGCGCCACTACTCTACGAAGACTACGTCCACGAAAGAATCAAGTCTACAGCTGTCCTCCCTCCTTAGCCGTGTGTGGCAACCCCTTCCCCAAGATGATAAGGGGAAGGAGGACCTTGGCACTATAAAAGGAGGGGAGGCCACCCCTTAGAGGGGATTGAATCTTCATCTCTGGGCTCCTAGCTAGGCTAAGTTGGTTCTTCAACCTCCGGCCAGTTAGAGCTCTGTAACCAAGACCTTGTACTCCTCGCGAGGTATCGCGTCGTAATACAAGAAGGCAGGAAGTAGGGGCTTTACCTCACCATGAGAGCCCTAAACCTGGGTAAAGCTCGGCGTCCCTCTCTGCAGTGCGTTGTGCGTTTGACGACTCGAGGCTTCCGTCACCGTGTTTCGTTGCGATCCAAGATCTCCCACGTTCAGCCCCCTGCGTTCGAATCTTTGGGTCCGTCGCGTGGTACCCCGTGTTCTTGCGACACGAAATCCATCAACAACTACAATAACTCAAAATAGAGAAATAAAATATACAATGCATAATGTGATTAAGTACCTCATTAACGTCATCTTGGGAATAGAACATGAAGTGAGACCGCTGAAAAACGTCTGGATTTAAGTATTCTACCCTGCCGTGGGTTATCCTGAGATCCAAATTTTCATCCCTTGCAAGGAGGAAAACCTCTTGGGCATGTTGCACCCTGTCATTAAAAGAGGGTAACTGAACAGGATGTTCCACCTTTACTCTAAAGAGAGTGATGTCGTAATGTGCTTGGTAGTAGAGCAAGTTGGCCTCTGCAGTGGTCTCGTCTAGCAAATGAACAATAACCTAAAACAAGGATTGCCAAAAAGACCAGTCAAGATGCATAAAGGCTAGGTAAACGGAGTTATTTGACAATTGAGCAATGAAGGATGGACTAGTTGGATGGAAGCCATATATATAGAACAATGCCAAAGCAATCACACATGAATAGAAAATATGTCGTTTGTAGTTCACCTTAGCATTTAGGTCATACTCAGTTTTGCCTAACCAGTTGTCGAACTTCGGGCGGTTCGAGCGGATCAGATGCGCAGTTGTCAAAACAGTGCCGGTTTTGTTCTTCTCGTCCCAGTCGATCCAAAAACCAGAACACCATAGTGGTGGCTTACTGCCTGCAGGTTTATACATCAACTCATACAGGAAATTATAAATAGTTTTTTTTTCAAAATGGGGCGGTCCCAGGCTCTGCATCAAAATGATGCATATGGCTTACTTATTATATTATGTTACCAATGCAGGAAATTATAAATAGTTTAGCAAGCCAGCAAATATGTTACCGATGTAGGATGAGAGGGCAACGAGGAATTTTGCTGCGGAGAGCACTGCTTTGGTCCCAGATTCACGGATGGGGACAAGCAGCGAATCTGTGGCCAGGCAGGAGGTGGGCACGAAGTTGTCAAGCGTGGGCATCTACATCTGGCGACCTGCACTAGTAGAAAAAAGGGCTTCCATTCGCCCTCATTAGTCCCCAACGTGTTTGGTCCGCGGCTAAAGGGTCCATCAGTCCCGGTTCGTTTGAAAATGTGGGCCAGGGGGCATTAGTCCCGGTTCAAATGGGCCCTTCGGTCCCAGATTCAGCCACCAGCCGGGACTAATGCCTTTGGGCCTTTAGTCCCGGCTTGTGGCTCAAACCGGGACTGATGGACCCCCTTTAGTCCCGGTTCGTGCCACGAGCCGGGACTAAAGGGCAGTTCAAACAAACTGCCACTACCGCGTATCGTTTCGGAAATCGCTGCGCCATTACGATCGATCGTTTTGGTAATATGGAACGACGAACGCATCGGGAGAGTTTCAGTAATCAACACTGGCGGCCCTCTCTTGATCTTCTTCTTCCTCTCCATCTTTAGTATATAAGAAACCTTCATTAGCTTTCTTGATCATCATCTTCGTCCTAATCTCTCCTCAAAACCACCATATAGCCTAAAGCTCTAGCTCTCTCACCGGCCGGCGGCAATCAAGCTCTCACCGGCGGCAAGCTCTCTCACCGCCAATCAAGCACTCTCACTGGCGGCAAGCTCTCTCTCCATCTCATTTCAATGGAGCCGGCGACGCGGGTGCATAATCTCACCGCCGAAGGGATGGAATTCACCATCACGGAAACCGTCCGTGCATCAACGGTGGAGAAGTGGCTCCACGCTGTCAAGGAGCGGTTCCTCGATGCCGCACCGGTCAAATGTGTGGGCTTGGACTGCGAGTTCACCACCCCTAAGGATAAGCTTCATCAGCGTGCCGCCCTCCTTCAACTCTCGGTGGCGTCCGAGGTTTTGCTCTTCCAACTATGTCGGGCTGATCATGTGCCGCAGCTGCTCAGGGATTTCTTAGGGGATAAATTCTGTGGCGCGGCTATCGGCAATGACGTGCGCATGCTGTCTCCATACAGAATTCAAATTTCGTCGGTGCACGACCTCCAAGTGATCATACTAAACCCCACCACGAAACCAATTCCGAGTCTATATGATCTGTCCAATGCTACTATTGGGACAAAGCTTGAGAAGAGAAGAAGATCAAGAAGAACAAGAAGAAGGGCGGCGACGAGGAAGAAGAAGAAGATGAACTTATATATGGTTGGGCCAAAGTTCCATTAAGCGACAAGCAAGTGTTGTATGCCGCTCTAGACGCTCGCTTGAGCTTTGAGATTGCTAGGAGTTATTGGAAGCTAGAAGGCTACTAGCTAGCTAGATGTGTGTGTGGTGTGGTGTGCGAGTCGAGTGCATATATATATGAAAAAATGTACTCCATTTTATTTGGTTAACAAGTCTATTATATTGCTATTATTTTGGATTTTTCAAGTTTTTTGGTCTTTTTTGAATATTTTAATTATTAAAACTAATAATTAAATTATGTATAAAAATTATTTTGAATTCATTCATGCTTATTATTACTTCATCAATGTTGCTTAATTTGTGAATTTATTTGGAATTTAAAAAAAGTAATATTATATGTTTCCTAAGTGTATAGGTTAATAGAATTGGTAGCATACTATTATCAATAAGTCGCGAGCGCAGTCTTGGAAGCTAGTAGGGAAGGAATAGAGAAGTTAAGCGTGCTAAGGGTGGAGTAGTGTGAGGATGGGTGACCAACCAGGAAGTGAGGACCACAAGTACTTATAATTTGACATGACAATGGAGTGAGGACCATACTCTTGGAAGCTAGTAGAGGGAAGGAATAGAGATGATTAGATAATAGAGAAATAAAAAAATACAGAAATAAAGAAAATACAGAAATTCCGAAACAGAAAATACAAATTTTATTCCGAATGGACCTTTAGTCCCGATCCGTGTTACGAACCGGGACCAAAGGTCCTCCAGCCGCAGCACATGCCCCGGGCCACGTGGAGGACCATTGGTCCCGGTTCGTAAGCAATCGGGCCTAAAGGCTGAAGCCTTTAGTCCCGCTTTGTTAGTCCCGGTTGCTACAACGGGGACTAATGGGCGTTACAAACCGGGACCAATGGCCTTTTTTCCACCAGTGCTGCATTGCATCATAAAGCTTTGTTTACATTGTTTGTTGTGTATTGATCGATCGGCTAGAGTCAGATGCTGAGAACATATATAACCACAACCACCACTCTTCTCTAACGTCGGTGCCCTACCAGCCAAACCCTAATAAACCCCCCACCACGAAAAACAGTGAAATTAGATTGTTAAAAAATCTACATGGTCTGTGAAAAAAGTCAGTCCCCGTGATCCAGTGGCTAGTCGATGGAGCAAGAAGTTGAAAAGACAATAAGAAGATGAATCCATAATACATGCGAGCTCAACTAACCAATTTTCTCTTCGAATTTTTGCTGTAGAGGCTCGAAGGCCTCGTACAGTTCCACGCTGTACTCCTGGTGATCGGCGATGCAGGGCTCACATATCGGGGAGCTGGGCGCAGATGAAACCACCTCTTCCTCTTCCATCTTCTCCGTAGTCTCCACACATCTCTTCGTGGCCTCCCTCTCGTCCTCGTCGTCCTCGCGGCGGCGGATGGATGTACTACCGCGTTCGCCGGCGGCGGACGTTATTTTCTTCCTCTTGGATCTATGCCTCTTTTGACCTCCCCATCCCGTGGGCATGGTGACGGCTGCCTGCTGCTGCTGCTACGGTGGTCCGGCGCCGGCCGGCCGGAGCAAGCTAGCAATCTGTTCTGATCTCTTTCGCGGTCGGAGTAAATTAAAAAGAATGTAAGGTCGAGTTAGATTTGATTTTGGCAACCATCGATCGAGCTAGGTAATTTTTGCGACTTGATCTATACTCTCTACCGTATATATGTGTGTTCAAGAAAAAAAAACAGAAATTAGGGCATCCTAATAAACCATATTCTGCCCGTGACATGTCTGCATGCCGTGCCGGTGCTGCAAGCCTCGTATGCTAAACGGTGCATAGCCCTGGGATTGATCGAGCTGGAAAAGGGATTTGTAATTTAACTTTTACTTAAGCATGCATTTATGTCGGAAATATATCATGACAATTTATACACGTCGGCTTTTTGACAAGAAATTCTCATCAGAAATTCAATCACATGGCGAAAACTCAAGATCCGTAGTCTGCGCAATTGATCTGATCGATAGCACCGGACTATATTTTATTTGAAGCAACCCTTTTGATATGAATGCTGTGAAATGAAAAATACAAACATAATTTCAATAAGTGTATATATTTTTTTACCTTTATGATTTTTATCAGGCTAACTAAATTATGCGCGTCTGCTGCTATATGGATGCAAAAGAAAATGAATAAGAAAGAACTCAAGAAGTAGGAGCTTTTGTGTGCAAAACCGGTGAGAACTATATATGCCATCACAAATGGTTTTAGTGAGGGCGTGTTCTCTGTAAAACAAAAACACGAATCTTGAAGAAAAAAAAGGACTGGTGGATACACGTGATAAAAGCCTAGATACTCACATACATGAGGATTTACTTTCACCGAGGAGCTAGGCGGCACTTTGAGAGCCCCCTTTATTTTTGAAAAACAGTGTATGTTGGTTGAGGAACCATGTTAGCGCATCCCAACTATTTGACTCGTAAAATTTGATAAAAGATAATCCGTAGCAACGCACGGGCATTCAGCTAGTGCCCCGTAAAACGCGAGTAGAGGGCCCTGTATCAGGAAAATTGGTCGCGACTAACAGAGAGTTCATCAATCCGACCCCTTATCTCACCCCGTATATTTTAAAAAAGCAAACCCCGGGAAAATTCATAGGTAGTTCTTCATTGATCATAGATAGGGATTTACAAAATTGCGCGATCCTACTGGATCGCGACTTCTACATTGCTAACCTACTCGTCGAGGATGACGACCGGAGTGGTGGCGGCGGCCTCCCGAGCCATCAGCTCATTGACGGCGGCGATGGCCGCCGCCGCCTCCTCCGCCTCTGCCCGAGCCTTGTCCTCGGCGTCCTTCTTGGACGCGGCCACCGCCTCCAAGAACAGGGGGTCCTCCCCCTCCTCCGCCTCCTCTTCCTCATCGGCGGCTCGCGGCGCTCCGCCGCTGGAGCTCCCCTCCTCCGGCGCGTGCTTCTTCTCCCACGCCGCCTTCCACGCTTGCTCCTGCTTCCACCGGTGCCGCCACTTGTCAAAATCAGCGCCGCTCATCGGCTTCAATGGAGGGTCGGCCTTGTAGTAGCGGCCGCCCTCCGTGAAGTCCCGCAGCGACGGCGGCATCCACTCGGAGTGGACGTATTTGCACGCCGCACGCCGACTCCCGGCGGCGGAGTACTTGCAGTGCCGGCGCCATGCCTCCTCCAGCTCTTCTGGCTTCGATCCGGCGGCGGGCGACAGGGAGCCTCGACACTGTCAACTCATGCTCGCGGCGGTGCAAATGCGGGGAAGTGGGGTTGGGAATTGCTCGCCGGAGTAGGAAGTGGCGGCGGCGGGGCTAGGGTTGTGAGTGAGGGGTTGGCCCCCCACTCGCACCCTTACCCAGTATAAGTACGGGGCGGCGGGGTGGGTTTGCCGGGCCCTGTATTCTGCCGATACGGGCCGACCTGAATATGGGGCCTGCTAGACGGCCGCTTTCGCCCTCACCCCCTATCCCGCCGGAATTATAAGGGCCCCGTACGTTTTGAGGGGCCTGTTAGACATGCTCTAACTCCAGCCAACTCTAATAGGCTCTCTTGGGACCCAACAACCACACCGTTCAAAAAATTGAATGGGGAATGGCATAGAAGGGCCTAGAGCAGCATTGATAAATCACCTGTTGAAATTCATATTACAAATGACTTGGAAAAAGAAGACATATGGGATAGTCCCACAAATTAACAAAAATGTACCCTCTTAGGATAACAAAACAAAAGAGATCGGGTCCTTCACAACCATCATAACCAGGACCCCAATGCTAGATGTCCTTCTCACCGGGGACATAACCACTTGGGAGACGAATGGCTAAACCATGTCGTCTGGATTCTGACAGAGGGCACTAGTGGAAAACGGGTCTAATATTCCAGGGCATTAGTCCCGGTTGCACTATGAACCGGGACTGATGCCCTGGGCCCCACCACTTTTTCGGCCGCAGGACCCCAGAACCCATTAGTCCCGGTTTGTTTTGAACCTTTAGTCCCGGTTCGTAATACGAACCGGGACTAAAGGCTCTGGGGTCGAATCCGGCCGTTGCCAGGCTCATTAGTCCCGACTGGTAACACCAACCGGGACTAAAGACCTAGCCTTTAGTCCCGGTTGGTAATACCAACCGGGACTAATGAGTTTCCTATATAAAACATCTCCTTCTTCCTCCCCGAGCCAGCCACTCCCCCTCTCCACTCTCAAGTGTTCTTCATGCAACAAAGCTAGCTCGAGTTCATCCTCTTTGACCATCATTTTTTGTCACAAATTGGTGTCCCCACTTCAATCTAAGTGGACTAAAAGGTGAGGAACTTTGTGCTTTTGTCTTTCATTGGTAATTTAGCTCATTTAATGCTCCAGAAGTAGAGAGATTTGTGAATTTTTTATGGGAGCAATTATTTAGATGTTCATTTGATTATGTGTAGAAGTAGATGAAGATAGAGGTAGAAATAGAGGTAGAGATAGAGATATAGATAGAAATATAAAATAGAAAATTAAAATAAAGATAGAGAGATAGAGATAGAATTAAAAATAAAAATAGAAGTAGACATAGCTAACATAGAAATAGAAATAGAGATAGAGATAGAGATAGAAATAGAAAAATAGAAATAGCGATAGAAATAGAGATAGATGTCGTAGGATGGAGCTTCCGAAGATGCCGTAGGGCGTGAGCACCAACGACATCTTCGAGAAGCTCCGCCACGGGAGATTTCCCAATTGACGAGGGGTTAACTCGACAAATGTCCTAAATGAAGGACTTAGGATCGGGGAGATAGGGTGTCGGATGAACTCGATGGTAAAGTTAGTCGAAATAGGTGTGTGTCGAAAGTAAACTTTGGGTGTTCAACCTGGCTTGCTTTCAATCTGGCCTACACCGTCCCCTCCTGGCCCCTTTATATAGGTGGCCAAGTCTCGAGGATCGGGTAGGGTCCGATACAGATTACAATATCGATATACGGTAGGAACTCGTATTCGACTATCATTACAATTGGGCCTAGCTACACGGGCCTTAGGGGTACTCAACTAACGGGCTCTATTAGCTATACCCTTGTCAGTGGCCCCTGGGATTCTACCAGAATTGCAGATTCGGGTTGAATCTCTAATCTTCGATTTGATCAATTCTTCAACTTCTTCTTATCTTCAAATCTTCGACTTGGTCTTTCGACTTATTTTCATGATATTCTTTCGCAAGGGGTTTTGATGAACAAGCCTGACAACTCTGACGGATCAAGAGGTCAGTTAACTGCTGGAACAGATACTTGTCACCTACTTCAAATTCAATCCCCTTGGACTTGAATTCGGGATACCGGTCAAACCCACTCTTTTGCCGCATTTAGGACTTACAAAGAATGAATCCCAGTGATTCTCAGGGTACCCAGTGCGTCCACCAGGATTTTCTTCGCGTCGTAGACACGGATACATACTAGCAGAGCGCATCCATGTGCGTATACCAGGCCACACAGGACGGATCCTGGGGTCTTACCTTCATGATAAATCACAGCATTCGAGTTTCATTGCGATAACGCAACTCGAGAATCTTATGTCGCATCCAAGTTTTTGACTGATAAAATCAAAGAATTTCGGACTTTAAATTGATCTTCTTCGCTCCCGATGGGAGTAATCTCTCTGCACTTTGTCGACTATGTAGTCGAAGTTTGTATGCTAATCTTTCTTCATCTCCATTATTTATTATCTCATCCTCTATCAGGTGCGCGCTCAGCGCTCCCGATGGGAGTAGCCCCCGAGGCTATGCTTGGATACTTGTAGTCAAGCATAGGCTCAAAGTTCAGTTCTTCTTCCTCCTGATTGCAAGCCCCCGAGTCCAAGTCGAGGTTTTCATATCGTGCAACCACAGTCTCCTCTTCTTGTTTTTTTTCTCTTTGGTATTATCGTCTGCTGTGTGCAGAATTTAACTCCTATTATAAAATATGTTTACGGGCCTTGCTTTAGCACGGGGGCCCGATAATACGTGCTTATAAATAAAGCACCTTCTGGCAAGGGTAAAAACCCTAATCAGATTCCTCCTCCGCCGCATCATCTTCTCCCTCCATCTAGGGTTTTCCTAGCCTTTTCCTTTGTCCACATGGCTGATGCAGATGGTTCTCGTCTGAACCTTGGCTCTCCGGTGGCGCCGTGAGGTCGAGGTCGCCCTCGTGGAAGCAAGAACAAGAACAACGCAACCCCAGCCGCCGCAGGATCATCATTGGCTGCTCCGGTTAAGCGCCGCCCCGGTCGCCCACCTGGGAGCAAAAATAAGCCCAAGATGACTGGTGCTGCCCCAGGTTCAAGCGCCCTTCCTCCTGCTGCTCCCACTGCTCCTCCCAGAATCTTTTCCTTCTTTTGCATTGCTATGGCACAGTGCCGTGAGATTCAGCATCTTCCGCTGAATTTCACCAAGTTCATGGATGGGCGGGAACTGCGGGAAGCGGTTCTCCGTGAACAGTCTGGCAGTGGGACTCCATACGAGGTGGAGGTTTGGTATGATGGCAACGGCGAGCAGTACTTGAGGGATGGCTGGTCACAATTTGCAGAAGACCACGACATCCACCAAGGCTTCTTCATGGCCTTTGACTTCCACATCGGCACGTCGAAGTTCGACGTGAAGATCTATGACGGCACCCAGTGCCAGAAGAAGTACGAAGCTGAAGTCCATTTCCATTAGGATCTGCTTTTTATGTAATTTCGCTTAACAATGTCCTTGCTGCCATGTTATCTGTAATGAATATTCGTACTCTACTTTTGATGGTTTTACTAGTACCATGAAAACAAGTCACTGTTCTGAGGTATGCTTGAGATATATCGGGTTCTTTGCGAACCAATTGGTATGAAGAATATCGGGTTCTTTTGTGAACCAAATTCTTTGAGTATTATCGGGTTGTCTGCACAACCTTTATATTCAAAAAGGTCTCCATGTCGCGATAGAAATTTCGTTCGTACAACCCGAGGGTTGAAGCCCCCAAGCGGAGAAGTAGAAATACTTGTACAATTTTGTCGAGTTCAACCCAAAGAACCCGACCTATGGCCTCATGTTCTGGGTTCAGAAGGTTAACTCGAGTTTAATGATACCACTAGATTTATTCTACGCGTAAAAACGTCGTAGCTGCTCTGCATTCCACGGATTGCTCTCGTCTTTTCCTGTCTTCTTGTCTTGTAGTCGATATGCTCCTCCTGGAATTACTTCTGTGACGATGTAGGGTCCTACCCAAGGGGACTCCAATTTGCCATGGCTGTCTTGCCTGAGTCGCAGAACTAGATCTCCCACCATGAAAGATCGTGGACGAACTCGACTACTGTGGTAGTTTCGCAGGCTCCACTGATACTGCGTTGCTCTTTCTAATGCCTTATCCCTCGCTTCATCTAGTGCATCGACATCGTTTTCCAGTGCTTCTGTCGAAGTTGTTTCGTTGTATGCCGTCACTCTTGGGGCCTCGTGTGTAACTTCGACTGGAAGCACAGCTTCTGCGCCATGGACCAGGAAAAAAGGAGTTTCTTGAGTTGCTGCGTTAGGCGTAGTTCTTAGGCTCCAAAGAACGGAGGGCAATTCTTCTACCCAAGCGCTCTTGGCTTTCTCGAGAGGTGCTAAGAGCCTCTTTTTTATGCCACTACATATCAGGCCATTGGCTTTTTCGACTTCCCGTTTGTCTTCGGGTGCGCCACAGATGCGAATTTGAGCTTGATCCCTAGTCCTTCGCAGTAACTCTTGAATTCCTTTGAAGTGAAATTTGTCCCGTTGTCTGTGATGATGCTGTATGGTACACCAAAACGGAATACTATTGACTTGATGAAGTTGATTGCTGCTATAGAATCTTGAGTTGTTACCGGGGCCGCTTCCACCCACTTGGTAAATTTATCGACTGCCACTAGCATGTAAACATGCCCTCCTGGCCAGGATTTGTGCAGCTTTCCTACCATATCGAGGCCCCATTGCGCAAAGGGCCAAGACAATGGTATTGTTTGTAGCTCCGCTGCTGGTGCATGCGGTCTAGATGCGAATCTTTAACATGCTTCGCACTTTCGAACTATATCTTTTGCGTCTTCGATGGCTGTTAGTCAATAGAATCCTGCTCGGAAAGCTTTTGCCACGATTGCTCTGCTGCTAGCATGATGGCCACATACTCCGCCGTGTATGTCTTTTAGTATTGTTTGTCCTTCCTGGGGCGTTACACAATGCTGCAGAACGCCGGTAATACTCTTCTTGTATAATTTCCTCTGTAACACGACAAACGCTTTCGATCTTCGAGTTATCCTCTTGGCCTCCACTGCATCTTTTGGTAATTTTTTATTTATCATGTATGCAAGATATGGCTGCATCCATGTTTCTTCTATCATCATGACCTCCTCTGGTTCCGACGTAGCCCCCGAGCCTGCTGTAGTAGTCGAACTTTTTTCACTTTTTATTGATCTCTCCACTATTTCCTCCCAAAATACTCCGGACGGCACGGGTAAACACTGTGGCCCGATATTTACTAAATTGTCGGCTTCTTCATTACTGTTCCTGCTTATGTGCAAGACTTCACATCCATCGAATGTTCCTTCTAGATAATGATACAAATTCTTGTAGGCCATCATGTTGTTATTGATTGTATCACATATGTTCATAACTTGCTTGACAACAAGGTTAGAATCTCCAAATATTTTTAGGCGAGTTGCTCCACATGCTTTAGCCATCTTCATTCCGTGCAACAAAGCCTCATACTCTGCTTCATTATTAGAAGCCTGTGGAAAGCTCATCCTTAAGACGTACTTCAATTTGTCGCCATGAGGCGATATCAAAACTACTCCTGTGCCTGCGCCTTGGACTCTCTTAGAACCGTTGAAGTACATTGTCCAAACACTAGATAAGTCTGGTGGTCCCGTGCTCTGCAGCTCCAGCCACTCTGCCGTAAAATCTGGCAAGACTTGCGACTTGATCGCCTTCCTTTTTTCGTACGTGATGTCCATGGGAGACAACTCGATTCCCCACAAAGAGACATGTCCTGTTGCTGAAGGATTGTTCAATATGTTCGACAATGGCGCCTCATTGACCACTATAATTGGGTGCACCACAAAGTACTGTCGCAGTTTACGTGCGGTTGTAAAAACACTATATGCCAACTTCTGATAATGCGGGTACCTCTGTTTTGTTGGGGATAACACTTCACTGATGAAATATACCGGCCTCTGGACGCCATGGGCTTTTCCTTCTTCGCTTCTTTCGACTACTAATACTGTACTCACCACTTGATGCGTTGCGGCGATGTACAATAGTAGTGGTTCTTTTTCTTTTAGTGCGACCAGCACTGGTGGCGTGAAAAGCACTTTTTCAAATGTGCAAACGCTGCGTCTGCTTCTTCTGTCCATTCAAATTTATCGTCTGACTTCTTCATAAGTGCATAAAAAGGAAGCGCATTTTCCCCCAGTCGAGCAACGAAGCGACTTAGTGCCGCGACGCGTCCTGCGAGTTTCTGTACGTCGTGTAGTTTCGTGGGTTTCCCCATTGTTAAGATTGCTTGAATCTTCTCCGGGTTTGCCTCTATTCCTCGTGCTGATACCAAGAACCCCAAAAGTTGTCCTGCTGATACGCCAAAAGAACACTTTGTCGGGTTAAGCTTAAGCTTGTACCTGCTCAGGTTATCGAAGGTTTCTGCCAAGTCGCTGATTAAAGATTTCTCCTCTCTTGTGGTGATGACTACATCATCGATGTAGACTTGGATGTTGCATCCTATTTGGCTTCCGAGGTAATTTTGCATCATCCGTTGATAAGTTGCTCCTGCATTTTTTAGGCCGAATGGCATTACTTGGTAGCCAAACACTCCGTATGGTGTGATGAAGGCCGTTTTTTCTTCGTCTTCTTTCTTCAATTTGATCTGATTGTAACCAGAATACGCGTCTAAAAATGAAAGCCTCGCGCATCCCGCTGTTGAATCAATTATCTGATCGATTTGTGGTAGGGGGAAGGGATCCTTTGGACAATGCTTATTGAGAGATGTGTAGTCGACACATATTCTTTGTACGTCTATGTTCTTCTTGGGTACTATGACTGGGTTCGATACCCAACTCGAAGTTTTGATTTCTCTGATAAATCCGGTGTTTTCTAGCCTGTGCAATTCTGACGCTATCGCCTTCCTTTTAGGTTCATCAAATCGCCTCAATGGTTGCTTGACTGGTTTTGCCTTAGGATCTACATTTAGTGCGTGCTCGACGAGTTCCCTGGGAACCCCTGGCATGTCCGATGAACACCAGGCGAAGATTTCCCAGCGCTCATAGAGGAACTCGATGAGCGCGCCTTCCTATGCGGTATCCAAGTTCACCGCAATTGATGTCGTCTTGTTTGGATCTGTAGGGTGGACCTGAATTTTCTTCGAGTCCTACGTTGTGTCAAAAGCCTGATCTAGCAGGGATCGTCCAACGTTAGGTAGCACATTATGATCCGTTTCTCCTTTTAACCTCTCATATTCTGCTGTCATGCCGAAGGTTTGCGCCATCCTGTTGAATTCTCTGTCGCATGTGTTGGCTACTTCAAAGCTTCCTTGTACTGTAATTGTTCCTTTGGGCCCTGCAATTTTTAATGTAAGATACGCGTAGTGTGGTACTGCCATGAATTTTGCAAATGCTGGGCGCCCCAGGATTGCATGATATTGTGACGGCCAGTCCATAACTTTAAATTCCAGCTTCTCTCTTCTGTAGTTGCCGCTACTACCAAAGCAGACATCGAGTTCTATTCTTCCCAAAGGGTAGTTTGCGGCTCCTGGTACTATTCCATGGAAAGAGCAATCTGTTGGCTTCAGACTCATCAGCGAGATGCACATTGCCTTTAGGGTTCTAGCATATATTAAGTTTATGCCACTCCCTACGTCCATGAACACTCTTCCGATGTTGTACCCTCCTATTTGCGCCTTTAAAACCATAGGCGAGTGGCCTGGCCTGGGAACTTTCCTCGGGTGGTCTGCTCTACTGAACTTGACTGGTTGTTCTGACCACCGTAGGTACTCTGTGGTAGCTGGTGGTGATGATATTGCTAGGTTTACTTGCCTAGATATGCTCTTTCGCTCTTTCTTTGACTTGGGCACCGGTTGAATCATGGCTGATATGTAAACTTTTGACTCTAGGTGCCTTGCTAGCCTTTGCATTTGATATCCCTGACTTCTGTGTTTTTCTCCTTGCCTCCCTCCTTGACTTGAGCCCATGGCGCTTTGCAACCTTAGGAATGTTCTACAATCCTTCATCTGATGATTGGAGACTCTTTTCCCGTCGAGATATGCGTAGTGGATTCGACAAGGTCCGTATAGCATATCCTCGGCCGAAGGACCAGAGTATCTCGATTTTTCTACTCCTCTTGCTTGAAACCTCCTATTTTCATATCCTTCCTCTTCTTCTACTACGTAGCCCGCGGCAAGCTGACTTCACCTTTCTTGGTTACCCCTGCTGCGATATCGTCTCCTCTGTCTGCTTATTCTATTGACTTCTGGTGAACGTCCTCTTTTATTATTGTATACGTCTTCTCCATCAGCGAACTTGTTGGCTTGCTCCATTAACTCAGCTACTGTCGTAGGTCTTGCTCTTCCTATTTCTTCCACGAGATCTGAGCGACGATGTCCGGCCGTGAAGGCGTCTATTGCTCGTTCGTCGGAGACGTCCTCTGCTGAATTTTTGATTATACTCCAGCGTTGTATATACGAACGTAGAGTTTCGCCTTTCCTCTGCACGCATGCCTTGACTTCCTCCAGTGATGCTGGGCGCTTATATCTTGAACAAAAATTTCGTGCGAATTGACTTTCGAGTTCCCCCCAACTTCCGATGGATTCGTTGGGTAGGGTATTCAACCAGGACCGTGCTGCGCTGGTGAGATGTAGCTGCAAATGTTGCATTGTAGTCGCCTTTTTTCCCCCCAATATCTGTACTACCTGCATATAGTCCGATAACCATAGGGTAGGTTCTTGTGACCTGTCATACTTATGCTGGTCGTGTGGCAGTTTGAATCCTTTGGGTACCCGCGTTTTGCGAACCCTGCGGGAAAAGCATAACGCACCCATCTCTTTATCATCGTCTTTATAATTCTCTTCCCTCCAAGCATGACGCGATTTCTTTACTCGAGCTTGCGCTATTATATTTCTTGCGTCCTCTTTCCTCCTCTGACGCCTTTCCTCTTTTGATGACTCGCTGTATTCGCTGTCCGCGAAGTTGTATCTGAACTCCTCTTTTTGATTTTCCTTGCATCTTGTCGACTTTGTCTCTGGGCCTTTTTCCCTGATCTTGCTTCCCACTATTCCAAGGCTTCGTATCGCGGCTCGGTGCATATCTTCTCGCGGGTCCCCAGGTTCTGGTCTTGTAGTTAGTAAATACGCTTGTGCTGCTACCAATGCTGCTTCTGGCGTTTCTTGTATGAAGTTGTCTTCCTCCTCTTCTAGCTGTGGGGTAGGGCTCCTTGAGTACCTTTGTTCTCTGCTGCGCGCCGTCACCCCTCTATTGTGCTTTGGGTCTCCGTGCCTTTCTCTGCTGTACTCTGAATCTTCACTATAGTCTTCCCAATACTCCTTCCTTGATATACTGTTATTGTCTTGAAAAACCATGTCTCTTTCCTCCCTTAGTTTCTTCCTGTGTTGGTATAGTGCATACTGATAGCCCATTAGAACTTCTCTTCTTGATCCTTCGGGTACTTCTGTACCATGATTGATAGCTGATTTTATCATTCTCCATTCGCCAGCCGAAACGTGGACTTTCTCCTTTTCCTTTTTGTTGTGTTCTTTCATTTTGTCGACTTGCCTGTCGACCTTTTTACTTCCTTCGCTATTGTTTTCTTCTTCTACTTCAGTAATAATAACGCATAACTGATGTACTTTGGAGACGCCGCTGCTTCCCAGGGCGAAGTCCTTTGCGTTGTTGTGCGTCTGGCACGCTCTTTCTTCTGAATCGAAATTTTCCCGAATTTTGTCGCCTTCTGTGATTGGTGCTTTGTCGAAGCTGACCGGCGACGTTACCTCGCTGGAAGAGTCTTCTGATGATTCCAATGTTTCCTCTGTTTCGGGTTTGTTTGCTGACGGATCTGATTTCGTCGAATCCGAGAGGCGGGATGAACCCGATGGCCCTATGATGATGCTCAAACTTCCAATGGTTAACTCCATCTCTTGATTTCCGTTGAGTTCTAAACTGCTGTTGGCTAAAAGCGAAAAAGCCATCAAATTCATGATTCCGACGCCCAGATCCCCACGGTCGGCGCCAATTGACGAGGGGTTAACTCGACAAATGTCCTAAATGAAGTACTTAGGATTTGGGAGATAGGGCGTCGGATGAACTCGAAGGTAAAGTTAGTTGAAATAGGTGTGTGTCGAAAGTAAACTTTGGGTGTTCAACCTGGCTTGCTTTCAATCTGGCCTACACCGTCCCCTCCTGGCCCCTTTATATAGGTGGCCAAGTCTCGAGGATCGGGTAGGGTCTGATACAGATTACAATATCGACATACGGTAGGAACTCGTATTCAACTATCATTACAATTGGGCCTAGCTACACGGGCCTTAGGGGTACTCAACTAACGGGCTCTATTAGCTATACCCTTGTCACCAATCCTTTATCCAACACTGTTAGAGGAGATGGAGTCTTTCACGGGCTTGCCGGGAAATTTTTCTGAGGCGGAGCTTCCAAAGATGCCATAGGGCGTGAGCACCAACGACATCTTCGAGAAGCTCTGCCACGGGAGATTTCCCAATCCTTTACCCAACACTGTTAGAGGAGATGGAGTCTTTCACGAGATTGCAGGGAAATTTTTCTGAGGCGGGGCTTCCGAAGATGCCGTAGGGCGTGAGCACCAACGACATCTTCGAGAAGCTCCGCCACGGGAGATTTCCCAACCCTTTACCCAACACTATTAGAGGAGATGGAGTCTTTCACGGGCTTGCAGGGAAATTTTTCTGAGGCGGAGCTTCCGAAGATGCCGTAGGGCGTGAGCACCAACGACATCTTTGAGAAGCTCCGCCACGGGAGATTTCCAACCCTTTACCCAACACTGTTAGAGGAGATGGAGTCTTTGACGGGCTTGCAGGGAAATTTTTCTGAGGCGGAGCTTCCGAAGATGCCGTAGGGCGTGAGCACCAATGACATCTTCGAGAAGCTCCACCACGGGAAATTTCCCAACCCTTTCCTCCATCCATGGGATGAAACTCTCCCTGCCTTCTAGGTTGGCTTGTTGAGCTGCTTGCCATGGCGTATCGATGCTCCTTTTATAGGCACGACACCACTTCTACTTTGTCCTGTTCCTCCGACAGGGGCGTCGTGCGCTACATGCTTTATCTCATCGAGCAGTGCATCCACCCACGCATCCTTATCCTGCCGACAGCTTTAGTCTCGATTGCACCCACCAGCCAGGACTAAAGGTTACCCACACATCCTTATTCCACCGACAGTTTTGTTAGATGACACAAAAACCACCTTTAGTCCCGGTTGTACCCACCAGTCGGGACTAAAGTTTTGTTAACTTATTCTAACTTATCAAACTAAAATTAGAGATAGAAATAGAAATTGTATATTTGATTTGCGTTTGATATGTACTTATATAATGCAAATGAGCCAAGCATGGATGTACACCGATCGACGCTCTGGAGATTTCATTAAAGGCGTGCATTCTTTTCTCAATGTGGCTGAGGCAACCAAGCGGAATGGTTTTATGTGGTGTCCATGCGGTGTTTGTCGAAATGAGAAGGATTACCCCTCCACAAAGACCCTTCACATCCACCTGTTCCGGTTCGGTTTCATGTCCGGCTATAATAGTTGGACCAAGCATGGGGAGAGAGGGGTTATGATGGAAGACAACAATGAAGAAGAGAATGATGACAAGTATCCTGAGTTTCCTGAAACCACTGATACCGCACTGGAAGATAATGAAGAAGAAGAAGAAGGTGAAGAATGGGCATCAGATGTGCCCGCTGATGATCTTGGTCAGGTCATTGTAGATGCACAGATTGACTGTGAAAGTGAAAAGGAGAGGGAGAAGTTGGAACGCATGTTAGATGATCACAAAAAGAATTTGTACCCAAATTGCGAAGACGGCCAGAAAAAGCTAGGAAGCACGCTGAAATTGCTGCAATGGAAAGTAGAGAGTGGTTTATCTGACAAGGGATTTGAAAAGTTGCTAAAAATTATAAAGAAGATGCTTCCAAAGGATAACGAATTGCCCGCCAGTATGTATGAAGCAAAGAAGTTGTCTGCCCTCTAAGATTGGAGGCGCAGAAGATACATGCATGCATTAATGACTGTATTCTCTACCGCGGTGAGTATGAGAATTTGAATGCATGCCCGGTATGCAGTGCATTTTGGTATAAAATTAGGCGAGATGATCCTGGTGATGTTGAGGGCGAGCGCCCCAGGAAGAGGGTTCCTGCCAAGGTGATGTGGTATGCACTTATAATACCACGGTTGAAATGTTTGTTCAGAAACAAAGAGCATGCCAAGTTGTTGAGGTGGCACAAAGAAGACCGTAAAGAGTGACGAGATGTTGAGACACCCCGCTGATGGGTCGCAGTGGAGAAAAATCGACAGAGATTTCCCGGAGTTTACGGAAGACGCATGGAACTTGAGGTTTGGTCTAAGTACCGATGGCATGAATCCTTTTGGGGAGCAGAGCTGCAGTCATAGCATCTGGCCCGTGACTCTATGTATCTATAACCTTCCTCCTTGGTTGTGCATGAAGCGAAAGTTTATTATAATGCCAATGCTTATCCAAGGCCCGAAGCATGCCGGAAATGACATTGATGTGTATCTAAGGCCATTAGTTGATAAACTTTTACAGCTGTGGCAGATTAAAGGTGTTCGTGTGTGGGATGAGTACAAACAAGAGGAATTTGATCTACGAGCGTTGCTGTTCATGACCATCAATGATTAGCCTACTCTTAGTAACCTTTCAGGACAGACAAACAAGGGATACAATGCATGCACGCACTGTTTAGGTGAGATAGATAGTATATATTTGGATAAAAGTAAAAAGGCGGTGTATCTTGGGCATCGTCGATTTCATTCGCCCAAACATCAATTGAAGAAAAAAGGCAAGCATTTCAACAGCGAGGCAGAAGTCCGGGGCAAGCCTAAACGCCATACTGGTGATGATATATTTGATATGGTCAAAGATTTAAAAGTAATCTTTGGAAAGGGTCCTGGCAGTCTATCTATTCCGAATGATGCTAGCGGACATGCACCCATGTGGAAGAAGAAATCTATATTTTGGGAGCTTGAGTATTGAAAATTCCTAGAGGTCCGCTCTGCAATCGACGTGATGCACGTGATGAAGAATGTTTACGTGAACCTACTAGGCTTCTTGGGCTTGTATGGGAAGACAAAAGATACACCGGAAGCACGTGAGGACCAGCACCGTATGAAAAGAAGAGACGACATGCATCCGAAGGATTCTAAGGGTCCTGCGAGCTACGCTCTTACCAAAGAAGAGAAGGAAATCTTTTTTGAATGCCTGAACAGTATCAAGGTCCCATCTGGATTCTCGTCAAATATAAAGGGAATAATAAATATGCCAGAGAAAAAATTCCAAAACCTAAAGTCCCATGACTGCCACGTGCTTATGACGCAATTGCTTCCAGTTGCACTGAGGGGGATTCTACCGGCAAATGTTCGAGTACCGATTGTGAAGCTATGTGCATTTCTCAATGCAATTTCGCAGAAGGTAATCAATCTAGAAGATCTACAACGGTTACAGAATGATGTGGCCCAATGTCTTGTCAGCTTCGAGTTGGTGTTCCCACCGTCCTTCTTCAATATTATGACGCATCTCTTAGTTCACCTAGTCGAATAGATTACCATTCTTGGTCCAGTATTTCTGCACAATATGTTCCCCTTTGAGAGGTTCATGGGAGTCTTAAAGAAATATGTGCATAACCGTGCTAGGCCAGAAGGAAGCATCTCCAAGGGCTATCTAATAGAGGAGGTCATTGAGTTTTGTGTTGACTTTGTTCCTGACCTGAACCCGATTGGTCTTCCTCAATCGCGGCATAAGGGGAGACTGAGTGGAAAAGGCACGCTAGAAATGAAATCAGCATAGTGTATGGATAGACATTCTTTGAGTGAAGCACACTACACAGTTTTATGAAATTCTACGTTGGTGGAGCCGTATATGGAGCGACACAAGAATATTGTACGCTCGGAAAACCCGGGGCAGTTTGACTCCTGGATTACAAAGTTGCACATGGCGACTTTTGGTGGTTGGTTGCAAACACTTCTCATAAATAATGCCACTGTTGGATATGAGCTGTCCATGTTGGCCAAGAAACCATCTTCAACTATATTGACTTTCCAGGGTTACAAGATAAATGGGAATATATTTTACACGGTCGCCCAAGATAAAAAGAGCACCAATCAAAACAGTGGTGTCCGCTTTGATGCAGTACACGACAATGGGACAAAGGACACATATTATGGTTACATAAAGGAGATATGGGAACTTGACTATGGACCATCTTTTAAGGTCTCTTTGTTTCGGTGCAAATGGGTCAAGCTGATAGGAGGCGAGGTAGTTGTAGACCAAAAGTACGGTATGACAACAGTGGATCTCAACAATCTTGCGTACATGGACGAACCATTCGTCCTAGCCAACGATGTCGCTCAATTTTTCTATGTGAAGGACATGTCTACAAAACCGAGAAAAAGAAAAGATAAGAAAACGAATACATCACACGATGAGCCAAAGCGACACATTGTTCTCTCAGGGAAAAGAATCATCGTGGGAGTGGAGGACAAAACAGATATGTCAGAAGATTATAACAAGTTTGATGAAATTCCGCCCTTTAGAGTGAACACTGACCCAACCATCCTCTTAAACAAAGAAGATACTCCATGGTTACGGTGCAGAAGGAAACCCCAACACTAGATAGGGATGTTGGTGATGTGTAATAATGTATTAAACCTTATGTAAATGTATGATTTTGGGTTAGTTATTCAAATTCGAACACTTTTTATATTCCAAGATTTGTCAGATTCAGAAGTATGTAAAAACAATATTAATCAATACAATTTTAATTAAAAATAGAAAATGGTTTTGAATTAGTTATTCAATTTCAAACACTTTTCATATTCATAGTTTTATCAAATTCTAAGATATGCAAAAAGAATATTAATCAATATAGTTTTAATTGAAAATGGCAAAATAGTTAATAGTTTGAATAGTTATAATAATTGATTTTTAAAATAGAAAATAATTTTGAATTAGTTATTCAATTTCAAACACTTTTCATATTCAAAGTTTTGTCAGATTCTAAAATATGCAAAAAGAATATTAATCAATATAGTTTTTTTAAAAATGGCAAAATAGTTAATTGTTTAAATAGTTAGATTAATTGATTTTAAAAATAGGAAATGGTTTTGAATTAGTTATTCAATTTCAAACACTTTTCATATTCATAGTTTTATCAAATTCTAAGATATGCAAAAAGAATATTAATCATTATAGTTTTAATTGTAAATGGCAAAATAGTTAATTGTTTAAATAGTTAGAATAATTGATTTTAAAAATAGAAAATAGTTTTGAATTAGTTATTCAATTTTAAACACTTTTCATATTCAAAGTTTTGTCAGATTCTAAAATATACAAAAAGAATATTAATCAATATAGTTTTAATTGAAAATGGCAAAATAGTTAATTTTTTAAATAGTTAGAATAATTGATTTTAAAAATAGAAAATAGTTTTGAATTAGTTATTCAATTTCAAACACTTTTCATATTCAAAGTTTTGTCCGATTCTAAAATATACAAAAAGAATATTAATCAATATAGTTTTAATTGAAAATGGCAAAATAGTTAATTGTTTAAATAGTTAGAATAATTGATTTTAAAAATAGAAAATAGTTTTGAATTAGTTATCAATTTGAAACAATTTTCATATTCAAAGTTTTATCAAATTCTAAATTCTGCAGAAGTTATTCAATTTAAAATTCAAAATTCATATTTCAAATGAATTCTGAAAAAATCTGTCCCTTGGCGCGCATTAATTACCCCTTTAGTCCCGGTTCATTTCATCAACCGGGACTAAAGGTCTGGATCTGGGCACGCGAACCGCCAAATGTCTTTAGTCCCGGTTGGAGGCACCAACCGGGACTAAAGGGTCTTTAGTCCCGGTTGGTGCCTCCAACCGGGACTAAAGACACCCCTTTAGTCCCGGTTGGAGCCACCAACCGGGACTAAAGGGGTAGGGGTATAAAAGCCCGCGGCCCCTCCTCTTCTTCCCCCACTCGACACTTAGCGAAATCAGCCCGTGCCCGACGACGACGCCCGCGCGCGCAGCAGAGAGGGGAGGTGCTGCCCGTGCCGCCCACGCCGCCGTCGAGCCGCCCGTCGCCGCCTCGCCGCCCATCCCCGAGCCGCCCGTCGCCGAGCTGCCCGTCCCGCGCGCCGAGCCGCCCGTCCCCGGCCGAGCCGCGCGCCTGTGCCCGCGCGCCGTCCGTCGCCCGTCGCCGCACCACCCCCTTCTGCGACGACCCGCGCCCCCATCTGCGACGACCCGTGCCCCCACCGCCACGCCCGCTGCCGCTGCCCGGAGCAGTCATCGGTGACGACGATCGATCCGCCGCCCTCTGCTTGCTGCCTGCAGGTATTAGTTTTGTTAGATAGAATTTTTTTAGTTAGAAATTATTTGTTAGTTAGATAGAATTGTTAGTTAGATAAAAAATTTAGTTAGATAGAATTGTTAGTTCTAGAAATTTTAGTTAGATAGAATTGTTAGTTATATAGAAATTTTAGTTAGATAGAAATTTTAGTTAGAAATTATTTGTTAGTTAGAAATATATTAGGGTTAGAAATATTAAGTTTATTAGAGTTAGAAATATGCAAATTTGCAAATATACAAATATGAAAATATGCAAATAGGAAATAGCAAATAGCAAATAGAAAATATGAAATATGCAAATATGCAAATATGCAAATAGGAAATATGCAAATAGCTAATATGCAAATATGCAAATTTATTAGAAATAGTGAATAGATAGAAATGTTAGAAATGGGCTTAATAGAAAAATGTTAGAAATAGGAATTTATTAGAAATAGAGTTAGAATTAGAAAATGCAATAGTTAGAAAATGCAAATAGTTAGAAAAATGAAATACTAGTTAGCAATAATAGTTAGAAAATGAAATAGTAGTTAGTAATATAGTTACAAAAAATAATAGAAATAGAGTTAGAAAATGAAATAGTAGTTAGTAATAGAAATTGTTAGTAATATTGTTAGTAATAGAAATAGAAATATATAAATATAGTAATGTTGTTGATCTATGTTATGGATTTCAGTTATGGATTTCGACGCCGGAAGTGAAGGTGAAGAAGAATTGTTGAATATTATAGGAGAGGGTACCCGTGCAGAAGGAGACGGCTCAGAATTTTTGAACGAGTCGGGTGAGGGAATGGAGGAGGAGCAGCCGCATGAATCGAAAAATGATGATTGCGAGGACGGCTCACAAGGGACTGGACGTGACTTAATAACACGATCCGGTGAGGTATACATATGTTAAGCCTCTATTCATGAATCAGTAGATGACGATGCATTATGTGGTATATATATTAACGAGTGTTTTCTTCTTTTAGACCTCTGAATCTTCTAGAAAGAAGCGAGGCCCGGCCAAACGGCTGGCATCCAATCAGCATTAAACGATTGGGCGTCTCTCAAATGAAGGCGAACCGTTGGAACCCAAGAGTGTCGCAAATGCGTTCACACATCAATGTGGATGTCTTGTCAGGGACATAGTGCCGATAAGTATTCAGTATTGGTATAAGCCTAAGGCGGCAAAGGGAGAGCCAGCAGAGCCAGAGCCAGAAGAGGGTGCAGCAGTCAATTATGTCACCAAGGTCTTGAAAGACAGACTTTGGGAATCCCTCATTCCACATTTCAATCTGCCGGTCACCGAGTCCCTGGAAGACGCAGAGAAACAGAAGGAGAAAGTCAGGGAGTGGGCTCTCAAGAAGATGGCTGCACAGTTCAATAACTACAAGAAGAGGTTATGGAATGCCTATATCAACGCCGATCGACAAGCTCCAGAATTTACTGGCCCCAATGAGAACCTGCGGGATCACTGGGATGCATTTGTGGAGTACAAGGAGTCCGAACTGGGTAAGCTAAGGAGTAAGAAAAATCAGTTAAATGCCGCGAAAAAGAAATATCACCATAAGTTGGGTCCAGGTGGCTACAAAAGGGCCGAGTCTAAGTGGGATATGCAAGAGGCTGCCCTACGAGAAAAAGGCATCGAACCAGAAACAGAACAATGGCCCAGAAGGTCAAGAAATTGGGCACTTGCCCATGGGGCTGTCTATGATGAGAGAACAGGGAAATTAGTTGAAAAGAAGAAACAAATTGTTGAACCCCTGGGAGCACTTATCAAGACAATCGCCGAGGTTCAAGAGGGGACGTTCAAGCCGGACAAAGAGAATGACAAGCTGACAAAGGCCCTCGGGAACAAAGAACACACATGACGAACACGGGGTCTGGGTTCTGCCATTCCATGGAGGTCTGGGTTCGCCGAAGAGAGCCAGACTTATAGAAGCCGAGAGAGAGCAAAGAAGCGAAAGGCGCAGGAGGAGGCTGATGTCTATGCACGCGTCTATTCTTGTAGACAGTGTTGGGCCTCCAAGTGCAGAGGTTTGTAGAGCAGCAGCAAGTTTCCCTTAAGTGGATCACCCAAGGTTTATCGAACTCAGGGAGGAAGAGGTCAAAGCTATCCCTCTCAAGCAACCCTGCAATTACGATACAGAAAGTCTCTTGTGTCCCCAACACACCCAATACACTTGTCAGATGTATAGGTGCACTAGTTCGGCGAAGAGATAGTGAAATACAAGCGGTAGTGATGATTATAAGTAGTAACTGTGATATGAAATAAGTATCGCTGCGAGCAAACATGTAACAAAACAGCAAGTAAACGGTGTGCAATGCTTGGAAACAAGGCCTAGGGATCATACTTTCACTAGTGGACACACTCCCAACAATATAACATGAATGAACAAATAAATAACTTCTCTCCACTATGGTACTCTGAATTACTCTTCTATTGAACAACACTAATCATTGCGTAGTGGCTACGGAAGCACCCCTTAAAGTTCATCAAGTACTTGACAAACACCACTCATAGAGATATCCAAATCAAATCACAATTCAAGATAGATATTATTGCAATATAGACCAAGTACTAACACGGTGCACACACTGTCAACATTACACCATGAAATGAGGAATAGATCACTTCAATACTATCATAGTAATAATTATTCTCATAATCCATAAGAGATCACAATCGTAGCCTAGACCAAGTACCACCATGATGCACTCACTGTCACCGTTACACCATGGCAGGAGGAATAGATTACTTTAATAACATCACTAGAGTACACATAATATCTGAATAATAACATCTACTTGTTCAACATGATACAAAGCTCACGATCACATAAAGATCACATCATGGGAGAGAGAGGTGAACCACATAGCTACCAGTAGAGCCCTCAGCCCCGGGGATGAACTACTCCCTCCTCATCATAGGAGACAGCAAGGTTGATGGAGATGGCGGTGAGGTCGATGGAGATGGCGGAGACGGCGATGGAGACCGATGGAGATGGCTCCGGGGGCACTTCCCCGTCCCGGCAGGGTGCCGGAACAGAGACTTATGTCCCCCGAAATTCATCGATGACGGCGGCGGAGCTGCGGAACTGCTTCTGGAAAATTGCTGACTCTTTTAGGGTTTTCCGTCCCGAGGCTTTATATAGGCGAAGGGGCATCGTCAGGCGGCAGCCAGGGGCTCCTCACACCAGGGTGGCGCGGCCAGGGCCTGGGCCGCACCACCTATGTGTGAGGGCGGCCTCTGGCCCCCCTCCGGCTCTCTTTCAGTCTTCGGAAAGCTTCCGGGAAAAATAAGACTTCTGGCTTTTGTTTTGTCCAATTCCGAGAATATTTCCTGTGTAGCTTTTCTGAAACACAAATACAGCAGAAAATAGGGAACTGGCACTGTGGCATCTTGTCAATAGGTTAGTTCGAGAAGTCGCATAAAAATGCCACAAAGTGTAATGAAACACAAGGCAAATGGTGTAAAAACAAGCATGGAGCATCAAAAATTATGGATACGTTGGAGACGTATTAGCATCCCCAAGCTTAACTCCTGCTTGTCCTCGAGTAGGTAAGTGATAACAAAAGAAATAATTTTTGAGGTGACATGCACCTACACAATCTTGATCATGTATGTAAGCGTTGTGAGCTGGGATCATAAGAACTTAAAACATGGGCATGAAAGATATAATCTTGATAATAGAAACTTAGCAACCATGTTATAAACATGTAAATGAACACAAACAAAAGATCATGAAAATGAAACAATGAAAGTCAAACATGTGTTCAAATCATAAGGAAAACATACAAATGGTTTTCAGCTTGTCCTTAATGGAGAGCAAAACATAAATGCATAGGACACCTTCAAGTTTAAGAGGGCGACTAGATACAAATAATTTAAGAACAAGTGAAACCAACAATATGAATCAATCAATGAAAACTTTGGGACAATGCACATTATACTAAGAATGACAACTATGCTCTCTTAATGGTGCATAAAGATAGAAGGTGGTGACTCAACATAAAAGTAAAAGAAAGGCCCTTCGCAGAGGGAAGTAGTGATTAAACATGTGCTAGAGCTTTTCATTTGTAAAACAGAGAGATAAAAATTGGTTTTGAGAGGTGGTTGTCTTTGTTAACGACTGGCAATGGGGTTCTTACTATCTTCCATACAAAAATGAAGCAAGTTTTTGAGAGAGAGATTGGCACTTTTGTGCTCTTTTTTATAAAGCTTGGCACTCCTCCCCACCTTTTTTCCTTTCACAAACCATGGCTAACCGATTCCATCGGGTGCCCACCAACATTCACATTCCATGGAGGAGTGCCTTTTTTTTCTTTCTTTTTTTTCTTTTTTTTCTTTTTGGAATAAGCAATATGGAAGATAGCAAATCTGACCACTACGTCCCCATGAGCTGAAAACAGTGTCACAAAATGAGAAGTGTTTTGAAGGTTTTTTGAAAGGTAGCACATGAAAATTTACTTGGAATGGCTTGCAAATACCATGCATAGGAATTTATAGTGGACACAATGGCAAACTTGGTTTTTAGGAGTTGGATGCACGAGTAGAGCTCATACTCAGTACAAGGCGAGGGCTAGCAAAAGACTGGGAACGACCAACTAAGAGAGCAATAACGGCCATAATCATGCAAAGCGACAAAGCGACATTAAAAGAAGCATAAGATGGCATCAAAAGTCAAAAACTAAATGATCATAGAGGCTATTGGCCACTTTGTAAGAGTCTAACATGTGTGAGCATGCGCCAAGTCAACCCAAATAAAGCATCAAGGAGAAAACCAAAATAATGCTTCCATACAATAAAAACAACGCATGATTTTTTTCAAAGGCTCATTAAGCAATCTCAGTTATTTGAGACAAGTCATGCTACAGCAAAACCACTAAGCATACTATCAAAAAGACATCAAGCATGACATGAAAAAGCCTAAGCCGTAGTCTACACAAGCTCCTTTTTGTACCACTATTTTGCACAAAGCTTTTTCTCTTTTCCAACACCATTTGAAATTTTTATAAACACCTCTTTTGATGAAAACCAATAAAGATCAGAGGCAAAAATACACCTTGATGAAAAGATATGACAAGGTCTGAACGCAAATCAAGGCGAAAACGAAAACCAAAATCAGTAGCGGAAAAAGAAGAACACTCGTTGAACGATAAGAGTAAAAACTAGAGTGTTCTTGGCAAATGAAAAGCGAGTTCATCTCCTCCAAAAGAAACATGATGTGATCTAACCATTTATTGCAGCAAACAAATCTAAACTAACTAAGAAAACTAAAACAACTGACGCTACAAGAAAAACACATAGTGCATGAAGCAATAAAAATATAGTGTCTTGAAAGGTAACCTGATTTTTGCGGATGAAGAAAGGGTGCCTCGGGGGCATCCCCAAGCTTTGACGCTTGTACTTCTTGGATATTTCTTGGGGTGATGCATGGGCATCCTCAAGCTTGAGCATTTGTCCATTCTTCAACTCATCTCATCATTCTACAATCCCTACACTTGAAAACTTCCTTCATACAAAACTAAACACAATTCTATTAGCAACATTAGTGTAAGCATAACATTGAATCAACCCTTTTTGCTTCAGGTTTCAACTCAAAACCACCACATATAAAGTATATACTACTGTAGCAACTTCCCCAAAAGTTCCAAGATCAAAAGAACTCAAAAAGAAAGCGATAAAGCGGCAAACACAAATACTGGCAGAAATCTGTCAAAACAGAACAGCTGACAAAGGTCGAATTTTTAGAGGGTCTTCTGTTGGTCAAATCAAAAAGTGTTAAACTAATGAAAGTTTGGATATAACCTGGGGCATATGCACAAGAAATCGCAGGTCCAAAAGATATACAGAGAATTTTCACGAATTTTTACGGTGCAGCACCGAAAACTGTTTCAGGACAGCAACATCCCCAAATCTTACCTCACTCAAATTAGAGGCTTCTCTTGGCACAAAAACGAAGTAAACAAGATAAGCAGTGGTTATTATAGTAGTAATGACTTCCAAGACTCAAATAAAAGAAAAAGTACTGAAAATAAACAATGGGTTATCTCCCAAGAGTGCTTTTCTTTAACGCCTTTGAGCTAGGCGCAGTAATTTGCAAAGATGCTCATGTGGGCGCCATATAAGAGCTTGAGGCAAAGGCGCCATATAGGAACTTAAAACAATAGAGAGCATCAAAAAGCAAATGTGAAAGACATTTATATCTGAACCACTTCCTATGCATAGGAATCTTGTAAGAAAATAAATCAACGAGGCACATAGTAGCAAGCATGGATAGATAAAACAAGTGCCACTTCAAGATTTGCAACATAAAGAGGGGAAACTTAATATTGTTGAGATCCATCAAACCATGTTTCCCTCTCTCATAATAACTTTCAGTAGCATCATGAATAGAACTAACAATATAACTATCACATAAAGCATCTCTATCATGAGCCACATGCATAAAAGAATTAATACTCCCCACATGAACAATAGTAGTAGGAGCAGATTCAACAGAATAATTATTCTCATCACCATAATCATCAAAAATAGGAGGCATATTGTAATCATAACTAATTTTATCCTCAATAGTAGGTGAACTGAAAATATTATACTCATCATCATAGCCATCATAAACTAGAGGTTTAGTATCATCACAAGCTAGAGAGCAACTATTTCGCAAAGCATATTCTTCAAACATATCATCATAAGAAGGAATATCACATATGGGAGATAAAATATCATTAGAGCAAATTTTCTCCACTAAAGCTGGGGAACTAAAAATATCATGCTTAACAAAACCAGCTTCCCCAAGCTTAGACTTTTCTATAGCATTAGCAACAATGGTGCTCAAAGCATTCATACTAACAACACTATTAGCATGCAAATTAAGCTCCAAAGGTTTTTCAATTTTCTCTTCAAACACTTCATATCTAAACTCAGAAAAAAGACTAAAGAACTCATTGTTTTTCATTAAGCCTAACTAGTGAAAATAAAAACAAGAAACAAAAAGATGTAATTGTAGAATCTAAAGGAAATAGCTCTGAGCACTCACACAGGAGGATGCGAGTACCTTTTACCTTACCTCCCCGGCAACGGCGCTAGAAAAGAGCTTGATGTCTACGCACGCGTCTGTTCTTATAGACAGTGTTGGGCCTCCAAGTGCAGAGGTTTGTAGAGCAGCAGCAAGTTTCCCTTAAGTGGATCACCCAAGGTTTATCGAACTCAGGGAGGAAGAGGTCAAAGCTATCCCTCTCAAGCAACCCAGCAATTACGATACAGAAAGTCTCTTGTGTCCTCAACACACCCAATACACTTGTCAGATCTATAGGTGCACTAGTTCGGCGAAGAGATAGTGAAATACAAGCGGTAGTGATGATTATAAGTAGTAACTGTGATATGAAATAAGTATCGCTGCGAGCAAACATGTAACAAAACAGCAAGTAAACGGTGTGCAATGCTTGGAAACAAGGCCTAGGGATCATACTTTCACTAGTGGACACACTCCCAACAATATAACATGAATGAACAAATAAATAACTTCTCTCCACTATGGTACTCTGAATTACTCTTCTATTGAACAACACTAATCATTGCGTAGTGGCTACGGAAGCACCCCTTAAAGTTCATCAAGTACTTGACAAACACCACTCATAGAGATATCCAAATCAAATCACAATTCAAGATAGATATTATTGCAATATAGACCAAGTACTAACACGGTGCACACACTGTCAACATTACACCATGAAAGGAGGAATAGATCACTTCAATACTATCATAGTAATAATTATTCTCATAATCCATAAGAGATCACAATCGTAGCCTAGACCAAGTACCACCATGATGCACGCACTATCACCGTTACACCATGGCAGGAGGAATAGATTACTTTAATAACATCACTAGAGTACACATAATATCTGAATAATAACATCTACTTGTTCAACATGATACAAAGCTCACGATCACATAAAGATCACATCATGGGAGAGAGAGGTGAACCACATAGCTACCAGTAGAGCCCTCAGCCTTGGGGATGAACTACTCCCTCCTCATCATAGGAGACAGCAAGGTTGATGGAGATGGTGGTGAGGTCGATGGAGACGGCGGAGACGGCGATGGAGACCGATGGAGATGGCTCCGGGGGCACTTCCCCATCCCGGCAGGGTGCCAGAATAGAGACTTCTTCCCCTGAAATTTGTCGATGGCGGTGACGGAGCTGCGGAACTGCTTCTGGAAAATTGCCGACTCTTTTAGGGTTTTCCATCCCGAGGCTTTATATAGGCGAAGGGGCATCGTCAGGGGGCAGCCAGGGGCTCCTCACACCAGGGTGGCACGGCCAGGGCCTGGGCCGCGCCACCTATGTGTGAGGGCGGCCTCTGGCCCCCCTTCGGCTCTCTTTCGGTCTTCGGGAAGCTTCCGGGAAAAATAAGTGACAAGGGTATAGTTAATAGAGCCCGATAGTTGAGTACCCCTGAGGCCCGTTAAGCTAGGCCCAATTGTAATAATAAGTCGAATACGAGTTCTTACCGTATATCGATATTGTAATCTGTATTCGGACCTAACCCGATCCTCGAGACCTGGCCACCTATATATAGGGGCCAGGAGGGGACGGTGTAGGGCAGATTGAAAGCAAGCCAGGTTGAACACCCAAGTTTACTTTCGAGACACACCTATTTCGACTAACTTTACCTTCGAGTTCATCCGACGCCCTATCTCCCCGATCCTAAGTCCTTCATCTAGGACATTTGTCGAGTTAACCCTCGTCAATTAGCGCCGACCGTGGGGACTCTGGGCGTTGGAATCATGAATTCGACGGCTTTTTCGCTCTTAGCCAACAGCAGTCCAGAAGTCGACGGAAGTCAAGAGGTGGAACTAACAATTGGAAGTTTGAGCATCTTCATCGGGCCGTCGGGTTCCTCTCGCCTTTCGGATCCAACGAAACAAGATCAAGATCCGTCGGCACAAGAACCCGAAACAATAGTAATGATGGAGTGTTCTGAAGGCTCTTCCAGCGAAGTAAACTCGCCGGTCAGCCTAGAAGAAGTGCAAAAAGAAAAGATCGCAGAAGACGACGAAGAAAAGGAAAATTTCGACGTGGAAGTCCAACTCGATGGTCTCACGATCTACCTCGACAATATCTCAGACAAATCAACAGACACATGGAAGACGGGATTAGAGCTTTCTGAAGACAGCAACTCGATCTTTTCAAGCTTTAACAGCAACATCGGCAAGCGGTGCCAGGTACTCGCCATTGTGGGCGACAACTCAGAAGAATTCGATGAAAATAACAACCCAGTGATAAACCCAACAAATATCGACAGAGGAGCAAATCATCTAGCAGAAGGGCAAACAGTGGAATCCCTCGCAGCCAGGGAGAAAATTCGACTATCAGTCGACGAGTGGAAAATAATAAGAGAAGCCGTAGAACACGGCAAACCAATACCATCCAGCTCCAGCAAAGACATGCTTTTTGGGTATCATTACGCCCTCAGGCAGCAAGCAAAGCAATTAGCAAAGGAAAAGGTAGAGATACAAAGAAGAAAAGATTCAGCCATTGCAGCCAGCGAAGCTGCTCGTAGAGCATGAAGCGACGCATCATACAGCAACGCAAGGAAAAATCGTCGACATGGCTCAAGGTATGACAACCTCGAGTACTCCGACAGGCAAAGTATTTCCAAAAACCTCGACTCGTCCTTCCTATCGGTCGACGAGCAGGGAAACATCCTACCAAAAACTCCTGAAGCAGCACTAGTGGCAGCACAAGCATATCTACTTACAACTCGACCAAGTCCAGGAGATCCTAGGGAGCATATGCATAGAGCAGCACTAAACGGACTCAATATGGTGGGCCATAAGCTATCAGCAAAAGGAGAAGAAGCACATCACCACAAGGAAGCGCACAAAGCAATATCACCTCGTCGTCACAATAGCCCTCGGCATAGAAGCAACAAACACCGATCTCGATCACCATCACCAAAACAGCACGGTGGAACTCGAAGATCGCGATCCCCAAATGAAAGGTGCGACTATGAGGACGACGAAAAGGAGATGGGGGCATCGTGCTTTACTCGTAGGGTTCGCACCACTCCAGTTCCTAAGGGATTCAAGTTACCTCACGACCAGCAAAAGTACGACGGATCACAGGAACCACAATCATGGCTTGCAGATTACCTGCAAGCAGTTCAAATACTAGGAGGAACCAAAGAGACAGCAATGCAAAGTTTGCAATTACACCTCACCGGCGCAGCAAGGTCATGGTTGAGCAAACTAGAGAAAGAATCCATTGGAAGTTGGGAAGACCTCACAAAGCAATTTACAAGCAACTTCAGGTCAACATACAAACGACCAGCATCAATAGAAGAAGTCAAGGCATGCGTGCAGCAACGCGACGAAACACTACGAGCATACATCCAAAGATGGAGCCTCATCAAAAATTCAGCAGTCGAAGTCTCAGACGAACGAGCAATAGACGCGTTCATCATTGGACTAAGGCGAAGAGACCTAGTCGAAGAGATGGGTAGAATCAAGCCTAAAACAGTGTCAGACCTCATGGACACAGCAAACAGGTTTGCAGATGGAGAAGATGCGTGCAACAACAAACGGACACGATCTCCAGAGGACGACAGAAGAAACAGATATGGAAGCCAAAGGAGACGATCCCGAAACTACGACACCTACGGCTCTCATAGCCAAGTCGCCGCAGGATATAAAGACAACAGTCATCAAGGAAACGATCGCAGAAGCTCGGGATATCGCAGCTACGGAAGAGAGGACTACAAGAAGTTCCCACCAAGAGAATCCAGAGAGTACAACCCATCACCAGAAGATATGCTCAACGGGCCTTGTCATATACACTCAGCGTTCGTCGACGGAAAGCGAGTATCAAGGCACGCAATGAAAGACTGCACAACATTCTTAAAGCTACAAGAAGCAGCAATCAACAAACAAACCGAAGCAAGGCGACAAGGATTCGAAGGAAGTAACAATCCTTCGACAAGCCAGCAAGGAAACAACGGAGCCCCTCAAGGGCAAGACCAGCAAAACAAGGGACACGACGACGACGAAGGGTATGTCCCATCAAAAGGACACATCACAGCAATGATACAACCTGTGCCCAAGTCGAACAAAGAAGAAAAGAGTATAACCCGACAAGTTAATCTAGCAGTCCTGTCGCCTCCAGCTACAACAGAATATCTGCATTGGTCAGAGCAACCAATTGAGTTCAACAGAGAAGATCACCCTATAACAGTACCTCGGCCGGGAAACGCGCCTCTGGTGCTCAAAGCTCAAATCGGCGCGTATGATGTCGACAGAATATTCATGGATGCAGGGAGTGGAATTAACTTGATATACGCGAAAACACTCCGAGCAATGCATATATCACTAGAGTTTCTGAAACCAACAGACTGTTCCTTTCATGGAATCGTACCAGGAAGTGCCAATTACCCGCTGGGTCGAATAGCACTCAATGTTTGCTTCGGCAACCGACAAAACTACAGAAGGGAGAAACTAGACTTCGAAGTCATGGACTGGCCATCACAATATCACGCGATCCTCGGACGACCCACGTTTTCGCGATTCATGGTAGTACCTCACTACACATATTTGGTACTTAAGATGCCAGGACCAAAAGGAATAATCACAGTGAAAGGAAGCTTTGAAGTTTCAGATCTCTGCGACAGGGAATTCCACAAGATGGCGCAAAATTTTGGCGTAATAGCAAACCATGCAGAAAAGGCAAAGAGCGCGACTACAGAAGGCGTTAAGCTACTCGAAGGATGCACCGCGGAACCCGAAACAAAGAAGCCACGAACAGGAACATCAAGAGAAGACACAGGCACAGAAGAGAAAGGGAAAGCCACGACGACATAAGCATCATCAAAACAATAGAGTAGAACAATGAAGGCTGTAAAAGCCACGAGTTATTCCAGGGGCAATGCCCTCTAGATCCAGAACACAGGTCACAGGCCGGATTTCTTGGGTCACCCCATGTATCTTACATTAAAAGTATAAATAAAGACAAAGTGTTCCTCATATTCGAGTTTACGAGTCTTTCAAAAAGAAGATGCGGCAAATGCACGGATCATACAAATACGCCTTGAGAATAAATTTCAGACATATAGTCGCGAAATAAACAGTCTCTCGCGTTCCACGCACACTTTACAACATCGGGTTGTCAGAATCATCTACGCCTAAAGGATCTAAATAATGATACTCGCGGAAAAATGCAGCATCCGCCTCTAGAAGCCTAGCTACAAGTCTTCGAGCAGGTTGAAGCGTGTTCTCCATATGAACCCGAAGACTAGCTCCACCTGGAGCCAAACTCAGGGACATAGTGCTGTAATTCAACCCCGGGTGCCACTTACGTATCCACCCGAGAGCAAAATTGGCACCAGCCACTAAGTTCAGTTCTATTAGCCTGTGAATACGATGGCTGGATCGGAAAGTATCAAGAAGAAGTGGGAAAGTTGCAAGCAAAGGATTACGGGGAAGCATGATGGAGTGCATAGTCGTAAGAGCTCGCCGGCAACCATCAACTGACTCGCCAATGTGCTGAGCACGATCTTGAAGTAATACAATGGCGCTACGGCATCGAGGATCAGACCACAGAGTCTCATAGCCAGTCGACATCGTCTCCAAAGCAGCGTTTCGTTCAGCAACTCGACGTTCTTCAGCAGCAAAATCCAAGCAAGTACCTACAATGACAAATATATCACAAAAGAAGTGCACAAACAGCCAAAAGAAGAAGTCAAAAGAAAACTCACATCGCAACAGCTCGCCAGCAGACTCGACAATTCCAAGTATGAAAGACTCGCATTCTTCATTGTGAACAACCTTCGCCGTCAAGCTAGAGACCTTTTCTTCAAGTGAAGAGATTTTCTTCATATAGCCACTGGCCTGGCTAGCCTTTTTAATAGCCATCTGTGCTTGGCGTTTAGCCAAGGATAGGCGAGTCTCAAGGTCAGAAATCCTGGAAGAATATTCTTCGCAGCGACTACATCGACTAGGAGTCGACGAAATATGAGGATTGAATCCGCGAGCAAAGGAAGGAGCAGGAGCATGAGAAGAAGGATCACTATCACGCATCGACTACAAAAAGAAAGAAAGGAGAAACAATTTCAGAAAGACAGCATAATACTCCATGCAAAGAAGATATATTTACATAAGAGCACAACCCTCTGGCTAAGATCCTCGGGTTGCACTTAAGTGGAGTCTTTACATCCAAAAGGAGAAAACTAAATACTACAAAGAAGCTGAATCTACGCCACCTCAGCATTATGCTCCGTGGAAGAAGGGGGCACGGCCGGTTCCTCGCTAGAAGTCGATGGTGGCACCGGAGCCTTCGGCGCTGGAGATGGTGCAGCAGGCACAACAGAGGCTGCCGAAGGAGAAATTGTGTTCAGCAATGTAGGCGCCAATTTCTTCGCCTTCTCGAAAAACACCTTCATCTCGTCACGAGTATAGCCATGAGGGGAGTTAACTTTCTCCCAATCAAAGTTTGTGCCATGCGCAAGAGAAAGGGCAATGGCTCCTTCGGCACCGCGCTTAATGGACAGCCCCTTCAGATGAAGAGTAGGGTCTTCCTCGCTGTCAAAAGTCTTGGCGAGTTCAGTCAAGTTGCCCTTCGGGATCGCCATCTTTTTCTTCGGCCACAACCCGGCAAATAGCCGTGACAGCACGCGGCCAACCAACTCAAAAGTTTCCTGGATAGATATCCAGTTTTCTTCGAGTAGGTTAGCCGCATCCATAAGAGGATCATCGTCCGTTTGCAGGGACGACGGAGATACCCCTGTGAACTCTAAAGCAATAGAAAAGAAAGGAAGAGGCAAGTGTCAACAAATACACCAGTGCAACAGGGGATCAAAACAGAAGGTAAGTCGACGAACTTACTTTCGGCAGCAGTAGACATGGTGTGAAGACGCTCCGCCACGGCTTGTTCGCGTTGAGAATGCTCTTTGTTAGCATCTACTAGCGCCCTCTCAGCCTTCTTCGCCTTAGCAAGCGCAGATTTCTGCGACTTCTTAGCAATTGCCTTAGCAGAGGTCGCAGCATCATAAGCTTTTTGCGAAGCTTTGAGCTCCGCTTCCAGCGACGCAATGCGAGCATTAGCTGTCGCTAAAGCAGCTACGCAAGCAGACGAAAGGAAGTCAGGTAAACAGCAAGAGACAAAGCCCAGAAGAAAGGTAATGATTGAATATCAAAATTGTACCTTCGGAAGATTTTGCAACCTTTAGGTACCCCGCACACTCCGTGCCCAAGGCGATAAATCTCTTGACCAAAGCCTGCTAAAAGAAGAGTATAAGAGAAAAAGTGCATGAAAGGAAAGAAGGGAAAAAAGAATTGCTCACATCATCGGAAGAAACTGTAGAAGCATGGGCCTCCAGAGAAACCTCGGCTTCTTTAGCTTTCTTCGCGCGTTTGAGGGTGCGGGCTTGAGTTTGAGAAACCTTCTTCACAGAGGCCCTGGTAGTCCTCGGAGCAACATATGGTTCGACAGGTTCATCAGTCGCCACAGGAGAAGGTGGTGAAACAGCCGCCGCACATGTTGGTGGTTCTTCATCGTCACTGCATAAAAAGTATAAGTTATAAGAAAGAGGCAAGAACAAAGCAATTGAAAAGTTCGACTACAATACTTACGATGCAAGCATGTCAAAGTACTCCATGTCTTCTGCAAGAACGGGGGTTTTTCCAGCTGCTGCAGAACTCGATGAAGCAATCTCGTCGACACGTTTTCGTTTTTTGTCGACACCAACATCTTCAGTAAGAGTAGGAGGAGGAGATGTCGACGAGCTAGTCTCATCTTCTGATTCTTCGACATCATCGCCATCCTGACTTTCGTCAGCCTCGGGGGCTTCAGATGCAGGAGATGCTAGATTAGCAGGAAGGGGCCCTTCCTCCGGAAGAGGGGGACGAGAAACAATGAATTGGTGACCCTGCATATTAATAAATCAGCAGAGTGTGCAAGTCGAAATTAAGAGAAGTTGGATAAAAGTGGATGCAGCGATGTATACCTCAGGAATAGGGTGCACGGAGTCGAAGAAATCTGACTTCAGGTCAGCAACTGAATGCTCCTTGGTGAGCTTGGTGAGATTCCTGACTCGCTTGTCGACATCTTCTTTCGACATCAGATCTTCAGATATGCGAGTAGGGTCCTCCAAGCCAGAATAAGTCCAAAGCTTGGTGAGGCGGTGCTGTAGGGGTTGAACTCGACGTTGTATGAAAAACGCCATGAGTTGGATACCCGATAAAGCACCTCCTAAGCCTGTTTTCAGAGTTTGAATACGGGATAGAAGAGGAAGAATTTGTGCAACTTCCGCATCTGAGGGAAGAGAGTCCCATGACTTCAATTTTTTCACTTCCTGAGAAGCGTCAAAAGGAGGAAGGCCGAATTCATCTTCAGGAGAGGATTTGCGGTCCTGGATATAGAACCACTTTGTCCTCCACCCTTGGACAGATGCGGCCATAGAAAATTCAAGATATTGCGCCTCATGGCGCACAGAAACGACGGCTCCGCCCAGTTCGGGTTTCCTTGCCAGAGAAACATTAGGGCGGAGTCGAAAGATCGATCTCCAGAGAGCAAAGTGAGGCTCAATGCCCAAAAATGACTCGCAAAGAGCACGAAGCAAGCAATATGCAGAAGAGAATTTGGTGTGAGTTGATGAAGCTGCACACTGTAAACAAATAGAAGCCCACGGAGAAATTCATGGGCAGGAAGGGAGAGGCCGCGAAGAAGGAAAGCAAGGAACATTACCCGGTAACCGCTCGGGGGCTTCGGGATCCGTTCGGTGCTAGGAAACTTGATGGAATCTTCGGCACCGATGAGGCCGTCCGCCGTGGCTTTCTCCACCTCCTTCTTGGTGATGGTGGAGCGAACCCAGTTGGTGGCAGAAGATTTGGCCATAGCGCTCTTGGTGGCCAGATGCTTCATGCGCATTCAGTACAAAAGTGCGCTCGGGGGCTTCGCAAGAGAGCAAGAGGCAGAGGAGATCAGCAATGGAGGCGGCGGAGGTAACGAGCTGGTGAACAGTACGATTCCCCACTATGCCATTTATATATCTTCTGGAAGAAGGATCGTGGGCTGAGACGTGGCGCAAAGATCGGAAACGGCAGCCCACCAACGGTCAAAAATCGTGCAGCCCGTTAAACGGTCAAAAAATCGGGAAATTATAGTCTTACCCATAAAACGGTTCGCATGGATGAAGAGTTACATCTTTATTGACGTCATCAAGTATATATAAAGGTAAAAGGATGGCGCAGACGAATGCTGAAACTTATCAAAGAAATCAGAGATGAAGAATCTTTTGGTTACAAGCCTTGGGGGCTGTTAATTGCATAAAAATCGAGTGGAACTCTTCATTGAAGTAGTAGACCTGAACTAGAAGACAAGATGTTCTTGAAAGTATCTCGAATTGAAGAACTTTGCAGGTGAGGTGTTTCGAGTTGAAGTGTGACGAGCTATATTATTTCTTGAGCCTATACTCGAGAAAATCTTTTTTCGACTATAGCCTCGGGGGCTACTCCCATCGGGAGCGCTGAGCGCGCACCCGACGATATTCATTGGCAAAGCATTGAAGAGTGGAGAAGTGTTACTCCCATCGGGAGCGAGTTTTGTGGTTGTGGAAACCCGAATATTTTCAGTCAAACTTTGACTGCGACATGAAATTCTCGAGTTACGTTATCGCAACAAAACTCGAATGCCGTGATTTATCACGAAGGTAAGACCCCGGGATCCGTCCTGTGTGGCCCGGTATACGCACATGGATGCGCTCTGCTGGTATGTATCCGTGTCTACGACGCGAAGAAAATCCTGGTGGACGCACTGGGTACCCCGAGAACCACTGGGACTCATTTTTTGTAAGTCCTAAATGAGGCAAAAGAGTGAGTTTGACCGGTATCCCGAATTCAAGTCCAAGGGGATTGAATTTGAAGTAGGTGACAAGTGTCTGTTCCGGCAGTTAACTGACCTCTTGATCCGTCAGAGTTGTCAGGCTTGTTCATCGAGACCCCTTGCGAGCAAATTATCATCAGTATAAGTCGAAAGACCAAGTCGAAGATTTGAAGATAAAGTCGAAGAATTGATCAAGTCGAAGATTTGAAGATTAGAGATTCAACCTGAATCTGCAATTCTGGTAGAATCTCAGGGGCTACTGACAAGGGTATAGTTAATAGAGCCCGATAGTTGAGTACCCCTGAGGCCCGTTAAGCTAGGCCCAATTGTAATAATAAGTCGAATACGAGTTCTTACCGTATATCGATATTGTAATCTGTATTCGGACCTAACCCGATCCTCGAGACCTGGCCACCTATATATAGGGGCCAGGAGGGGACGGTGTAGGGCAGATTGAAAGCAAGCCAGGTTGAACACCCAAGTTTACTTTCGAGACACACCTATTTCGACTAACTTTACCTTCGAGTTCATCCAACGCCCTATCTCCCCGATCCTAAGTCCTTCATCTAGGACATTTGTCGAGTTAACCCTCGTCAATAAGACTTCTGGCTTTTGTTTTTTCCAATTCCGAGAATATTTCCTATGTAGCTTTTCTGAAACACAAAAACAGCAGAAAATAGGGAACTGGCACTGTGGCATCTTGTCAATAGGTTAGTTCCAGAAGTCGCATAAAAATGCCACGAAGTGTAATGAAACACAAGGCAAATGGTGTAAAAACAAGCATGGAGCATCAAAAATTATGGATATGTTGGAGACGTATCAGAGGCCACACGGATAGAGAGCATAGAAAGGCAACAGGCTGAGCTGAGAGAGCTGTATTTACTATAGCAGAAGGCACTAGAGGAATTAAAGTCGCAAGGGGCAACTCAGCATCAGCAACAACTAGAACATGCATCAGGCGACCGATCTCAGCGGAGAAGCAGCGTGGCTTCCATGGAGGTACCGATGGATCACTACCCCGTGGATGATATCACCAAGAAGACAAGCTGTGAGATGCATGTTCCCATGAAGAACATATCGATGAAGGTGGCGGTTGGCTATGTGTTACCATCTGGACCTGGACAAACCTGGCATGGCCGTGAGATTCGAGCTGGCTATGCTCGTGTCGGGGTGGATGCAATTGAAAGGGGGTATGAGTCCCTCGATCTTGACATCGCTGGACCTGAAGAGGAGGCAACACTTGGAGAAGTATTGGGTGGTGTCATTCTTTGGGATAAGAAACACATCGTGTTTTCAGGCTCGACGCCAAGGCGGCCACCCTCTCCTCCGAGTCCTCGCAATTCACCTCCTCCCAACGACGACAGGGACGACTACCATACCCTGAGTCCACATCGATCTCCACCTCAATGTCAGCCACCTCCGCCACCTCTGCCGCCTCTGCCCACTCATAAGTCCCAGAGTTATGGCAAGTCCGCTGCTATGTCCACTAGCAATGTCTCTCCGAAGAAACGGGCCAAGAAAGTTAAGGCGGTGCCGCCTCCTCCTGTCGAGAAGACTGCTGAAGAAATTGAGGCGGAGAACAGAGCCAAAGTGAAAAGAAAGCTCGCAGTGCTACGCCCGACCCCTACCCCAAAGCAGGTATATACTCTGAAACAGAAGGAGTGGGCCTTTGATATGCTTACCCAACCTTCGTAATATGAATCGCGTAAGCCAGATGACTACAAACGTTGTTTGGATAAGCAGGTAGATACAAAAAAAGAAGCTAATAAGACAAGCATAGCTGCAAGAGGGAAAAGAGACGTTGCCCAGCTTGGAGCACAGACCAAAAAAACGATCTCCCCGCTAAAGGTCTTTGCTAGTGATGCTGGTGGGAGTGTTGCTCAACCCAATCCCGCCGACTTTGGTGCTGAAGCTGGTTTGACTCTTTCTCAATTGATACATGAAGATATCCCAAAGGCACCTATAGCACGGCAATATGAAAAGGGGAAGAGTCTGGTCCCACCTGAGATTGAAATAAATCTACCAACACAAATGCGAAAATTGCATAAGTGGTACCTGCAAGCCGCAAAGGGCACGCAAGATTTTCTCCTTATGAAAATCACACAGGACCATTTCTTAGGTGAAGACTTGGTGCATATTGAGTTTGATGAATTATTTCAGCTATTCAATCAAGATGCGCTCGACAAATCTCTCGTCAGTGCCTATGTTCTGTAAGTGATTCATTATTTCTATAAGTCTCTAGCTCAGCTCATTATTTTCATGTAATTATCCTCACTACGCTGTTTATTATGCAGAATAAAGAGTATGCAATGTAAGAAAAGGAATGACTTCCAAGTTGGATTCATTGATCCAAATCGAGTTAACGCAGCGACGATACAGAACAAACACAAGGAGACGGAGGATATCTTGCTAGAGTTCCTACTTACGCAGGAATACCGAGCTAGAATACTGTTTACGTACAACTTTAGGTGACGAGGGTTAACTCGACAAATGTCCTAGATGAAGGACTTAGGATCGGGGAGATAGGGCGTCGGATGAACTCGAAGGTAAAGTTAGTCTAAATAGGTGTGTATCGAAAGTAAACTTGGGTGTTCAACCTGGCTTGCTTTCAATCTGCCCTACACCGTCCCCTCCTGGCCCCTATATATAGGTAGCCAGGTCTCGAGGATCGGGTTGGGTCCGATACAGATTACAATATCGATATACGGTAAGAACTCGTATTCGACTTATTATTACAATTGGGCCTAACTTAACGGGCCTCAGGGGTACTCAACTAACGGGCTCTATTAACTATACCCTTGTCAGTAGCCCCTGAGATTCTACCAGAATTGCAGATTCAGGTTGAATCTCTAATCTTCAAATCTTCGACTTGATCAATTCTTCAACTTTATCTTCAAATCTTCGACTTGGTCTTTCGACTTATACTGATGATAATTTGCTCGCAAGGGGTCTCGATGAACAAGCCTGACAACTCTGATGGATCAAGAGGTCAGTTAACTGCCGGAACAGACACTTGTCACCTACTTCAAATTCAATCCCCTTGGACTTGAATTCGGGATACCGGTCAAACTCACTCTTTTGCCTCATTTAGGACTTACAAAAAATGAGTCCCAGTGGTTCTCGGGGTACCCAGTGCGTCCACCAGGATTTTCTTCGCGTCGTAGACACGGATACATACCAGCAGAGCGCATCCATGTGCGTATACCGGGCCACACAGGACGGATCCCGGGGTCTTACCTTCGTGATAAATCACGGCATTCGAGTTTCATTGCGATAACGTAACTCGAGAATCTCATGTCGCAGTCAAAGTTTGACTGAAAATATTCGGGTTTCCACAACCACAAAACTCGCTCCCGATGGGAGTAACACTTCTCCACTCTTCAATGCTTTGCTAATGAATATCGTCGGGTGCGCGCTCAGCGCTCCCGATGGGAGTAGCCCCCGAGGCTATAGTCGAAAAAAGATTTTCTCGAGTATAGGCTCAAGAAATAATATAGCTCGTCACACTTCAACTCGAAACACCTCACCTGCAAAGTTCTTCAATTCGAGATACTTTCAAGAACATCTTGTCTTCTAGTTCAGGTCTACTACTTCAATGAAGAGTTCCACTCGATTTTTATGCAATTAACAGCCCCCAAGGCTTGTAACCAAAAGATTCTTTATCTCTGATTTCTTTGATAAGTTTCAGCATCCGTCGGCGCCATCCTTTTACCTTTATATATACTTGATGACGTCAATAAAGACGTAACTCTTCATCCATGCGAACCGTTTTATGGGTAAGACTGTAATTTCCCGATTTTTGACCGTTTAACGGGCTACACGATTTTTGACCGTTGGTGGGCTGCCATTTCCGATCTTTGCGCCACGTCTCAGCCCACGATCCTTCTTCCAGAAGATATATAAATGGCATAGTGGGGAATCGTACTGTTCACCAGCTCGTTACCTCCGCCGCCTCCATTGCTGATCTCCTCTGCCTCTTGCTCTCTTGCGAAACCCCCGAGCGCACTTTTGTGCTGAATGCGCGTGAAGCATCTGGCCACCAAGAGCGATATGGCCAAATCCTCTGCCACCAACTGGGTTCGCTCCACCATCACCAAGAAGGAGGTGGAGAAAGCCACGGTGGACGGCCTCATCGGTGCCGAAGATTCCATCAAGTTTCCTAGCACCGAACGGATCCCGAAGCCCCCGAGCGGTTACCGGGTAATGTTCCTTGCTTTCCTTCTTCGCGGCCTCTCCCTTCCTGCCCATGAATTTCTCCGTGGGCTTCTATTTGTTTACGGTGTGCAGCTTCATCAACTCACACCAAATTCTCTTCTGCATATTGCTTGCTTCGTGACTCTTTGCGAGTCATTTTTGGGCATTGAGCCTCACTTTGCTCTCTGGAGATCGATCTTTCGACTCCGCCCTAATGTTTCCCTCGCAAGGAAACCCGAACTGGGCGGAGCCGTCGTTTCTGTGCGCCCTGAGGCGCAATATCTTGAATTTTCTATGGCCGCATCTGTCCATGGGTGGAGGACAAAGTGGTTCTATATCCAGGACTGCAAATCCTCTCCTGAAGATGAATTCGGCCTTCCTCCCTTTGACGCTTCTCAGGAAGTGAAAAATTTGAAGTCATGGGACTCTCTTCCCTCAGATGCGGAAGTTGCACAAATTCTTCCTCTTCTATCCCGTATTCAAACTCTAAAAACAGGCTTAGGAGGTGCTTTATCGGGTATCCAACTCATGGCGTTTTTCATACAACGTCGAGTTCAACCCCTACAGCACCGCCTCACCAAGCTTTGGACTTATTCTGGCTTGGAGGACCCTACTCGCATATCTGAAGATCTGATGTCGAAAGAAGATGTCGACAAGCGAGTCAGGAATCTCACCAAGCTCACCAAGGAGCATTCAGTTGCTGACCTGAAGTCAGATTTCTTCGACTCCGTGCACCCTATTCCTGAGGTATACATCGCTGCATCCACTTTTATCCAACTTCTCTTAATTTCGACTTGCACACTCTGCTGATTTATTAATATGCAGGGTCATCAATTCATTATTTCTCGTCCCCCTCTTCCGGAGGAAGGGCCCCTTCCTGCTGATCTAGCATCTCCTGCATCTGAAGCCCCCGAGGCTGACGAAAGTCAGGACGGCGATGATGTCGAAGAATCAGAAGATGAGACTAGCTCGTCGACATCTCCTCCTCCTACTCTTACTGAAGATGTTGGTGTCGACAAAAAACGAAAACGTGTCGACGAGATTGCTTCATCGAGTTCTGCAGCGGCTGGAAAAACCCCCGTTCTTGCAGAAGATATGGAGTACTTTGACATGCTTGCATCGTAAGTATTGTAGTCGAACTTTTCAATTGCTTTGGTCTTGCCTCTTTCTTATAACTTATACTTTTTATGCAGTGACGATGAAGAACCACCAACATGTGCGGCGGCTGTTTCACCACCTTCTCCTGTAGCGAACGATGAACCTGTCGAACCGTATGTTGCTCCGAGGACTACCAGGGCCTCTGTGAAGAAGGTTTCTCAAACTCAAGCCCGCACCCTCAAACGCGCGAAGAAAGCTAAAGAAGCCGAGGTTTCTCTGGAGGCCCATGCTTCTACAGTTTCTTCCGATGATGTGAGCAATTCTTTTTTCCCTTCTTTCCTTTCATGCACTTCTTCTCTTATACTCTTCTTTTAGCAGGCTTTGGTCAAGAGATTTATCGCCTTGGGCACGGAGTGTGCGGGGTACCTAAAGGTTGCAAAATCTTCCGAAGGTACAACTTTGATATTCAATCATTACTTTTCTTCAAGGCTTTGTCTCTTGCTGTTTACCTGACTTCCTTTCGTCTGCTTGTGCAGCTGCTTTAGCGACAGCTAATGCTTGCATTGCGTCGCTGGAAGCGGAGCTCAAAGCTTCACAAAAAGCTTATGATGCTGCGACCTCTGCTAAGGCAATTGCTGAGAAGTCGCAGAAATCTGCGCTTGCCAAGGCGAAGAAGGCTGAGAGGGCGCTAGCAGATGCTAACAAAGAGCATTCTCAATGCGAACAAGCCGTGGCGGAGCGTCTTCACACCATGTCTACTGCTGCCGAAAGTAAGTTCGTCGACTTACCTTCTGTTTTCATCCCCTGTTGCACTGGTGTATTTGTTGACACTTGCCTCTTCCTTTCTTTTCTATTGCTTTAGAGTTCACAGGGGTATCTCCGTCGTCCCTGCAAACGGACGATGATCCTCTTATGGATGCGGTTAACCTACTCGAAGAAAACTGGATATCTATCCAGGAAACTTTTGAGTTGGTTGGCCGCGTGCTGTCACGGCTATTTGCCGGGTTGTGGCCGAAGAAAAAGATGGCGATCCCGAAGGGCAACTTGACTGAACTCGCCAAGACTTTTGACAGAGAGGAAGACCCTACTCTTCATCTGAAGGGGCTGTCCATTAAGCGCGGCGCCGAAGGAGCCATTGCCCTTTCTCTTGCGCATGGCACAAACTTTGATTGGGAGAAAGTTAACTCCCCTCATGGCTATACTCGCGACGAGATGAAGGTGTTTTTCGAGAAGGCGAAGAAATTGGCGCCTACATTGCTGAACACAATTTCTCCTTCGGCAGCCTCTGCTGTGCCTGCTGCACCATCTCCAGCGCCGAAAGCTCCGGTGCCACCATCGACTTCTAGCGAGGAACCGGCCATGCCCCCTTCTTCCACGGAGCATAATGCTGAGGTGGCGTAGATTCAGCTTCTTTGTAGTACTTAGTTTTCTCCTTTTGGATGTAAAGACTCCACTTAAGTGCAACCCGAGGATCTTAGCCAGGGGGTTGTGCTCTTATGTAAATATATCTTCTTTGCATGGAGTATTATGCTGTCTTTCTGAAATTGTTTCTCCTTTCTTTCTTTTTGTAGTCGATGCGTGATAGTGATCCTTCTTCTCATGCTCCTGCTCCTTCCTTTGCTCGCGGATTCAATCCTCATATTTCGTCGACTCCTAGTCGATGTAGTCGCTGCGAAGAATATTCTTCCAGGATTTCTGACCTTGAGACTCGCCTATCCTTGGCTAAACGCCAAGCACAGATGGCTATTAAAAAGGCTAGCCAGGCCAGTGGCTATATGAAGAAAATCTCTTCACTTGAAGAAAAGGTCTCTAGCTTGACGGCGAAGGTTGTTCACAATGAAGAATGCGAGTCTTTCATACTTGGAATTGTCGAGTCTGCTGGCGAGCTGTTGCGATGTGAGTTTTCTTTCGACTTCTTCTTTTGGCTGTTTGTGCACTTCTTTTGTGATATATTTGTCATTGTAGGTACTTGCTTGGATTTTGCTGCTGAAGAACGTCGAGTTGCTGAACGAAACGCTGCTTTGGAGACGATGTCGACTGGCTATGAGACTCTGTGGTCTGATCCTCGACGCCGTAGCGCCATTGTATTACTTCAAGATCGTGCTCAGCACATTGGCGAGTCAGTTGATGGTTGCCGGCGAGCTCTTACGACTATGCACTCCATCATGCTTCCCCGTAATCCTTTGCCTACAACTTTCCCACTTCTTCTTGATACTTTCCGATCCAGCCATCGTATTCACAGGCTAATAGAACTGAACTTAGTGGCTGGTGCCAATTTTGCTCTTGGGTGGATACGTAAGTGGCACCCGGGGTTGAATTACAGCACTATGTCCCTGAGTTTGGCTCCAGGTGGAGCTAGCCTTCGGGTTCATATGGAGAACACGCTTCAACCTGCTCGAAGACTTGTAGCTAGGCTTCTAGAGGCGGATGCTGCGTTTTTCCGCGAGTATCATTATTTAGATCCTTTAGGCGTAGATGATTCTGACAACCCGATGTTGTAAAGTGTGCGTGGAACGCGAGAGACTGTTTATTTCGCGACTATATGTCTGAAATTTATTCTCAAGGCGTATTTGTATGATCCGTGCATTTGCCGTATCTTCTTTTTGAAAAACTCGTAAACTCGAATATGAGGAACGCTTTGTCTTTATTTATACTTTTAATGTAAGATACATGGGGTGACCCAAGAAATCCGGCCTGTGACCCGTGTTCTGGATCTAGAGGGCATTGCCCCTGGAATAACTCGTGGCTTTTACAGCCTTCATTGTTCTACTCTATTGTTTTGATGATGCTTATGTCGTCGTGGCTTTCCCTTTCTCTTCTGTGCCTGTGTCTTCTCCTGATGTTCCTGTTCGTGGCTTCTTTGTTTCGGGTTCCGCGGTGCATCCTTCGAGTAGCTTAACGGCTTCTGTAGTCGCGCTCTTTGCCTTTTCTGCATGGTTTGCTATTACGCCAAAATTTTGCGCCATCTTGTGGAATTCCCTATCGCAGAGATCTGAAACTTCAAAGCTTCCTTTCACTGTGATTATTCCTTTTGGTCCTGGCATCTTAAGTACCAAATATGTGTAGTGAGGTACTGCCATGAATCGCGAAAACGCGGGTCGTCCGAGGATCGCGTGATATTGTGATGGCCAGTCCATGACTTCGAAGTCTAGTTTCTCCCTTCTGTAGTTTTGTCGGTTGCCGAAGCAAACATTGAGTGCTATTCGACCCAGCGGGTAATTGGCACTTCCTGGTACGATTCCATGAAAGGAACAGTCTGTTGGTTTCAGAAACTCTAGTGATATATGCATTGCTCGGAGTGTTTTCGCGTATATCAAGTTAATTCCACTCCCTGCATCCATGAATATTCTGTCGACATCATACGCGCCGATTTGAGCTTTGAGCACCAGAGGCGCGTTTCCCGGCCGAGGTACTGTTATAGGGTGATCTTCTCTGTTGAACTCAATTGGTTGCTCTGACCAATGCAGATATTCTGTTGTAGCTGGAGGCGACAGGACTGCTAGATTAACTTGTCGGGTTATACTCTTTTCTTCTTTGTTCGACTTGGGCACAGGTTGTATCATTGATGTGATGTGTCCTTTTGATGGGACATACCCTTCGTCGTCGTCGTCGTGTCCCTTGTTTTGCTGGTCTTGCCCTTGAGGGGCTCCGTTGTTTCCTTGCTGGCTTGTCGAAGGATTGTTACTTCCTTCGAATCCTTGTCGCCTTGCTTCGGTTTGTTTGTTGATTGCTGCTTCTTGTAGCTTTAAGAATGTTGTGCAGTCTTTCATTGCGTGCCTTGATACTCGCTTTCCGTCGACGAACGCTGAGTGTATATGACAAGGCCCGTTGAGCATATCTTCTGGTGATGGGTTGTACTCTCTGGATTCTCTTGGTGGGAACTTCTTGTAGTCCTCTCTTCCGTAGCTGCGATATCCCGAGCTTCTGCGATCGTTTCCTTGATGACTGTTGTCTTTATATCCTGCGGCGACTTGGCTATGAGAGCCGTAGGTGTCGTAGTTTCGGGATCGTCTCCTTTGGCTTCCATATCTGTTTCTTCTGTCGTCCTCTGGAGATCGTGTCCGTTTGTTGTTACACGCATCTTCTCCATCTGCAAACCTGTTTGCTGTGTCCATGAGGTCTGACACTGTTTTAGGCTTGATTCTACCCATCTCTTCGACTAGGTCTCTTCGCCTTAGTCCAATGATGAACGCGTCTATTGCTCGTTCGTCTGAGACTTCGACTGCTGAATTTTTGATGAGGCTCCATCTTTGGATGTATGCTCGTAGTGTTTCGTCGCGTTGCTGCACGCATGCCTTGACTTCTTCTATTGATGCTGGTCGTTTGTATGTTGACCTGAAGTTGCTTGTAAATTGCTTTGTGAGGTCTTCCCAACTTCCAATGGATTCTTTCTCTAGTTTGCTCAACCATGACCTTGCTGCACCGGTGAGGTGTAATTGCAAACTTTGCATTGCTGTCTCTTTGGTTCCTCCTAGTATTTGAACTGCTTGCAGGTAATCTGCAAGCCATGATTGTGGATCCTGTGATCCGTCATACTTTTGCTGGTCGTGAGGTAACTTGAATCCCTTAGGAACTGGAGTGGTGCGAACCCTACGAGTAAAGCACGATGCCCCCATCTCCTTTTCGTCGTCCTCATAGTCGCGCCTTTCATTTGGGGATCGCGATCTTCGAGTTCCACCGTGCTGTTTTGGTGATGGTGATCGAGATCGGTGTTTGTTGCTTCTATGCCGAGGGCTATAGTGACGACGAGGTGATCTTGCTTTGTGCGCTTCCTTGTGGTGATGTGCTTCTTCTCCTTTTGCTGATAGCTTATGGCCCACCATATTGAGTCCGTTTAGTGCTGGTCTATGCATATGTTCCCTAGGATCTCCTGGACTTGATCGAGTTGTAAGTAGATATGCTTGTGCTGCCACTAGTGCTGCTTCAGGAGTTTTTGGTAGGATGTTTCCCTGCTCGTCGACCGATAGGAAGGACGAGTCGAGGTTTTTGGAAATACTTTGCCTGTCGGAGTACTCGAGGTTGTCATACCTTGAGCCATGTCGACGATTTTTCCTTGCGTTGCTGTATGATGCGTCGCTTCGTGCTCTACGAGCAGCTTCGCTGGCTGCAATGGCTGAATCTTTTCTTCTTTGTATCTCTACCTTTTCCTTTGCTAATTGCTTTGCTTGCTGCCTGAGGGCGTAATGATACCCAGAAAGCATGTCTTTGCTGGAGCTGGATGGTATTGGTTTGCCGTGTTCTACGGCTTCTCTTATTATTTTCCAGTCGTCGACTGATAGTCAAATTTTCTCCCTAGCTGCGAGGGATTCCACGGTTTGCCCTTCTGCTAGATGATTTGCTCCTCTGTCGATATTTGCTGGGTTTATCACTGGGTTGTTATTTTCATCGAATTCTTCTGAGTTGTCGCCCACAATGGCGAGTACCTGGCACCGCTTGCCGATGTTGCTGTTAAAGCTTGAAAAGATCGAGTTGCTGTCTTCAGAAAGCTTTAATCCTGTCTTCCATGTGTCTGTTGATTTGTCTGAGATATTGTCGAGGCAGATCGTGAGACCGTCGAGTTGGACTTCCACGTCGAAATTTTTCTTTTCTTCGTCGTCTTCTGCGATCTTTTCTTTTTGCACTTCTTCTAGGCTGACCGGCGAGTTTACTTCGCTGGAAGAGCCTTCAGAACACTCCATCATTACTGTTGTTTTGGGTTCTTGTGTCGACGGATCTTGATCTTGTTTCGTCGGATCCGAAAGGCGAGAGGAACCCGACGGCCCGATGAAGATGCTCAAACTTCCAATTGTTAGTTCCACCTCTTGACTTCCGTCGACTTCTGGACTGCTGTTGGCTAAGAGCGAAAAAGCCACGAATTCATGATTCCAACGCCCAGGTTCCCCACGGTCGGCGCCAATTGACGAGGGTTAACTCGACAAATGTCCTCGATGAAGGACTTAGGATCGGGGAGATAGGGCGTCGGATGAACTCGAAGGTAAAGTTAGTCTAAATAGGTGTGTATCGAAAGTAAACTTGGGTGTTCAACCTGGCTTGCTTTCAATCTGCCCTACACCGTCCCCTCCTGGCCCCTATATATAGGTGGCCAGGTCTCGAGGATCGGGTTGGGTCCGATACAGATTACAATATCGATATACGGTAAGAACTCGTATTCGACTTATTATTACAATTGGGCCTAACTTAACGGGCCTCAGGGGTACTCAACTAACGGGCTCTATTAACTATACCCTTGTCATCAGGTGAGTGTTACTATCTTATACACAGTTACTTTTCCTTACTCGATGTTATAAGAATAATTGATGAGTTATTAACTTATATAATTAAACTTGCACGCAGTTACCACTGGATTTTGCTAAAGATTGAACCTGACTATGGAAAGGTTGAAATCTTTGACTCGTTGAATAAACAACTTAATGAATACCAAAGCATCATTGATATGATGGATAGGTAATTTCAATCATTACGATATTATATCGGTCTCTTTCGTTCATCTATAACTCATCTATTCATTTTGTTTGCTCGGCAGTGTTTGGAAACGGTTTATACGCATAGCAAAAGGTGAATGGAAAAATGAGCTGATTTACCGTTCGATCGACGTAAGTCGTACGAGTTAGGTCCACACATCCCTTTAATTCTAGTTTCAAATATCATTAAGTATATCAATCTTGATATGTGTCACTGCCTAAAATCTATTCTCGTAAAGTGTGCGAGGCAGCCATCGGGGACTAATTTATGTGCATACTACGCTTGCGAGAACCTTCGTGCGGAGGTTACTGAAGGAATTAATTTTCAAACAGTAAGTAAACAATATACTGACAAATTCATTTATTAGCATCAATTTTGTTATGATGATTCATATTCATATTGATCTTCTTCTTCGTAGTTCGAAGCAAAGCGGAATCGGCTCTCACCAACTGAACGCATAGTAGGAATTCAAGAGGAAATAGCCGGATTTCTGCTTGACCATGTCATTAACCCAAAGGGTGAATTTTATGTCAGTTTCGATTAGATAATGTGTGTAATTAAACACAAGTTGTGATCTTATATGTGTGAACAAGTTGTATATATACTTGTATGTATATGCTCGGCGGACAAAATATATTATATATGTATCGGCTTGTATATTATGTTGTAATATTGTATGAATATGTATATAAGAAAACTTGTTTGAAATGAATCAAAAAATTGAATGGAGCAAAATACAAATAAACCCTAAACCCCTAAATAACAATTGAAATCCAGAAAATAAAGAAGAAGCAGAGGCTGCCACGTGTGGGCTCTTTAGTCCTGGTTCGTAAAGGTCCTACGCCCACGAGCGCCTGCCCCTGCCACGTGGTCGCTCTTTAGTCCCGGTTCGTATAGCAACCGGGACTAAAGATAGGGCTCCAGTCCCGGTTGGTTAGTCCCGGTTGCGCAACCGGGACTGAAGCCCAAAACCAACAGGGACTGATGCCCTGTTTTCCACTAGTGGGGCCTACGCCGCCTTGGAGGCTGAGTTGGTGTTATCGTCAACATCTGGCGTGTCTTCCCTTCAAGCCAAAGATCATGGCGGCGAGCCAAGGCCATCATGTAGAAGACCCCAATTTGCAGCGGAAAAGTCCCATGGATCACTTAGCTAGCTACCTCCCTTTGCCTTCCGCCACCACAATGACGAGATCAAGAGAAGCCACTTAGACTCCCATATCCATCAATCAATGCTTATTGAAGGAGAAAATTCCTCCTCTTCAATCTTCTTCCTCAGAAGCTCGTCAAAGAGGCTCAACGTCAACCCCCCGACGCCTCGCTAGGACGACATCAAAATGGAGAAACTCCTAGCATGAGACAAGGCACACTTACAACCCCACCCGCAGCAGCTCCTGGCAACAGAGCTCCACACCGAGAAAGACAAGGAGAATGGATAACGTTCCACCTGTACGGCCCCTCTCGGGCGACTCTGTAGGCGATTCTGGGGGCGACGATGTGGGCGGCCCGGTGGTCGAGGGGTCGGGGCTCGGCGCCTCATCGGGGGTTGTCCTGGAAGGGCGGAGCTCGCCGTCTCCGGTCTGCGGCTGGTCGTCGCCGGCCTCGGACGGCGGGTTCTCGGGCGGCAGATTCTGGGTCTTGCAATCCTGTGATGAAGAGGGGGAGGAGGCGATCTCGGGGGTCTCGGATGGCGAGCGGCAGGACTCAGGGGAGTTCGCGTCGCCGGAGTCGCCGCGGGCGACGCCATCTCCGATTACCCTGGAGGCCTTTATCTCTCGGGCGGAGGAGCTAGGTGGCTCGCTCCGGTCCCGTCGGCGTGAGGCCTTCGCGCCCAGCGGCAAGGGCTCCCGATTCGGCGGGTCGGCGCCTCGGTTTGCTCGGCTCGGCGACCGTGCGGGCTGCCCCGGTGGGGCTCTTCGGCGGCCTGCTCCGGGGACCGATGGGGTGGGCGGCCGGTGGCAGTCGATTCTTCGGGCTCCAGCGGGGGCGGCGGTTTCGTCATCGGTGGCGTCGCGGGAGCTAGGAGGGGAAACCCTAGCTTCTGTCGTCGCGGCGGGGCCGGTTGTGGAGGTGGGCCTTTGCGCCCCTGCTGGGCCTCTTGTGGGATGTGGCCCAGCGGAGGAGGAGCACCCGCTCCTGCTGATCGGTCCAGCTCTGGCTGCGTCTGGGCCACCGGTGTCGGGCCACCCTTCGGCCGCGCTGGGGCCGCCTCCTCGTCGGCCTGGCCCGTCTCGTCTCGCCAGGTATATAACCATGTGGCTCCCCAGGGGTTGCACTTCTCCAGCTTTAGGGTTTCCGGTTCCTGTGTCTGAGGTGCGGCGGCGGGACTGGGCTCATCTCTGGTTCCTTCGCAAGGTGCCCACGCCTCCGCCGCTTTCTCGATCTTTTGCGGAGGTCGTGGCCATGGACAGGATGGGAGGTGACGAGGGGAGGAACAAGCGCCGGCTGGACGGCTACGGCGAGGAGGGGGGCCACCAGGAGGGCGGTCGATGGTCTGCGCAAGATGACTACTACTACCAGGGGTACCAGGAGAGGTACCCATAGCAGAGGTTCGAGCAGCGGGAGAACTGGGGGCCGCCGTCTCCCTGGTGGATCGAGGAGCAGAAGAGGAAAAGGAAGGCGGAGGCCTCTAAGGGGCATGGTGGCCAGGGCGCCTCGCAGGGGCAGGGAGCTCGTGGCGGTGGCAGCTCGGGTGGGGCTGCTGGGGGCAGTGCCCAGCCCAACAACAAGAAGCCTCAGCCGCAATCGCAAGGTGCGGCACCGGCTCCAAAGTCTAAAGGAAAGGGCAAGTCCGGGGAGGGCTCTACCTTACTCAGTAGTGGTGAATGCTTCAAGTGTGGGCGAGGGGGGCACTTCCAGTCGGAGTGCACCTTCGATCCGCTATGTGTGCTTTGCAGCCTCGAAGGCCACATCTCCGCTAATTGCCCCACGAGAGGTCGTCCGATGCTTCTGTAGACTTATGGCAACGCCATTGCTGGGGGAGGTTTTTTCAACATTGAGGTGGAGCCTCTGCAGCCGCGGGAGACCGGGGAGGTCTTTGCGGCGGTGGTCCAATTCATGTCCGCCCCTTTGTCGGATTCTCAGCTCGCCAATGAGCTGAAGCATTTAGCAGATGAGGAGTGGGATTGGCAGGTGGCCAAGGTGTCGGAGTCTGAGTTCTCCGTCCGCTTTCCGTTGCGGGAGACTTTGCGGATGAGCACTCGTAGTGGCAAGATTTTCCTCCCTCTGAGTCAGTCTGAGGCCAAGATCAGGGAGGCGTTCCTGGAGGTGAGGCCGGGGAAGGCCTTTCCTTCAGTTTGGGTGCAAATCTCGGGGCTGCCGAAGGATCTGATGACTAAGGACCGTATCATGGCTGCTCTGACGATGATTGGGAGGCCCATGGATGTTGATGAGCTCTCTGTCAAGAAGCACGAGACGGAGCCTGTGCGGGTCAGGTTTCAGTGCAGGTTCCCTGATCGCATCAAAGGCTCGATTCAGCTCTGTGTCAACGGTGAGCCTTTCACCATTGGGCTGGTGGCTGAGCTTGGTGGTCGGGGTGGGGGCGGCTCTGGCTCGGGTGGTCCTCCTAAACCGCCGGCTCCCCGGGAGGACGACGGGCTTGAGGACTCTGAGGAGCCTAGCTTTGAGATTGAACCCCGCCACAACCGCAAAAGTAAAGAGAAGCAAGGTCAGAACCCCAATGGCAAGGGGCCGGGGGGGGGGAATGGTGGCGGTGGTGGTTCGCAGGGGAAGGCTGGGTCCTGCAGTGCTCCGCCGCTGGGCAAGGGTGCCCTGCCCGGAGTGAATCAATACGGTTCCAATCTCCCTGTGTTCAGCTTTCCCCCTCTATCCCTCCATTCTGATCATTCCATGGGGGGCTGCGACAGTTTCTCATATCTCCTGTCGGCGCCCTTGGGTAAGGAGCTGCCGGAGTTCTCGTCCCTCTCGGCGGATGCGGTTTCCCAGGTGGATGACCCAGACCCGGTGGCGGCTTGGCTCCTTGACTCCCCGACTCCGGTGGTGTCTTCGCCAGCTGCGGGGGTGGTTCTGTCGCCGGCTGCGGGGGCGGTGCTGGCCCAGGCGGCGCCGGCTGGTCTTGGCTTGCAACAGCCTACCAAAGCCCTCCAGGCAATGCAGGCCTCGCTGGAGGCGGATGCGGTGAAGGAGCGCGCTGTGGACCTGTGCAAGGAGGCGACCTCGGTGGTGTCCTTGGTGCGTGGCAAGCGCACCAAGGTGGTGACCACTGAGACCATCAGGGCGGCGTCTGCGTCGCTGGCCCGTGTTCGCAAGAGCTCCAGGCTGCGGGGCTCGGCGGCGTCTACTTCCTCGCTAGAGAAGGCGAAGCGGATCGCGGCGGATCGGAACCTCGACTCCATGATAGGTACGGATGATTTCTCGGTTTTGGATGCTCTTCCCGATTCTCATTTGTCGTCGGTCCTTTCCGATAGCTGTATTGTTTTCACCCCATCGGCCGGCTCGCCGGTGGAGGCTTTATCTATTCTTCGAGCCAGGGAAAAGGTCCAGGCGGCCCTGGCTGCTGCTTCGCTACGCAAGGAGATGGAGGCGGCGTCGAGTGCGGCCAGGGAGGCGGCCTCGACGGCCCAGGCGCAGGATGGGACCTCTGCACCTGCGGCGTGTGATGATGATCTCCTGGCCAGCAGGGAGCTGGGTAGGGATCCGGCGGCTGGGGAGGGTTTCGCTGTGGCCAGGGAGGCTGCCTACGGCCCCTCTCAGGTTAGCGCTTGCCCACCTAAACGAGGTCGGGGACGACCTCGGGGCTCGAGCTCGAAGGCAGCCTTGGCGGTGCGCAAGGGCGGGAAGGGGAGTTCATCTGCTAGATGAAAGCGCTGTTGTATAATATCAGGGGCTTCAGGCAGCAGGGGCGCCGAACCCAACTGAAAGATTTCATGCGCGAACATAGACTTGACATTCTAGGTCTTCAGGAGATGATCAAGCAAGACTTTTCAACTGCGGAGTTGCGGAGTCTGGAGTGTGGGCAACCCTTCGTTTGGAACTGGGTTCCAGCGGAGGGTCACTCCGGTGGCCTTCTTCTTGGCTTCAGGGAAGAGAGCTTTGAGGTCGGTGAGTGGTTTAAGGGAACGTTTCTGATTAGCGCAGTCCTGTTTCAACGCAGCAACAGATCTAAATGGTGCTTTGTGTTGGTTTACGGTCCGGCCGACCACGGGAGGTCGGAGGCTTTCCTGAACGAGCTAATGCACCTGGTTGCGGCGTCCCCCTTCCCAGTGGTGGTGGGTGGGGATTTCAACCTGATTCGGGGCTTGGGGGATAAAAGCTCTGGAAATATAAATTGGCCTCGGGTGCGCCGGTTTAACGACGCCCTCGCGGCTATGTCTCTGCGGGAGGTCGCTAGGGTGGGGGCCCGCTTTACCTGGATGAATCGTCAGCTCAACCCGATTAGGTGTGTCCTTGACAGAGTGTTTGTCTCTCCGGACTGGGAGGCAATATTCCCGCTCTGCTCTCTCACGGCTATCACCCGTATCGGTTCTGATCACAATCCGCTGCTCCTCTCGAGTGGGGAAGGCTCGATTGGAGTGTCGCCACGCTTCTTTTTTCAGAGCTGGTGGCTTCAGGTCAATGGCTTTGGGTAGCTTATGATGGGTAAGCTTTCTGCTTACCTCTTGGATGGGGGGCCATTCAGGTGTTGCATCGACCAGTGGCAGTCGGTCGCTCGTAACACCCGTCAATTCCTTAAAGGCTGGGGGGCCAATTTGGGAAAGGAAAGGAAAGTCTTCAAGACAAATATCTTAGCTCAGATCGAGGTGCTTGATCGTGCTGCGGATTCTGTGGGTCTGGACGAGGACGGGTGGGCTACCCGGTACCACTTAGAAGACCAGATCCTGGCCATCAATATGATGGAGGAGGAGTACTGGAGACAGCGTAGTAGGGTTCAGTGGACGGTCCAGGGGGACGCGTGCACGAGATACTTTCACGCGATCGCGAACGGGAGACGCCGTAAGTGTCTTATCCCTCGGTTGATCACCGATGTAGGGGAGATCGAGGACCAACGGGCCCTTATGGAGCACATCTATGGCTTCTATAAGGGCCTCATGGGGACTAAGGGGGACCCGGCTAGGTTCTCCCTAGGAGCTGACCTATGGGAGGTAGAGCAGCGCATCTCGGAAGGGGAAAACCGGGAGTTGGAACTGACGTTCACGCCTGAGGAGCTGGACGAGGTCCTTGCGAGTATGAAACCTGATTCGGCCCCGGGCCCGGACGGGTTGCCGGTGGTCTTCTTCAAGCGGTTCTGGGGAGTCTTGAAAGGACCGGTTTTGCAGCTTCTCAACGACTTCACCCTAGGGAGGGTCGACATCGCCCGCCTCAACTTTGGGATTATTTCGCTAATCCCCAAGATCAAGGGGCGGACGCGATCAGGCAATTCCGACCGATCGCCTTGATCAATGTGATCTTCAAGTTTGTTGCTAAGGCGTTTGCTGTTCGTCTGGCGCCATTAGCCCATAGGACGATTGATCGGAGCCAATCTACATTCATCAGGGGAAGATGTCTGCACGAGGGGGTTTTGGCGCTTCACGAGATCTTGCATGAGCTGAGGTCCAGAAAACTGCCGGCTTTGATCTTAAAGCTAGATTTTGAGAAGGCCTACGATCGGGTGAACTGGGAGTTCCTCCGGGAGATTCTCCTCCGTAAAGGCTTTTCTGGGATGATGGTGCACCGCCTGATGCAGCTTGTCCAGGGAGGACAAACGGCCATTAACGTGAATGGGGAGATTGGCCCCTTCTTTCGCAACGCGCGGGGGGTGCGGCAAGGGGATCCGCTTTCCCCCATTCTATTTGACTTCATGGTGGATGGTCTGGCGGCGATCCTTGCTCGAGCTTGTAGGGCGGGACACATTCAGGGGGTGGTCCCGCATTTGATCCCTGGAGGGGTCTCCCACCTTCAGTACGCGGATGATACGCTTATCCTTCTCGTTCCTTCGGATGAGGGGATAGCAAATCTTAAGCTTCTTCTGCTCTGTTTCGAGAATATGTCAGGGTTGAGCATAAATTTTGACAAAAGCGAGGTGCATGTCATGGGGATGACAGCCCCGGATCAGCGCAGGGTTGCTAACCTTCTTAACTGTCGCCTTGGGAAGTTCCCGATGAAATATCTGGGCCTGCGGGTTAGCGACAGACCTCTGAGGATGGCAGATTGGGACTTCCTCCCTCAGAAGGTGGGTCATAGGGTTGACCCTTGGCAAGGGCTCCTTCTTGCTTCGGCTGGGAGATTGGAGCTTACTAATTCGTGTCTATCTAGCCTTCCGTTGTTTGCCATGGGGATTTATCTTCTCCACATGGGGACTCACAAGGCTATGGATACCCCTTGTGCCCGATTCTTTTGGGAAGGAGCCGGCAATCGCCGGAAATACCACATGGTAGACTGGCCGACGGTCTGTAAACCTAAGGAGTTTGGGGGCTTGGGAGTCCTCAACACTAGACGGATGAATGAAGCCCTTATGCTTAAGTGGGTCTTGAAGATCTACCAAAATGCCCAAGGGCTTTGGGCGGATCTCATTCGAGCTAAATACCTAAGGGATAGGGATTTATTTGATAATGAAGTGCCTAAGCACGGATCTCAATTCTGGAACGCGATCCAGAAGCTTAAATGGCATTTCAAATTGGGGGCGCGACACAAAGTTCAAAACGGGAAAAGAACTTATTTCTGGCTGGACTGGTGGTGTGGGAATGGTCCGCTGCGAGCTAGATTTCCGCTTCTTTTTAGCTGTTGTGCCAACCCCTTTGTCACGGTTCAGGGGACACGTGTAGTCGGAGGCACGCCAGGGGAGTGGCGTATCCTCTTTCGGCGGCAGATGGACCTTCCGGAATTGGTGGAATGGGACAATTTGTGTCGAGAGGTTCAGGGCCTTCCGACTGAGGAGGCTGATGACATTGTTTCATGGGCCCTGGAGTCCTCGGGTCAATTCTCGACCAATTCTATGTATTTGTGCCTGTCGCGGGGAGCGTCGGTCACCTGTTTCAAGGACGTGTGGAAGGTTACAGTCCCCCGAAAATCAAGATTTTCCTGTGGCAACTGATTCGCAACAGACTCCCTTCATGCGAGCAGGTGGCGAAGCGCATGGGTCCTTCGAATGGGCTATGTACCCTATGCGGGGAGCTGGAGGACTGTAACCATATATTCTTTACTTGCCCAATGGCGCGTTTCATGTGGGCTGGGGTACGGGATGCCCTGCACTGCGATTGGAACCCCGCAGGGGCGGGTGATTTCATAGCGATAGCGGCGGGTCTTTCGGGGCGCTTCCGTAGATTAGTTTGGCTAACCTTTGCGGCCCAGTGTTGGGCCCTCTGGCTCATCCGTAATAAACTAACTATTGAAGGTAAACTGATTGGCAACCCGGCTGACGCATTCTTTCAAATGTCTATTTATTTGCAGCACTTGAGGGTTCTGGTCAGACCGAAGGACCACGCTTGGCTGGACACGGCGACGGACGAGATCAGGAGGCTCTATGCGAGGACTAGGACTTAGACTTTGGCTACTTCGACTTCGCTGTGTCTTCGTGCTGTTATGCCGGCCTGGGCTCTGATTGCTATCATCTCGCGTCCGGGTCGGACGTGTGCTCTCTCGCAGTGTGTTAGGATGAACTTTTCATATTCTGGTCTATAATGCTACCTATGTATTTGTGGTTGTATGGTGCCATTTGGCTTTATATATAAAGCCGGGCTTAGGCCTTCTGTTTAAAAAACAAGGCACAAGCCGTACTAGATCCCGCTGGATCCGAGACGTCACATAGGACAGCAACTACGAAACCCAAACCTATGATGTACACTACTACAGTCGGCACCTTGCCTCAGTCATCTTCCGATGGCAACACCGCCGAGGAAGACCTCGGTTTGGACCATTGTAGCAGGAAACGGGGTCCATGGCTGGTCCCTCGATCTAGGATCGATCGACCCGGATCGAGGGTCGGGAACGACTGCGGCTCGGTGCTGTTCGATGAGCGGGTCCCGATCCTGTTCGATGTTCCAATGTCAGCCGTGCCGCGTACGCCCAGGACGACAGGATGGCCGCAACCTGATGCCGCCGTCGCCGAGGCATGGCTTGAGTAGGAGGCATGGCTGGAATCGCTGGTCTAGGAGTGCAGATCAACAATTTTCCATGGCGTTAGCTTCCTGGGGAAGACGATAGAACGATAGGGAGATATGTGTTCGGTTCCTGGACTCCCAAAGTCAACAGACGTGGTATACAGTTATACTGTGTTAGTGGCCCAATGGGCTAATATTTTCAGTTACTATTATTTGCATACATTCTTATCTTTTGCAAAAAAAAACTATTCTTTTCAGTTCATTTGAGCCGTATACCCCAGGGTCATCGACCCAAAATTAAGTGAATCCCGACCCTGATTCCAAATTGGCGTACCGGAGATGTATACCCCTCATCGAACCTCATTCCTTATGATGGCGATCCTCGACCCGCGACCCCGTTCCTCGACCCACTCGACCCGGATTTCTGGCAACTATGGTTTGGACCGGAGATGTTGGGAGGACTCTCAAACTACTATTGGTTTCGAGTTGGTGAAGACACTTTTCAGATACATCATTTGAATACCCAATTTACCCCTGACATCTTTACAATTAGTACATAGTCACGTAATGATAAAAATGGAAAGATCCATTCACCATAATAGCAAATCAATTCACGGTAAGACTAAATCAATTCACTGCGAGCAATCACGGCCAACAATCACGGAAAGAGTTGGAGTCTGGACGCCGTCCTCAGGTAGCTGGTCGCCGTCATCATCCACGGGTAACTGGTCGCCGTCGTCGTCGACCGGCATCAGGTGGCCGTGACTAGCGTGGCTGCGGCAAGCAAGCGCCTCACAGCCTCACGTCTCGCCCCCGCCCCAGCACTGCCACTCCCGGGCACCTCCAAGTCGGATGTCCTCCTCCTTCCGGAGCGCTTCCACCCTGACAGCGGTGGGGAGAGGAGGGACTGCGACTTCGCGGCGGCAGCCACGACGGTCATCATGTCGGGCCGGAGCACGCCCCGCTGCGTCGTGGCACACAGCCAAGTGCCGGCCGTCATGGTGGTCGCGGTGCTTGATGTGGAGGCTGGCCGGTCATGGAGGAGCATGAAAGGTGTGGCGCTAGGCCGCGGCTGGCTGGAGATGGAAGACTAGATGAAGGAGGTGTCGGGGGCATGCTCGCCTAGAGAAGGCAGCCATGGGACTCAGGGCGTGATGGCTGGAGCCAGGGCGGCACTTGTCTAGAGGAAGAAAGAAGTGATCAGGATGGGATTAATCGGTTAATTGAACAAGATTTGGGATGGGATTTTATTGGACTCCTCCCGATGATAAGGGATTTTTTAGTTAATTTATTTACTTTGATTTTGAAGGTGATGTGATCCAGTCAGGTATCGGGAGTCTGATGCCCATGCTGCATGGAGAATAACGATCGATGTTCACCATCGTCTCGAGCTCTCTGTTCGTTGCCAACTCTCTACGTGGGAAGGTTTGGCATATCCCTCTTTGAACTTCTGCAGCCTGAGCATTGTTACTATTTCGTCAGATTACTATTTGTAAATACGACAAGTATAGATGATCTGATTAGAGTTGATTTGGTGACTGATATTACGGTGGGCTGGAGTCTATGTGTTTAATCGTGTGGCTCTAGCTACTATGGGGCAAGAGAGAGGAAGCTGTTGCTCTCCAATTCACTTTGCCGGCTATGTTTTTTATCTTCATGATTGGTTTTCATGCTCCGGTGGCAATCATATCTAACTGAAAAGGTATGTTGTATTTCTCCAATCAAACAAATATACAAATTTTGTTTCATACATTTTCTTGGTGTTGGTTGTACAAAATAATCAGTCGCATGGCAGGGTCTTGTCTTGGGGTTTTTGATGTGCAACGAAAACATGCTTTATCAGCAGAACAAAGACATCATAATTCACACCGAGCCGACTGGTGTTCTTGACCAGATAAGAAAAGACAAGGGAAATTATTGGAGAGAAAGAGAAATAAATTGGGCTATCTGGGTCAATTCGTCACCAATAATCTTTGTTTTATTATTCGTGAGGTAAGAATGATCTCCAGTACACCTATTGTTTGGCTATTTTTTTTTAGTTTCAGCTAATTCTCTGCTCTTCTTGATGAACCCGTGCGACCCAACATGATTGAGCTATCTGTTCGATATGGGCTGTGCACCTGTCTACTTAGGGCATCTTCAACGGCCCAACGCAAACGGACAACGTCTAAATCGATCTAGAAATGACCGGGGCCATTAAAAACTGTCCCAGCGGACCTACGCATAATGTCCTCGCTGTCCGCGGTCAGGCAAACACGGCTCAAATTTAGTTGTGGTTTGGGTGGAGGAAAATGCGGACGCCTGGCACTCACATAAATGGCCAAGCAATCAACTGCCATGATCTTCTGTGGCTGTGGCTTAAGGGCATCTGGCCTATTTGGCTATATATGGCCACAAAAAATCAGGTAAATGAATTGCTTGGAATGGTCTACTCACATGTGCCAAGCAATCCATTGTCAGGATCTTGTGGTTGTGGCTTAAGGGCCTGTGACCTATGTGAAAATCAGGTAAATGAATTGCTTGGACCGGTCAGCGTCCATGTGCCAACAAATCCATTGACTGTGGTTGTGGCTTAAGGCCATGTGACCCATATGGCGGCTTAAGGCCATGTGACCCATATGGCCACAGAAGATCGTGGTAGTGCATCGCTTGGGAGGACAATATGCAGCCTCCTCGGGACACATCTGACCTAAACGGACAAGGGGGAGGACAATGCTAATTTTATGTCCGTGACCCGACGCAAACGGTCCAAATCGAACCCGATTTAGGGCCAAAATGCGTCGGGACGTTGGAGATGCCCTTAATGCTTATATTGTGAATAGCTTCATATGTAGGACCAGCCTCTCCAGGACCTTGGCTATTAGGACTCGACGCTGCTAGCTACCACCACTGACGCATGCAATTATAGCTAGATGCTTCCTCGCCAGGTCAGATCATGGGAGAGGAAAGGTTTAGGTGGGTCAAACAACAATCTCCTACCAGAGAAAGGCCTGCCTTAAGGACTGTCCAACATCTGCATATATCCAATATTGCCTGGCTTGTTCCTTCTTCTAAGGAACCAACAAGGTTCCCTACCCTTCCCAGTACCCCTTGCAGTGCTCCCTTATATTCTATGACTGACACTTTTTTGCTTCAACTCGTCGAACTTTGCATCTGCACTCCACGTATTTGTTTTATTGTAGAATCAAAGATATTTTGTTTTAGTACTGGACATATTGTTTGACCTCACGTGCGAGCCCATAAAAAATGCTGAATATAACGAGGTGTATGACTTTAATTGTTTTGGAGACATATCATTGTCCGAATAGTAGGGATTTTCTGACTAATGCTTTGTTTTATGAATTATATTTCATTTCCCCAAATTCTTTCTACACCATATCTGCCAGATTTAACAACATGATATGCAGTATACATTACAAGATATTGCTCACCAGCAGCTGGATTACTCATATCAAATTGAGCTGAACTTACTAGGTGACCAAAGACTTAAAATAGTGCCATTTTAATTTTTTTTTCCAATCAAGCTAAGTAAGAACTATATTATGTTGTTATAAATATATTCTGCAGAGAACATGATGATTATCCAATAATAGATAAGCAATCTTTGGCGTTAAAGCGATGTCAGCATACGGTGAAACGTGTTCAGTGAGGCAAGAAGGACAAATTCTTCTCACAACCAAATACTCTTGTAATTATTACATCAATTTTGTTTCTCTTCTAATTGTCCACGGTTTTTATCTTTTAATTGTGCATGTTTGAATCTAATTTATATTAAGATCACCATATTGTTGAGTGTTTGAAATTTGATGTCAACAATTGCGGGATTTTTATTGATAATATCATAAATGCTCTATCATGGGAACATCTTATTCATGCCTAAATTGTGCGATATTTACATGTGAGATGGGGGTGTCATGTTTGTGGTATCATTTATTTCTCTCCCACACAAGCATGATCAATGATTACTGGATTTCATGGTATTTTAATTCTCCCATTAGCACGATGATGATAATTGGAGTTAGGGTATGTAATTAATATACACTCATGATACAACGCCTGATATTTCAAAGAACTAAGGGGTTAACACATCTCTACTAATAATATTGCTACAGGTATGGTCCGTGGCGGTCGCAAAATACGTTTCCGTCCACTAAAAGTACGCTTTCAATATATCCTCCGTTTTTACGTCACCGGAAATAGTAATATTGCTACAGGTATGGTCCGTGGCGGTCGCAAAATACGTTTCCGTCCACCAAAAGTACGCTTTCAATACATCCTCCGTTTTTACATCACCGGAAATAGTGTCCAGATTAATCCCGTTCTATAGAAGAAAAATTCAGATTAATCCCGTTCTATAGAAGAAAAATTCGGCAAGCAACGTATAGGAGCAGAACTCCATGTCGATCACGGAAGCTGTAATCATAATCAAAGTTGATTGCCGTCGTTGACGGCTGGATTCCGCTCTGGACTCAATCCCTGAGACTATTTATCCACAGCGAGTGGAGAGATTTTGATTTCTATATTGATCTGATTAGTGCCACCGGAGTTCGACGAGATCGACTCATTGAGACCATGATGAAAACTAGATACGGCCTACGGTGCTGCCGAACTGCATCTCACGGCCATCGTGGAGAATTGAGATGTGGGGTACGTGCGTGTGCGTCCTGAGCGTAGCCGTGGTATCGAATGGCTGCAGACTTGGTCGAAGTTAACCATGGAGAAGATGTTTACCGCCCAATGATACGTCTCAAACGTATCTATAATTTTTGATGCTCCATGCTTTGTTTTACACCATTTGCCTATTGTTTCGTTACACTTAGTGGCATTTTTATACGCTTTCCGGAACTAACCTATTAACGAAGTGCCACAGTGCCAGTTCCCTGTTTTCTGCTGTTTTTGTGTTTCAGAAGTGATACACAGGAAATATTCTCCGAATTGGACGAAACAAGTTCCTGAAGTCATATTTCATCGGGGAGCTCCCAAACATCCGAAGACCTGACGGAGGGGGGCCACGAGGCCCCCACACACAGGGGCGGCGCGGCCTAGCCCCTGGCCGCGCCACCCCCTTGTGAGGGCACGTGGTCCACCCTCTGACAGCCCCCTTTCGCCTACATATACCCCCTGACGAGAAAAACCTAAGGGCCAGATCAGTTTTCCAGAATACATCGCGATCCGCCGCCGCCGTCGACCCGAAGATCGGGAGGGTCCAGAAGCTCTTCCCGGCACCCTGCCGGAGAGGGGAATCGCCACCGAAGGTCTCCTTCATCGCCATGATTGCCTCCAGAGCGATGAGTGAGTAGTCTACCTTGGACTATGGGTCCATAGCAGTAGCTAGATGGTTGTCTTCTCCACCATGTGCTTCATGTTTAGATCTCATGAGCTGCCCTACATGATTGAGATCACCGTTATGTAATACTATGATGTTGGTTTGTTGGGATCCGATGAATATTGGTGTTTATGATTAAGTTGCTGCACTGAATTTTATCTTATATTATCTCTATGATGTTTATGATCTTGCATGCTCTCCGTTGTTAGTGGCTATCTTGGCCGAGTAGTTGCTAGTGACTCCAAGAGGGGGTATTTATGCTCGATAGTGGGTTCATGCCTCTATTTCACCTGGGGGAGTGACAGAAACCTCTAAGGTGGTAGATGTGCTGTTGCTACTAGGGAGAAAACAACATTCATATGCTCGAGGGCATATGCTTTGTTTACATTACACACTTTGCTTAATGCAATTATCTGTTGTTCGCAACTTAATACTTCTAGGGTGTTCGGATGATATCCCCGGGGGTGGATTATTAGTCATAGATGCAGTTGGATGGCGGTCTATGTATTTTGTTGTAATGCCCAGAGTGAATCTCATAGTGATCTTCTTGACATATCACGTTATCTTTATTCTATCAATTGCCCAACTGTAATTCGTTTACCCAGCATGTTATTTATCTATGGAGAGACACCACTAGTGAACTGTGGACCCCGGTCCTATTTTAATCATATTGCAATCACCTGTTTACTATTCCCGCATTGTTTACTTTACTAGCATATTACTACTGTTTTCCACTCGATACACTCATAACCTTTGTTTCAAGCAAACCGGTGAGATTGACAACCTCATCGCAAGTTGGGAACAAAGTATTTGTCTGTGTGTGTGCAGGTTCCACAAACACCTTCAGTCGTCACCGTCTCCCTTCTCCTGATCGATAAACCTTGGTTTCATAACTGAGGGAAAACTTGCCGCTGCACTCATCATACTTTCCTCTTGGGGTTCCCAACGGGCTGGTCATTCACCACGCACAAGGACGCCTGCTTTCAACAGTCAGCAGCACTTTTTCTGGCGCCGTTGCCGGGGAAGGAAGAGAAGACTTCTGCGAGGGGAGTTCTTCGCACACACATTCTTTACTTTGTTATTTGTTTTGCTTTACTTTACTTTATTTTACCTGCATTGCTTTATATCAAAAACCCAAAAAAATTAGAATCCTTGGTAGTTGTTTTTACTTGTTTACTTTCGTTTTGCTGAAATGGCCAATCCTGAAAACACCAAGTTGTGTGACTTTGCTAGCATGAACAATAGTGATTTTATCTGCACTCCTATTGCACCACCTGTTCCTGCTACCACTTTTTATGAGATCAAGCCTGCTTTATTGAACCTTGTTATGAAAGAGCAATTTTCTGGTGCTAGTACCGAAGATGCTGCAGCTCATCTCAACAATTTTGTTGAGCTATGTGAGATGCAGAAATATAAGGATGTTGATAGTGATATTATTAAGCTCAAGTTGTTTCCTTTTTCTTTGAGAGGAAAGGCTAAAGATTGGTTGCTGTCTTTGACTAAGAATAGTATTGATTCATGGGCTAAGTGTAAGGATGCTTTTATTGGTAGATATTATCCTCCTGCTAAGATTATATCGTTGCGTAGCAATATTATGAAGTTTACTCAGTTTGATAATGAACATGTTGCTCAAGCTTGGGAAAGAATGAAATCTATGATAAAGAATTGCCCCACTCATGGACTGACTACTTGGATGATTATCCAAACTTTTTATGCAGGACTGAATTTTTCTTCAAGGAACCTACTTGATTCAGCTGCTGGAGGCACTTTTATGTCCCTTACATTGGGCGCCGCATCAAAGCTACTCGACAACATGATGGTAAATTATTCCGAATGGCACACTGAGAGAGCTCCGCAAGGTAAGAAGGTAAATTCTGTTGAGGAAACCTCTTCCTTGAGTGATAAAATTGATACCATTATGGCTATGCTTGCTAATGATAGGACTCATGTTGATCCTAATAATGTTCCTTTGGCCTCTCTGGTTGCTCAAGAAGAGCAAGTTGATGTGAATTTCATTAGAAACAACAATTTTAATAACAATGCTTATAGGAACAATTTTGCTAGTAACAATTATAGGCCGTATCCTTCTACCAATGGTAATGGTTATGGTAACTCTTATGGTAATTCCTACAACAACACTAGGGCCGCGCCCTCCGAGCTTGAGGTAATGCTCAAGGACTTCATCGGTAAGCAAACTGCTTTTAATAAGTCTGTTGAGGAAAAGTTAGGCAAAATTGATGCTCTTGCTTCTAAAGTTGATAGCCTTGCTCATGATGTTGAACTTCTGAAATTAAAGGTGTTTCCTAATGATGTGAATGTGAACAATATTGTTGCTGCCGCTAATGCTACCCAAGTTAGAATTGATGAAAATATTAGATTGTTAGCGGAATTGCATGCCAGGTGGGAAAGAGAAGATGAGATGGCTAGAGAGATGAAGGTATGTACTATTACTACCTCTAATGATGTTGCTCCTACTGATAGCAACCCTCTTACTTTGATTGGTGTAGAGAAAACTCCCACTCCTTGTGCTAAAAAGCCTAAAACTGCCAAAACTTTTTCTCAAAAGAGTGCTGAAATTTTTCGGAGTGTGGGAGATGATAGCTCTATTTCTTTTAATGATTTTGATGTTGATGGCTGCAATATATCTGAAGTTATTTTGTTCTTGCAAAAGCTTGCTTTGACTCCTAATGCTAGTTCTTTAAATATTGCTTTTACCAAGCATATTACCAATGCTCTTATAAAGATTAGGGATGAAAAGTTGAAGCAAAAAGCCTCTGTTCCCAAGAAGTTAGAAGATGGTTGGGAACCCATCATTGATATGCATGTTAATGGTTATGATTGTCATGCTTTATGTGATCTAGGTGCTAGTATTTCTATCATGCCTAGAAAGATTTATGACATGCTTGATTTACCACCACTAGAAAAGTGTTATTTTGATGTTCCTATTGCTGATGTTGCTAAGAAGAAACCTTTGGGAAGGATTAATGATGTTCTTATTATGGTTAACAATAACCTTGTTCCCGTTGATTTTCTTGTTATGGACGTTGAATGCCATGCTTCATGTCCTATTATTTTGGGAAGACCCTTTCTTCGAACTGTAGGTGCTATCTATACTTCTTATAAAGCAAAACCCCACTAAGCATCATTTAAGTTGTCTATCTTAACATGCAACCCATCCACATCATCAGTTAACTAGGACCGTACGATTTGCCTTTTCATCCATAGATTCACCGTTCACGTACCCAGTGGCCAGTGTGTAGTACTCGTGACAATGCCCCGTGCAATATAAAGTTGTCCCCGTTAAAACTCCAGTAGGCGCCTCGCTTCCTCTTCTAGCGTTGCTGTAAATATGCGACCTCCCGATTACTGTAACTGCCGTGGAGTTACTGTCGTCTACTCACTCCAAGCCTATCTTTCTTTATTAGCAGCCTTGCGTGCCTTCCTCCCTAATTTAACCGTCTCTTCTACCTTTCTTTCATGCCCGCCCCAGCAGTCTCTGATTCTCCATGCAACCATTTTATCCCAGTCGAGCTGTGCGTAGAAGATATCAGAATAGATTCGTTGCTTTCGTTCCCTGTCAGCTGAGAGTGAGAGCACAACTACTACCCACGTGACAAGGTGAGCTGAGCTCTCTTTTGCCTGTTTTGATCTGAATCTATCTGTTCATATGGAGATGATCTGCAAGTCCTTACTGCCATGATGTATTTTCCTTCTCTTTTGGAGCGCAGAACAAGCCCTCTTGCCCATGGCCATGTAGATGTGTTCTTGAGAGAAGTTCTGGTCTACACCATCATAATTGGATTCCTTTTTATCCTTCTTTTTATCATCTGAACTTCCACGATATCTGGGCGGCTGTGCATTTCCAAATTTAATCCATAATGTTTCTCATGTTTGCCGGTGCAGATATTATTTTTCTATGTGGAGTCCACAAGGTGTTTGGCAAAATTTGCAGGAGGCTGCAAGGGAAAATAACATGTGTAACCTTTACGATCATGTACTTCTTTTGCAGCAATGATTCTTACTTATTCCATGTGCACACGTTGGTGTAGCTGATATCACCCTGACTTAATCCTTAATCAGCTGTTCACATCGAGGTATACTATTTTTCTGAGCATCACATTGTTGCCAATTCAACTCAGAGAAAAGTAACAATATATATCATTTCGGTATATACGAACATGTACACTGTTACTGCATGACCTGTGTTGTACGTTTTATCAAGTGGACAAATTGAGTCTCATATGAATGATTTGACAATATTACGAAAAATCATCTCCACTTATTTCCCCCTTCCATTTGATTATACACCTTTAATCTTATTTCATTTCTAAGGTGACACCTGCACACGTTTATGTATGTGCCATAGAGTATAGTGCGCATACTGATTAGGCCCTGCAAGCTTCAGAATGATTTTCATTTACTTTGTAAATTGATGCGAAGAATTTTTAACTAGAAGTTGCAGGAAAGGTTTCTGCAATGACTGCAACCAAGCAATACACGGATACTCTGGCTGAAGTGTAAATTGAACTACAAACAAGTTGGCAAGACATACACCTCTTAGAAGTATTTCTAGATAATAAATAATTATTCTTCTCAAAATTAACTCAATGATATTCCCTCATATAACAAAATGCATACATTAAAATGCATGGACATGAAATTCGGCTGGTGTATGTGCTCTCAATTAAACCATATTTCTAAAGTTTCCTTTCACACTATTTGTTTCAAGTCTAACTTCATGTAAAAAATTGATTCAATTGAAATTTTGCAGCCTCATAAAGTAGCGTACTTTAAATAAATTTTTCCTGCAACGCGCGGGGATTTTTAAAGGGATTCCCGCTGCAACGCGCGGGGTATTCTTCAGTTATTGATATGAGGGAAGGCACTATCAAGTATCAATTCCCACTAAAGAAAGGTATGGACCACTTCCCTAGGAAAAGAAAGAAATTACTTTTTGACTCTATTCTTAGAGCAAATTATGAGCCTGATGCTTCATCACTCGATATTACTTGATTCGCAATTTTCTGCGCCTAGCTCAAAGGCGTTAAAGAAAAGCACTCTTGGGAGATAACCCAATGTTTACTTTCAGTACTTTTTCTTTTATTTGAGTCTTGGAAGTCATTACTACTGTAATGACCGCTCTTTATCTTGTTTATTTCGTTTTTGTGCCAAGAGAAGCCTCTAATTTGAGTGAGGTAAAGATTTGGGGTTATTGCTGTCCTGAAACTGTTTTCGGTGCTGCACCGTAAAAATTCGTGAAAATTCTCTGTTTATCTTTTGGACCTGCGATTTCTTGTGCTTATGCCCCAGGTTATATCCAAACTTTTCTTAGTTGAACACTTTTTGATTTGAGCAACAGAAAATCCCTCAAAAATTCGTCCATTATCAGCTGTCCAGTTTTGACAGATTTCTGCCAATATTTGTTTTTGCCACTTTATCGCTTTCTTTCGAGTTCTTTTTGATCATGGAACTCTTGTGGAAGTTGCTACAGTAGTATATACTTTATATGTGGTGGTTTTGGGTTGAAACCTGAAGCTAAAAGAGGATGAATATATTTTATGCTTACACTAATGTTGCTAATAGAATTGTGTTTAGTTTTGTATGAAGGAAGTTTTCAAGTGTAGGGATTGGAGAATGATGAGATGAGTTGAAGAATGGACAAAAGCTCAAGCTTGGGGATGCCCAGCACCCCAAGAAATATCCAAGAAGTACAAGCGTCAAAGCTTGGGGATGCCCCCGAGGCACCCCTTCTTCATCGGCAAAAATCAGGTCACCTTTCAAAACACTATATTTTTATTGCTTCATGCACTATGTGTTTTTCTTGGAGCGTCAGTTGTTTTAGTTTTCTTAGTTTGTTTAGTTTGTTTGTTTGCTGCAATAAATGGTTGGACCCCAACAAATTTCCTTTGGAGGAGATGTACTCGTTTTCATTTGCAAAGAATGCTCTAGTTTTCACTCTTATTAATCGAGCATTCTAGTTTTTCTGCTACTGCTTTTGGTTTTCGTTTTCGCCTTGATTTGCGTTCAGATCTTGTCATATCTTTTCATCAAGGTGCATTTTTGCCTCTGAACTTTATTGGTCTTCATCAAAAGAGGTTGTT